>JAKRGL010000047.1:518994-1054446 GCA_022392935.1 Ophiostoma cf. undulatum | reverse complement strand
GGGCCCCCGCCCGCCCCGCCGGGCGCGGGGCCCCCCCCCCCGCGTGGAAACAGAGTGGGTCACCCTCGGAGTCTGGCGGGCAAGAGCTCGCTAGTGCAGCCAGGGAGACAGGGTGGACAAGAAGAGGAAGGAGCGCCGGGGTGAGCGAGAGAGTGCGAAATAGGAAG
The DNA here is from genome assembly GCA_022392935.1 of Ophiostoma cf. undulatum. Lineage (NCBI taxonomy): Eukaryota > Fungi > Ascomycota > Sordariomycetes > Ophiostomatales > Ophiostomataceae > Ophiostoma > Ophiostoma cf. undulatum. The sequence continues at coordinate 1,054,279 of JAKRGL010000047.1, read as the reverse complement.
CAGGAAATACCTAGTACTCAATAGGGAGTAGGAAGATAGGGGAGAGCGACGGGGTGATGTGGCGGCTTCAGGCCCAACGAAACTAGGCAAGAGCACAAAGTGACCGAGCGGGAAGGTGCGACACAGCCAAATGTGAGGCAAGAGGCAAAACGGAAAGAGGCAAAGGCAAAGAGGCACAAGAAGCAAGAAATCGTACGAAAAGGTGACGACGGGAGCAAGCAGAAGCAGTCTCTCTGGCTTTGAACGAGTTCGGGGTGAGAGAGATTTGAGGATCTGGTGATGCAAAGGCACTAAAAGGCAGCAAAGCAGACAGAATGAGAGACTGTGTTTTTTTTTTTGTCGAGATGAGGACTCGTTGTGTGGAAATGAGGGTTGATCGAGAGAACTAATGAAAGCCTCTGCGCCGTGGAAAAGCGGGAAGAAAGAGAGAATGAAGAAGATGGACGAGCAGGTAACGTTTGCAAGAGGAATGTGCAAAGGGGAGAGAGAATGGGAATGGAAAAGTGAGGAAATGAGGAAGCGAGAACAAGAGGAAAAGAGTTGTTTGGGGGGTTGCCGCAATTCTCGATTCTGCGACGTCTGGGAGGGAGAATGGGGGATGGGGATGGGCAGGAAGGGAGAGAGAAACGATGGGGCGAAAGAGTGAGCAAAAGTGCGAGAAAGGAAACAGCGAGACAGAGGGTGGGAAGGTAGGAGCGACCGAGAGATACGAGTAAGGGGTGGGTGGCGTGTGTCTTGTCTGTTTGTTTGTGGTCGAGACGGGAACGCAGGCGCAAGGAACGAGCCCGTAGTGCTAGGAAGGCGCAATCAGTACATACAGAGTACGCAGTTCTGGGCATGGCAAAACTGTCCCCTTCTCTGTGAGGCAAATCAAGGCAATCAGCGCGAGGCACAAAAGGAAGGAAGGGGTGTGGAGCGAGCACTTTACCTGCTCTGCTTTTAGTATATAGTAGACTATGTAAGATATTACAGCGAGATTAGCAAGATTGGCTGGTGGGAGAAGGGGCGTGTGTTTAGTAGTTGCCTCAGGCCTGTCTCTTAGGTGCTAATAGTGCATTTTTGGGTCATATTGAGCATATCGGGGGCATACTCTGTAAATACTGGGGCATTTTATTCGGCGTCCAGCACGCTAGGGAGCTCTACATAGTGGAGTGGGCCAGCTTCATATAGTACATATAGAATACGAATGTGGTGCGTACGCAGTTGTGTCTCGTCTTTGACTGCTCACAAATGATTATGACTCTTCTTGCTTGTGACTGGTACTTGCTGGAGGTAGAATGGTATAATGGCGAACTGGGTTTGAGCTGGCCAGCCAGTGGCAACGAGCCGGAAGAGCCGCTTCGAAGCCATACAGCATCGGATAGCACATCACTGTGTAGATCGAGAACTGACACATTTGATATCTCGAAGCCTCATATCGATAAAAGGCAGTGACGGGCATGATCTGCGCTGTCCCGGAGCATAAGTACTGGTACCTGTAAATTCTGATATCCTCTGGTATAGTGGATACTCAAAAGGTACAAGTACCTCTATGCCGGAAGGGCGCTGACTGGTCGCTAGCGCGGTCTCCCAGAAAATGCACTATCGGCTCATCGTGGAATCAGTACATATTGCAAATAGAAAAAAAAGAGGCTGATCGTGATGTTTTCGTCACCAACGTCCCAGGTTTGCACGCTCACATTGATACCGGCCTTCTTCTCGCTGCTGATGTTGCTGCCGCACGGTTCTCTGTATACCACAGTTATTTCTACATGTATATCACGTTGTCTGTTTATTCCAGGTTTTGTTTCGTTTCTTCGAAGAAACAGTGTCTGAGAGCCAGAGTGCAGATGTCATGCGAGTACTATTTGAATCAGCATCCACTGTGTGGGTATGAGTAATCCTATCATACACATCCGTAGTACTTCGATGTCTATTCCTAGAAATACCTAGAACACTAGTGATCTTTGGGTCCATAATTAAGAGTGGGTTGCTCTCCCCAGTTTCAGCATGCGGGCACATACTATGTATCTCTCCGTCCAGCAAACAAACACATCTGTACTATGTAATACTACTCCGTATGTACATAGTAATTATCTCAACTTGGACGGCAACGTTCCTGCCGGGCTTCGTATCAAAGTGCCCCATCCAATAATAGCTACAGAAACTCAATCTTGTATCTTTGTTTATCGTTAATCGTTTATCTTTTTCCTCCATCTCCCTGCTGGGGCTGTGAAGTTCCAAGATGGATGCGACATGGTGGACAGTTCAAATCAAGTATTACGGAGTACAAGCAGTCGAAATGAGGTTGAGGTGTGATGCAAGTAAATATCACAAATATCATAACATCAAGTCTTCGTGACGCCTCGAATAAACGGCCCTGCTTATGTAATATGTATGCAATAAAGAATTGGCCACAAAACAGGCAAGAGCCACTACGGACAACTCATCTAATCTATTTCTGAATGAATAAACTCAATATACGCGTACTTCACACGAATACTCCGTACACACAAGCGAACAGACAAAGAGGCGCATGGAGGTGTCTCATTCGTCCTTGTCAAAGATAATCATCCACACTGTATGCATGTTGACGACGACACACATTGGCTGGCCTTGGCATATCAGATACATTACATCTCCAGCAAATCTCGGATGACAGCAGTGCGGAGTGCGGCCACGGTGCAGGCAGCAAGGCAGGACTTGATATTCACTTGTATCTTGGTACGTCTGCAGTGGGTGCGTCGACTCCTTTACCATGCATGTCGACGCACAGAAGCCAACCATCCAGTCATACACCATACTCGGTACACCATCAGATATCCTTTTGCCGCCATACCTCCACCACAAACTCTAATCACGAATACTATGTAGCTAAACGTTTCACTGTCCCTGGTAAGAACAAGTCCATCTTGCATCAGCTCTGGTCTGAGAAGGTTCTGTCATAGCCAAACATGCTGCACGGCCGCAATATGTACGATGTACCATGTACTCGTATGTCTCTATCTTTGTCTCGTCTGTGTGTTTTCCCGCCGGGCCTTTACTTTTATTGTTTTAATAAATTCGTTATTTGTTTTATTGTTTTGATTTATTTCGATTTATTTGTAGACTGACATCCATCTCATGTGAGTGCCGTCAACGATGCTCCACTTTACCACGGCAAGCTCAACAGGGTCTCTGATTGGCCACGTATTCAAGAATCGGCAGAATACAGTAGTCCTGTGTGGGGAAGGAGCAAAGGCACAGAATTTTTCCAGAACGACGACATCGACGACATCTTTCATCATTGCTGTCCTGTCCAATAACACCGACACTCGACAGGCAATCACTCATAGCCTTGCCATTGCATCTCTGTATATTCGAATTTGGCATCCCATCCGGCCTCTCCTGCATACACACGAGCAGACTACACACAATAGCATCGCATCAACACTTCCTCGACCTATTGCGACGCGCCTTTCGCAGACTTCGCGAGATCTTTTAGTCTTTCACAATCGTTCGGCACAAAGAGCACACAAAAGACAAAGAGATATTAGGTCGCAAGCCTTGACAGAATGGTGGCGGGAAAGAGAGTAGCGGACGCACCGCCTGGCGTGCCGCCAAAACATACCGACAAGAAACAAAAGACCACACCCGCAGGACCAACAGCAGCCGCATTATTAAAGACGCCAGCACAAAAGACGCACAAGACCGAAAAGACACAGAAAGGCCAAAATGTGCAAAAGGCACAGCACATCGTTCCCATACGGCCAGAGGCGTCGCGCAATGCGTCGGCTGGGTTCACGGTCGTGCCCGCGACACCAGGCACCATGGTCGACCTGGGCGAGGCAGCGACAACAAACGCAAAGGGGGCAGAAAAGCCGTCAAAAGAAAAGCCAAAAGAGACACAAGCAAACGCAAAAGCAAAAGCACCACCGCCGACAACCCTCCCGCTTGAACCACATGCCGCAATCCTCGGCGAGCTGCAGCACAAGTACGCCGTGCGCGTGCTGTCGGTCATCTCCTCGACGCGCATGGAGAAGAGAATCAAGGCCATCTTGGAGCATCTGCGTGGCGGAGATGTAGAAGACGGGGGAAATAGCAAAAACAGCAAAAACGGCAAAAACAATGAGGCCAAGAGTCTGCCAGGCGTCGTGCTGCTGCATGCGCGCGCGCCGGATGCAAACAAGCTCGTGTCCATTGCAGAGATTGTCAAGCGGCGCATCCGAGAAGGCCACTTTGCCGACAACGAAGGGGCAACCCCCACGAACAATACGAAGAAACCGAACAAAACGAGCAAAAAGAAGAAGGGCAAGGATGTGCATGCGGCGGCGGTGGCGTGGTACCAGTACGACCGGATCTACGACGTCAAGACGGCCCGGAAGCGAGTAGATGTGGATGCTGGGCCTTTGGACGACGACGACGACGACGACGAAGAGGCTGAGGTCTTTGAGCCGGCGATGCACCGGCTCGAGGCCGCCCTGACCGACAAGGCCTCGAGCACGACCAAGATCACGACGTACATGAGCATCATCCTGTCGCGCACGCCCATCCCGGAGCTGCACCGGAACGCAGACATTACCGTGCAGTGCAGCACCGATCCGCTGGAGGTTGAGTACGAGCAGTTTATGGCGGAGGCGTAGATATAGCATAGCATTATGATACCCATATTCTTATTCTTATACATACATGAATAACGAACATACAACAAGTATTGGATATGCGTCCGACTGTTTAACTAAAATATATTAAAATATGACAAGAGAAGCCCGCATATGCACGTCTGGCTGAGTTTGCCTTGAACACTCGACATCTAAACGAATGTGTAAAAATGATATATGGCATGCAGCAATTTTGAGATATTTGTTTATAGTTTGTTTATTGTCTAGATAGATTCCACTACATTATGACCACGAATGCAACGGAAGAAAATTATTGTGATTTATATTTAACTTTGATATAAATAAGAACAGTAAAAAAAAGGACAAAATAACCAAAACAATTATATTTACACGTTCATGATGAAATCTATACTACTATACATAATATCCAATACGGGATACGCAAAACAACGACAATAAACAAATGAAAATAAGCGATGCCAGCGAAAAGATGTTGGAAACAACTCAAAAAATTAACATGATTCTCCATCAAGGCTGCTTTCTGTATTGCAATGCTGGATGCTATCCGGCTACCCTTGGTATCCAAAAGCTTTAGCGAGTGCGCACCAACACCCAAGCAGCGACAACAGTAGTGAAAGTTGCCCGGCTGACACTGCCAATGCAGCACGAGATTCCCAATAGATGCAGATAAGCAAGAAAGTCCAGCGAGACGATATATGCGAGTAGATGGAGATGTACGTGGCCGAGAGGTGGGCCGGGGGGGTTGGGCCAGTCGGTCGTAGGATATCAGGTAATGCTGTCAGTGTCGACCGGTGGTCAGTGGTCAGCGGCGGACCAATCACTGCCTCATTACTGCCTCGTTACTGCGACATCTATGGGGAGCCCTGCGAGGAGTAGACGACGCGCAGGACAAAGTTGACAACAACGGCCAGGGTGAGGATGATGGCCAGGAACGTGGGACCGAAGCGGTCGTCGAATCCGGCCTGGCCGCGCCGGCGAATGGACTTGGCGCGCCAGTGGTAGGTGAAGAGGGCGTAGAGCATGGTGACAAGGGCGACGCCGGTGAAGAGGAAGGCGGAGATGAAGGCCGGGCGGTCGCCAAAGTTAAGCATGCCGATGGCGAGGGCGCCAAGGACGACGGTGAAGTTCATCCATGACAAAAAGGTGCGCTCGTTGGCGAAGAAGACCTTGGGCTCGACACGGGTCGGCAGGGCGATGCGCTTGCCTGGAGGTGTTAGTACGTATGTAAGATTGAGATTTGAATGTTGTGTTGGCTGAGCGAGACCTGTGCCAAGCATGGCTTGACAGATCAGAGCTCGGAGCGATCGAGGGGATGCATACCCGGGGCAGTCTGGAGGAGAGGCTGGCTCGACATGGTGAAGGTGGTGGTTGATGATGAAAAGAGGTGGTGATTGGTGCTGCGGCGCGGACAAGATAAAGAGGGAGTCGAGAGGCGAAAGGCGAAAGACGAAAACCGAAAAAACGAGCAAAGGAGAGAAGAGAAGAAGAGAGGGATTGACAAGTCGAGGATTGAGAAGAGAGGAGAAAAGCGAAAAATAAAAATAGAGATGACAAGCAATGTGGAGTAGAGAGCGAGAGACGGAAAGAGGGAAAGAGAGACAGAGGGAGGGAAGGAGCGAGGCAAAAGAGAGACTGGTAGAAAGAGAAAAAAGGACGATAGATGGGGAAGGCGCGGACGGGCAGATCTTGCCCCAATACTGTAGCTTTGTTCTTTCCTTTTCAGTAGTCGCTTTTCTGGGCGTGTTTTAGCGTATCGATAAGGTGTCAGGCCTTTCTTATGAGTGTGATATTCAACATAGGGTAACCGTACGTCAAGCTGAATTGACAATTGATAGGTTTGGCTCTTTCTTTTACATAGCATTTCATATTCCAAAGCCTCAACAATCACAGAAACACTCCTCGTCGAGACCGAGCATTATTGGCCAGAGCCGGTGCCGTGATGCGAGATATATTGGCTGGGAATAGTGTGGCCAATGCTATATACGAATAGAGTGCGTGAAATACCAATATTCAAGCTATTCAAGCTTTCAAGTACGTAGTAACGTGTTGTCGTCAAGGTTTGCGGTCGACAAACCACGCAAAACGCAACAAAAGTGAAGCAAAAGAGTATTGATGTGGCACGTGGGCCGTTGATTGGCCAGCAGGAGCTAAACAAGACTAAGAATAATACAGAAAGAGGATCACGTGCATCCACTCGACACATTCTTGGTTGTTTTCAGGCGAGGCCCCACGGCTAGCCCACGGCTAGTGGGCTGCTGTGACACATTGGTCGCCTAAGCAGCAGCCGGCTGGGCCTAGACTCTGCCGGGACTGCTGACATAATCATGCTTTTTGGCGGCTTGAGGTGACTTGATCTTCTCTCCTGTATTTGCAGAGTAACATGTTCCTGAGTGTTCCTGAATCTGCAAATATCTACAGAGTACTAGCACGGCTTGTTCCTACAGCTATTTTGATATCCGTTGCCATATTCCCGTGACATAAATGAGTATGTATTCTATAACCATGCACTCTACTGGTTATGTATTCCGTGCAGCCTTGTCTCCGTTTCGATTCTTTCTGATTTTTCTAGAAAAAGCTACTTATCATCTGCTACTTTGGAATCATCAGATATATCGTAAAGATACTCAAGACTGAACCGAGACATAGAATGCGGAATATCATCTGGCAGCCTCGCTCTCGCCCCGCTCCCCTCTCCTTCCTAACAATGAATTGCGTGCACGCTATTGGGTCCCGCGTATTCACCGCCTTTGGGTGGAGCTGGGCCAGCAGCAGAGCCCCTGGCTATTCTGCTTACCTACGGTGTGCTTCTGCTGGCTGCGCTCTTGTTTACTGCTGCATCACAAGATCAACACACGACCTTGACTCTACCATTTACCCTTCACCCTCACCACACATCACACCGCAACCATGGCTGACGCACCAAGCAACTCTGTATGTTTGCACTGCTTTTACTGTTTACACCCTCGATACTGTTGATCCTCTTCTACTGGCAGCTAAAGCTAACGCGACTTCTTCTAGCCCATCAAGGCGACGCGCCTCAAGCAGATCACCGACGACGTGAGTAACCAATCATCCGTCCTGTAGCGGCTGTGAATGATTTTGGACCGCGGCAACGACTATATCTATATAAACCCGACCCCCAGCACTGACCACATACTTCTATAGGCCTGCCAGAGCGCCATCGGTTCTGCCGAGTTCTACGAGCACGACAAGACGGAGAACTGGAACACCACCATCATTGTATGTATATATATATACTAAATATTGAACTCACGTCACAGCAGCTCCTAACAGTGCAGAACTCCATCCTCAAGGCCCTGATCGCCGAAGCCCCGTCCACTACCGGCAACCCCTCCTACAAGTTTGCCGTCAACAGCACAATCGTCCAGCACCTGGTCCCGACGTCGCAGCTCAACAAGTCGCGGGGCACCGACACCACGGGCGCCGAGGAGGTTGCCGCGTCGTCGGGCACTGTCGCTACCGACGCGACTGGCACTGACGGCAAGCCCCATGTCGGCCGCCGCGGCATGCACAGCGCACAGGCTGCCTACTGGAACGAGAAGACGGACGGCATGTGGACGTACAAGTACGAGGGCGGCGAGGGCAAGGGCATGGACATTGTTGTCATGGTGCTCTGGGTTGCCTTTGCATAGATGTGATCTGTCTCGATTGGAAGATACTGGAAGATGTTGGAAGAAGATATCAAAGGCACCTGATGAAGGACATCTAGAGACATCTTCTAGACTTGGTCATGGACACGATTTTGTTTATATTTTGATAATGCTGTTTACCAAATTGACGACCTTTGGCTCGATAGAGTCACTTGATATTATCGGTCCGGCTTGGTTGGCGTGATCTGCCAGCTTTGAGAGCCGCCTCAGGATCTGGATGGCGGCTACAAGCGGTACACGGTGTTATGAGTCCACAGCATGCCGTTTGCGGTACTGCACTCCTCGAACCACTATGCAGCCTTGCCATGCCCATGTCTCATGTCTGCATTGCCATCTACTAGCTCTGGCCACAGAAGACTGAATCATAACACCATCATCCCATTCCGACATTGCTGACTCATGCAATCATGAACTTGGCCTGCAGATAGATAAGAACAGAAAAAAGCATCCGATATATTTTCGATGTACTTTCCATGCGAGTCAATTCTCAGCTCTTGTCTATTGTGTGCCTTGTACTGTTTGGTGACTGGCCTGGAGAATAGGAGTGACGACGACCTGGACCCGTATCGTAAACGCACTGTGGCTCTGCTGACATCATAGGCACGACCAAGTTGGAAATGGCCCCACTTTATCGGCGGTTGTCGTTGGTAGCAGAAACATCAGGCCGTGAAGTAGCTCTGGTATTTTCTTTTCTTTTTACTATTTATAAACTCCATTTATCTGTATCGGTTACAAAATCAACAGCATCTTCTATTTTCTGTGCCGTCTTGCGCATCGTATTGCTCGAGGCCCGAGATCCACACACTCCCATCCCGTCTGTCTAGACTCGGTTCTAAAGGTGATACGACGCGAGGATGTAGACGGAGTTTGGCGGCTTCCCAGGTGAATATTGGTCTGCTGCAGTGCCTGTCGGTCTACATAGTACGAGACTATGTAGTATCATCCCGCGTTTTGTTTTTGTGTTGTCATGTCGATCTCTCCTGTTATAAATATCCAACATTCACAGTGCATACATATGTGTGGCCACTCGTGCGTTTATATTTGATAGCTGGCAAAACCAACAAAAAAATGTAAATAAGTCAACAACAAATCACCAGATATAGAGCAAAAACCAGTACCGATATGACACAGTCTCTCTTCTCTGCCTTTGCAGAGTACTCCGACTCGAGCGATGACGGTGCCCCACAGTGAAAAGCGGGGTCTGTCAGATCACCGCAGACGGCGACTTTCTCCTCTTTCCTCTCTCTTTTTTGTGTGGTCTTTTTATCTTCTTCTCTCTCGTCTGGAACAACCCGTTTCGTCTGCATCCGGTGTGACGTAGTTGTTTTCCTCTTATTTCTGGCATTTCTGTCATTTCTGCCTATTTTGTGAGATGCCAGCTGTAAAGCAGCCCAAAGACGGCACAAGCACACTGCCGGTCCAGACCGTCCGTAGAAGTGTTGGGAATCAGATATAATTTAAAATGTTAATTATTCAGTATCAAAAGTTCTGGCGCCCGAGACTGACAGCAAAATGCCTTGCAAGGCTATTTTATCTGTCTTGTTGTATATTTTCTGTCTATGGCCAAGAATAAAACCGCCAAAAAACTGCCCGGCTTTGCCCTTAGAAGTCGCCCCCGCGGCCGGCAACTATTTTTCAAAGACCCTGTAAAAGACAAAGAAAACAGTCGACAACTGTAGATAAGTATTTCGTTGATTAATGCGGTGTAAATAAGAGTTGAAAGAAAGAAAGAAAGAAAGTTAGATTAATCAAGAAGATATAAAAATCAGTAGATAAACCTTTATCCATCGCAAGGAAGGAACGACCCTGGCATCGCACAACCGATACAAAAGTAGACCACATGCCATTTCGCTAGCCTTCCTTGCCTTTCTCTCCCCTTCACCACTCTCTCCTCTCCCTCCTCTCCCTCTTCCCTCTCTCCCCAACCTACAACCACATGACAACTCCCCGTCCTCTCTCAATCGGACGACTCTATCCTATCGTGTCCCGTCTGCACTAGTCGACTCAACTGCAACTCTCGACTCTCGACTCTCGCCTCGCCATTGGAACAAGCTGAACACCCTCTTCTACTTTCCCCGTCTCCTCACCTCCTCCATACACACGCTACCCCACGACGACAGTACCTTATCGCTTGGGCATCTCCTTGCTCTGTACATACATAGTACTCGGTATTGCGCCCAGCCGCCTCCAGCAGTCGGTACTTGCTGACCGGTTCACTTGTCTGCTCCTACGCCTGGTCATACGACCACCTCGATTGATATCTGATATCACTTGTTCTCATTTGTGCCCGACCTTTTTTAGTCTTTTGTGTCTGCTCTCTTCTTCTCTCTTCTATCTGATTGTTTCGCCACCCATCTGCATTCTGCATACTGCATATAATCCGGGTCCTCTGTCGCCCTGTTGATCAACCACCCCCCTCATTTCTGTCGTCATATTCGCGGGGATCTGACGCTATACCGACCTGCCGACATCACGCGACATCACACAGACACAGACTTGGACACAGACTTGGACACAGAAAATAAACGACACAATACACCTCACAAGACCAAGACAAATATAGCATACGCCAATGCTCACTCGACTGCACAACACCTAGCTCGCCGTGCCGCCTGATGAGTTTGCTATTGAGGCTCCTCCCCGACCTACCCTGCCCGCGGACTACACGGCACTGTCATATTGTCACGACTTGAGCTTACGATACACTGTTATCTATCCACGCCTATTACACAGCAAACAAAAGACGCCACCATGCTTGACGGAATGTACACAGCGCAGAGCAGTCATAGCCGGGCTGCTGATTTCATGTCATACGAAAAGAACGCCAGAGGAAACGGCCGCAGTCAGGTCCGCCCTCCTCGTCGCGCACAGTCTACTATTGACTATGTATACCCATCGCCTCCCCCATTGGCGAGAGGCGAGTCGCGGACAGTCTTTCTTCACCAAGGCAGCTCTGGCAGCTCCAGCAGCACTGCCAGCACTGCCAGTACTACATCATCAACGCCCGAGGCGCCTACCATGGCCACTCTGAACAGTGGCACACACGAGCGCCAACCCACCATTGACGAAGAAGTGCTGTCTGGCAGGGCGGGCGCAGGAACACCCCGCCCCGGAACTCCTGTGGCAACACCAGGGCCCGAGTCGATGGCAGTCATGCCCTCCAATGGACGCATGCGCCCTAAGCTTGGCCCGCCGCGCCGCTCGTACACGGTCATGGACTATGAGCCCGTGCCGCACTACCACCGGCTGTCCGACAACCTGACGCTGGGCGACTTGCCGGCCGAGCTGCACTACACCATTTTCGACTTTCTCGACCCCATCGACAGCACGTGCCTGGGCCTGACTAGCAAACACTTTTACAACATCCACCGGCGCATGCACGGCAAGATCCCGCTGTCTGTACGCCGGTCGGGCCCCAACGACATGGAGTGGGTGTGGCACCTGGCCAGCCGCATGCACGTCCAGCCGCACTGCACCAGCGGGCCGCACAACAGCATCGACGAGGCGTCGGACGCTGCCAAGCAGCAGGCCGCCAACACCGAAGAAATGACCAAGGCGCTGGCCAAGATGCGCGTCAAGGGCCAGGCGCTGTGCCGCAAGTGCGGCGTCCTGCGGTGCGAGCTGCACAAGCACATTCAAGACTGGATGGGCCCCGGCTATGAGTACTGCACGGTGCGCGAGAAGTTTGGGCCGCCGCCGCCCGAGGGGGCCAAGGAGTTCTGCTATCTGAGCAACCCCAAGGATCCGCACCGGTGCGGGCGGCACCGTGTACCCAAGTCGCGGCCACAGACGCGGTGCTCTACCCCGACAACACCGGGGGTGTAACTTGAGGCCGGGTGTTGGAGGTGTTGTTGAAGGCTGGAGGCTGGAGGCTGAAGGCTGGAGTGTTGTCGGTGGTGCTGGGTGCAAGATATGAGTCTACGACTGCATTTTATGACGTCTTTGTACTTTGACCGTGGATGACTGTCCACGGCACGATTGATTATGAATATCCCCTCTTTGTATATTGTTATAGGTATCATGCATACACCTTGTTGCATACTGGTAGCCACGGAATATATCGAACTGTTTCCATGTCCTCCGTGCTTAGTCATCACCCGGTATTTTGTCTGCACATTATAAACCGGTTATTGTATCTCCTCTCACGAACCGATGCTGATTATTGTAGCTCTGATGGACCTCGATACTATGCAGGCCAGTCTGAAAGATGTGCATTGCCTGACTCGAGCAGCTACACATACGCTTAAAAGCACTTGATCGATCCAATGACGCCACACCTGGCGACAAAAGGGGCGGCTAAGCAGCTACAGCAAGATCAACTAGACTGTCCTCGGCCACTCCGAGCGCCGCACCCTCTGTAGCGAGACCGACGCTATTGCCTCCTCCAAGACCAAGTACGCTTTGGACAACGGTCTTAGCGTTATCTGGTGCTGCGGCGAGTTCGGAAGACTGTGTGAGGAGACACCCGGAGAGTTCGAGGACAGCCGGTCACCATTTGCGCGGCCGCCTGGAGCACCGTCCCGGGCCCGTACATACCGCCAACAAACACCTACTCATATGCCTCACCTACATCTCGAAACATCTACACCTCAAGCACACACACAACAAAACGATGACAGCCTCTGCTAAATAGAAAAGCCAGGTGACGGACATTACGCCTGCTGATGGCAAAAGCCTAGTCCTCGATATCGAGCCTGCCACGCTTACGACTGTCAACGACATCACGACCGTCAACGACATCACGACCGTCAACGACATCACGACCGTCAACGACATCACGACCGTCAACGACATCACGACCGTCAACGACATCACGACTAACATCAACAAAAGCCAAGTGGCTGGCATCACGCCTGTTGACGATACGCCTACTGTCGACAAAAGCCAAGCGGCCAAAGACGTCACCAGCATGTTGAAAGCTGAGGGAACGAACCTAGCTGATGTATGGCAAAGAAAAAAGTGAGGACGTGAGATGGCTTCTTACACGAATTACGTCGAGATTCGGGACGCAGGATAAGCCAAAAAGGAAGACGAGGCCTGACCCAATCGGACCCACTTTTCTATTGATGTTTTTGACCTACTATGTACTTGTAGCCCTTTTTGGGCCTGCACTTTTGTCTCTCTTTTTCCCTCTTACATAGAACGATCCATGAAGCACAAAAGACCAGTACATAACGACTTGTCAGGTGCCTTGGATTGCAAATACAGCAAATCCATCAGATTCACCAAGCAATTGCACTGAAGCGACGACGTCTGGCTGCGTCGAACCGACAACACCCCTGAATACATAGTATATCGTACGGGGAAATGCCTGCGAACACGACTCGTAGAAAGGGACAAGAGCTTTCCGTAGACATACTTTTGCGAGTACGGAGACGAATTGTACTAGGCATCTTATGTAATCTGAGGAGCCTGAGTATCAGTGGACTCTGGTTGGAAACAGTGGATTTACAGTGGGCTTGAGCGGAGACGTTGCTGGAGCAGGAGGTGTTTTAGAGTGCGACATTCACTGAGCTGTGGCTTCAAGGTGCTCTAGTGCTTTTGGTGCTGAAAGGACAGCTATTATATGCACTGTACAGACACTGTACAGGAGCAGAGCAGCACAGTGACGACACAGTCTTTCGACGTGCCACAGTATGTACTATGTATCTTAGTTACCGACAGTCTGCAGTGCCTTGATCGATGATCGGCCGTTTGGGTTTGTATACCCCATCTTCCTGCCATGTCCTTCGAAATACCACTCTACTCACTCCTGCATCTTCCGAGCTGCTGCACACGCCCCCCCACGACACCGCCGAGTTCTGCAGCGAGTATGAACTAGATGTGTGCGTTTTCACCTTCTTCCTGTATCTCTGTATTTATTTGTGCATCTGCGGCCACAGAGTAGGAACACATGTGATAACGAAACGTGATTGAGAATATAATACGAGTATGTGCTGGCCAGAGACCACCGCGGATGAACCTGCCGCACAGTGTAAACACCACAAACACAGACAGTGCAGCCTTTGTACAGATAGTGGGACGCTAACTTTACAGGCAGCCCGCCGGATACCTTGGCGGCGCGCTTTCTGCTTTGCAACGAGTAGAGTAATTAATACAGAGTAACACGCTATGCTGCACGCCCTCCCGCCGCACACAAAAAAACCATTAAAACTCAGCTCCCCTTTTCGTCATCGCGCCATTGAGTGCTGGCTCTTGTCTCTTGTCTCTTGTCTCTCTGTCTGTCCTGTTGTCCTCCTTTCTCGTCCATCTCATCTCTCGACCATTCCTACTCTAGCATATCTTATCCTTCCATCGGCACCCTCGACCTCCATCAACCCATCGTCTTCGAATCGCCTTCACCTAGCTTTATCCAAAGTCCCTCGCCCCTTTCAACGGCCAACACCTGTCAACTGCCAACTGCCAACACCTCTCTACCTCTACCTCTACACACACACACACACACACACACACACACACACACGATGTCATCACCAAGCTCAGCACACGCCGCTGGCGGCAAGCGGAAACGTGATGCTGTGGCTGCCCCGGCGCCAGTCGTCGACAGCGAAGAGGCCTCTGTCGAGCCCGAGACCCAGAACGCCACCGAGGCCGAGTCCGACGACGCGTCGCCCTCGACGCCCTCGTCTGCCCGCCAGCGCAAGGGCAAGGCTGCTGGCCTTCCTCCTAACAAGCGTCAGCGCGCCAACAACGGCTCTGCAACGGCCCGTGCCAGCGACGACACTAGCGACGCCGACGATGCCGAAGACGATGAGGACGTCAAGGCCATGGGCCCGCCACCCATTGGCAAGCTCATCCACCCCATTGGCTACCGCACCAACTCGCCGCCGTCCGGCCGTGCTGTCCGCGTCTACGCCGACGGCGTTTTTGATCTCTTCCACTTGGGGTATGTTTTAATTTATTTGTTGCAACATCACCCCTTCGCCAAGAGCACAGCTAACCAATTAGCCACATGCGCCAGCTGGAGCAGGCCAAGAAGGCTTTCCCCGACGTCTACCTTATTGTCGGTGTCACTGGCGACGAGGAGACACACAAGCGCAAGGGTCTGACTGTCCTGTCCGGCTCCGAGCGTGCCGAGACTGTTCGCCACTGCAAGTGGGTGGACGAGGTCATTGAGAACTGCCCCTGGATTGTGACGCCCGCCTTCCTCGACGAGCACCAGATCGACTATGTCGCCCACGATGACATCCCCTACGGCGCCGACGAGGGCGATGACATTTACCAGCCCATCAAGGCCGCCGGCAAGTTCCTCGTCACCCAGCGCACCGAGGGCGTCAGCACCACGGGCATCATCACCAAGATTGTCCGCGACTACGAAAAGTACATCTCGCGCCAGCTCAAGCGCGGCACCTCGCGCCAGGAGCTCAATGTCAGCTGGCTCAAGAAGAATGAGCTCGAGCTCAAGCGCCACGTGCAGGACCTGCGCGACAACATCCGTGCCAACTGGACCACGACCGGCCAGGAGCTGAGCAAGGAGCTGCGCCAGTTCTGGCCCTCCAGCCGGCCCCAGAGCCCGGCGCCGCGCCCGTCCATGCTGATGGCGTCGCCGACGCCGATGTCGACGTCGTCGTACATGAACGCCAACGACCACCTCAGCCCCGGCGGCTCCAGCATTGCCCGCCCAACAAGCCCCTCCCCCACCATCAACACGGTCAACGGCCACCACATTGCCATGCCCAAGTCGCCCGTTGGCAGCACCAACGACTTTGTGGCCGGCTACGCCCTGGGCCTGATTGGCGGCGTGCGGTCGTGGATGACCAAGAGCCGGCGGCGCGGTCGGGACTCGCAGTCCCGGCAAGCCAGCGACGACGAGTCGGAGGAGAGCGAGGAGAAGGAGAAGCAGGTCGGCAACAGCAACGGCAACGGCAACGGCGAGGGCGCATCAGACTCGCCTGCGCGCGGCAGCTCCAGCAGAAACGGCCTTGGCCGCATGGCCTCGTCGTCTGACCTGCGGCGAAGCCTGAGAGCCCAATAGTTGGGCTATTCTGCCTTTTACCTTGTTACCTTTGCTTTCTTTCTCTTGGAATATTGTCATCTTTCTTCAAAGCCCGTTCCCTAGTGTCGCCACACTATACGCCTTCATTTTTTAATACCGTCCTCTTTCTTCTCTCTATTCTCCTTTTCAGTATTATTTTTATTTGCTTGTCCACAAGATGCCGGGTAGGCAGACGCCCGGATAGTGTATTAAAACCAACAAAATATGGGATGGTCAAAAATACGCAATCGCATGCATGGATTTCATTATAGTTGTTCCAACACTTTTTTTTTTCGCATTTCTTATTTTCATTTTCATTTTCATTTCCATTGTTATGTTCTCTCTCATGTCAAGGTTCACGGGTGTCTTCTCTTCTCTTATAATCTTATAAAAAGCTGGCTAGATTCAGAACTTGATTGCTGGCTGTCTAGCAGAGCGTGTCCCGACATGATGATAATCTGTGTAGAGAGGTAACAGCAATCTGACCGAGTTCTGCCAGACGCTCAAAGGAGCTCAACCGAGCCCAGAGAAAAGCACAGCCTTGACTGGCTGTATTATGCAAGCAAGGCTCGCCCCTAATGAGGCAGGTGCGCACTTATCATTACATAACAGATTGAGCTCAAGCGCAGAGCTATGTGGGATGACGTAAGGCCCTTTCCGACCTTTTTTTTTAAAAAAAATAATATGTCTCGATATAAAATGCATGACATGAATAATTATTTGGCATATACGTTTCTAATAATGAGGAATAACAATTCCAGTACCCCGAAAGATGGCAACGTACTACTTCGTTATGACAACATGGTGCATAAAAAGCAGCAGATATATAAACGTGAAAAATGAAAACAATTGGCAAAGACAGGACAAGACTACACTTCAGACTCCTCCTATATTCCCCGTCGCCCGCCCGTGCTCATCAGTGTAATCTTTTGCTTCTTCTTCTTGCCCTTGCCCTTGCCGCCGCCGCCACTGCTGCCATTGTCGCCGCTAACGCCTTTGGCCACGGCGCCTTCAATTGCATCTTCCACAATCAGCGCCTTTTGCAGCTGGGCAGCAAGCTCGGCATCGCCTAGGGTGGCGCTGCCCTCGCCGCCGCCGCGCATTTCACCATTGCGATTGCTATCACCACCTAGAGACTCCAGGACATCGTCGGCCCGCAGCCAGCCGTCGTCCACGTCCGCATTGTTCTGGTAGGCCAGCAGCGTCGGCGACACGGGCACGGCACGCGTGCCCCAGACCGTGCGGCTGCTGCCTGCACCGCCACCCGCGGACGGCGGTGTCGTGGACATGCTGGCAAGGTGCCCAAACCCGACACGCGGGTTGGGCGGCGACGCAGACGACGACATGCCTTGGTTCTCGGCCGCCGAGGCAGAATCGCCCTGGAAGCCGAGCGGCTGGAAGTCGTTGATGTCGACTGCGGGCCGACTGTTTTCGTACTCGGCCGCTGTCGTGCTGGCACTGGGGATCGTCCGGCGCGGGCCGCGGTGCAGTGCGGCCGCCTCGATGCGCTCGGCCTGCAGCCGCTCGCGCTCTTCCTGGTTGGCCTTGTCACGGTTGCGCTTGCGGCGGCGCTCAATGTCGTCGGAAAATGTGGCGAGCGTCTCGGCCGGCACGATGTCGGTCCAGTCGCACTCGAGGAAAGAGACAACGCAGCCGGCAGGCAGGTGGCCCAGATACTTGGCGCGGCGGCGCATGGCATCGTCGACGACGTGCCCGGTCGACAAGTGCTCGACGCGCGGCAGCAGTGTCGACGGGAACGCCGAGAAAGAGCCGTACTTTGTCTTGAGGATGCGGATATCGAGTGGCGAGAGGTAGAGATGGGGTGGCGACATGTAAAAGAAGAAGTCCTGCTGGTCGTCGGCTGTGGATGTGTGTCTTTGTGGTTGCGACTGTGGTGCTTTTGATAGAGAGGGCGATGCGGGCTCGGCCCCTACTGGAAGCCGAGCCTGCTTTCTCTCGCCAGCATCCAGGCTGGCAATGCCGTCTTGCAGTGCCACGTCCATACCGCCCAGCTCGCGGGCCGCGTCCTGTGCTGTCCGTACAGCCCGCATCGCCCGGTGTGCCCACTCGCCGTCTTCGTGGAACATGAGCTCGTCCTCCTTCTCCTGGCGCTCGAGGTCTTCCAGCTCGCGCTTGAACTCTTCCACCATGTAGTCGCCTGTGCCTCGCATGATGCGCGCGTAGTCCAGCACGTTGGCGGCAAAGTGCCATGGGATCCTTGCTGGCGGCGGCCCATTTGCTGGCGTGATGACCGAAATACCACTGTTCAGTGCATCGGCAGCACCTTCGCGCGGGAGAGCAATGGTCGAGTTGGCGTGCCGCATCATGAGACGCAGAACTACATCGTCGCCCGGCCGAGGCAGCGGGCTCTCCTGGCCTGCATAGAACCGGACGGGCCGGACCTCGCCCAAGTAGACGCTCTCCTCGCAAATGGGACACTTTTTCCATTTTGCTCGTCTTTCCGGTGTCGCGGCAGAAACTGCTGTATTTGACGGAGGCTGAGAGTTTGGTGTGGTGCTTGTATGCATGCCGGGGATTGTCCGGGCCCGAGCATTTGCAGAGTCGTCGGCGTCAATCGCATGCATGAAGCGGATCAGGCACGGCAGGCAAAAGATGTGGCCGCACTTGGCCATGCGCGGGGCGACTGGCTCCGACAGACAGATGGGGCACGACGAGCTCTGCGACTCTGTCGACGCCAGGATCTGCAGCACGTCGGTCCAGTCAATGTACTCGTCGGCATCGGTCGCCTGTGCGGCATAGTTGGCCTTGGGCGACACGACGAAGCGGTAGTTGGAGTGCACATAGCGGGCCTTGTCTGACGCCGCATTGTGGTGATGCGACCGGTATGACGAGCTGGAATAGCCGCCGCCGCTGCCACCTCCAAAATTCCTTGACCGACCGCCGCCACCACCTCCATTGCTCTCCAAATATGTGCGGGCGGGCGTTGTGTAGTTGAGCAAGTGCGTGATGGACGTCTGGCCACGGCGATTAGAAGCGTTCCGAAGTGCCCTGATCTCGGCGATTTCGTCTTCGTCTCGGAAGTTGTAGCTGCTGCCGCCGGCCCCGGCCGCGTCGGCTCCAGCAGCACCCGGCCGTTTCTGGTTCCGGTGCTGCTTGCGGGCGGCTTGGCCCCTTCTAGGCGTTGGAGCTGCGCCTGGTGCGGCTACACCACTCCCTGTCTGCTGGGTCTGTCGACGGGATGCATCAAAGCTCGGCGTCGACGCGAGTGTAGGGACGGCGGGGGTGTGCGACGTTGCTGGCGGCGACGACAAGGACTTGCCCAAGTTCGGAGGAGGCAAGCTCATCTTGGCGATGTGATCCAGGTCGGCCGGTAGATGAGCAGAGGAGGATAGGAGGCGAGGAGGATAAAATAAACTGCATATAAAAGTTGAGTATTTGAGCAAGGTCCGTAGAAGTTTGCGGAGATGAGGGTGTTTAGTAAATCGTCATCATCGTCATCGCCAGGGCGAGCCAGACTCTGATTCAGATCGAGGCCGTCGAGGTCGTGAGAGTAGTTGCCAGCGATGCCAGAAATGTCGGAAAGTCAGAAATGCCGACGGGGTGGTTCACCCCAGTGTCCGTCCTGACGAGGTTGATAGAAAAGGCACAGGTTGAGAGGGGCTGATGGATAAGATGCTAGAAGAATGACGATCGAGGGGACGAATGATATCAGCAAGGCGAGGCACCCTGTAGAGAGATGAGAGTCACCCACCGGGTGCAGCAAAAGCTAGTGCAGTCCCGGTATGTAACCTGATTGGTAGATAATAGCGGGACATCTCTGTCACTTTAGTAGCCGATCACGTGGGAGTGGACCGTTGAGGTATTACATAATATGCCTGACACTCACTGTGCATTATCGGTATATATACTGTTCCACACTGTACAAACTCCATGTGGCTACAGCCTTTTATCTGGCATGCTGGGATAATCTCTGGATTCCTTGTTTTTATGTGGCACTTTTCGACCACTTTTTGCACAAGTTAGACCTCCCTTGCCGATTAACCTTACACACTCGGAAACCTTAATCGATTAGTTGTCAGCCTTGTGGGATTGTCAATGCGGCTCGTGCTGCTGCTGCTGCTGCTGCTCTTCTCGACGTATTTGTGCACTTTGATCTTGGCACAGCTTTGATGCCGTCTCTAGCTTCGTTGGTTGTTATTGTCATCTCACGGATAAGGACGTCACTCGGCCAACTTGATCATCTAGAGTGCTAATTCTGTATTATTTCTTGCTCAATGCTCTTGACTACTACCAAGTGGTGCCTCCTGCGCCGTGCTGTAGATAATAAAGAATGAAAAATGCAAAGTCGAAAATGGGATAAAGCCAAAACAAAAATCAATGATAGTAGCAAGGGAACAAGCTATGAACTGGAAGTGGCCGAAGCCCTTCAAACCGGTATCTGTCTCGTCGTCGTGGTCGTCGTGACTCGTCGTTGTCGGCGGTGGCAGCTGTGAACAACACAATACCCCGTAGTATTAATATCGCGTGCTTGCACCGCGGATTTGGTCGGACCGGCATCCTTGCCGGCTAGCTGGGCAAGCTGGGTGTGGGATGATGCGAATAGAATAAAACAAGCGCAATGTAGTATGGTGAAAAAGGAATTAAGACATCAAGTCGGGTCGAAGAATGAAAAGGTAGAGAGAGGGGTGGATTAAGTGTCGGGAAGGTTGCAAAAGACGAGAACGGCAAAAACAGGAGAAGCAAGGGAAGCAAAGGATGCAGCATAAATCAAAGTGGCTCTCTTTATTATGAATCTTGGATCTTGAATCTTGAACAAGGAGTCTCAAGATGGTTCAGAGACTAGCTGATTCAACCAGGACTCCCCGGCCACATCCTGCTCTTTTTGGTATTATGGTATCAATTGACAATCTCTCCCACTGCACGGCTGGAGACTGGCTCGTTGGCTGCCATTCCCCGCTTACAGCAGGTAAGCGAACAGGCCAACAGCAACAGCAGCGACACCGTTGCCGAGGTGGTTCATGGCGGGAGCAGCGTTCGAGGTGACAGTAGTGGTGGCCGCGGCAGAAGCGGAAGCAGTGCTGGAAGCAGTGGAAGCAGCGGTGGAAGAGGCAGCGGTAGTGGTGGCAGCGGCAGTGTAGTTGCTGGGGTCAAGGGCACCGCAGTTGTCCTGGATGTCGGTGACGCAAGCCTCCTGGCCGGTGGCGTTGTTCGCGTATTCGACGATGCACTCGGAGTAGGCCTCGTTGCAGAGGAACTGATGGTTGTTAGACATATGTCACGAGGCAGAGAAGCAGCAGCTAAGAAGCAATGAAGTCAGCTGGAGGACAACATACAGTGGGAATGGTCTGAGTGTAGTACTCAAGGCCAGGAGCGCTGCCGTTCGAGCACAGGCAAGAGTAGTCGAGAGTGTCCTGAGAAGACGTTAGCAAGCCAGGCCATAGGTATAGATAGGCATAGGTACAGCCGGAGCGGAACTCCGAGAAAAGCAGAGAACAAGGGGCAAGTGAGAGGCAAATATGGGACTAAAAATGGCCCTCGCGGATCCTCGGCGCAAAAGAACGGCGGCGAATTGGGCGCGAAAAGTAGAGCATCTACGCAAAGCAGCCAAGGGAGAACGAGAGGAAGCAGAAAAGAAGAAACAACGCAGAAAGACTAAAAGAGACGAGCAGAGAAGATACGTACAGGGTCGCAGGTCTCGGTCTTGGGGTTGTCGTCGCAAAGGGTGGTGCAGGTGTTATCCTGGGCTTGGCACCATGTGGCTGTGGGAGAGAAGGTCAGCACGGGCTATTGAGGTAGTATGCATTGTGCAGTGCAGTGTGATTGCGATGCTCTGCCATGCCCAAACATTGCCTCCCGGAAGATATTTCCAAAGACAGTATGAGAGCGCAATGCTCCGCGAGAAACAAGGAACGACAGCAAGCAGGCACAGCAGCAACACACAGAGCAGCAACAGACAGACAGAAACAAATTGGACATACAGCGAGTGGTCAGACTGATGCTGGAGACATCGACGGTGTAGCCATCGACGGTGTAGTTGGTGGCGGCCTGAGCCAGACCGATGGCCGAAAGGGCGGCAAAGACGACGGAGTTGCGCATCTTGGTGAGGTGAGGTGAGGATGAAGAGTTTGAGAATGGAAGAACGGGTATAAGAAGTGAAGAGAGCTTGTCAAAAGCGTTGGTAGTAGTTGTGAGAGTAGCGAGAGTAGATCTGGAGAGTGAAGAGGAGAGAGAAGAGGAAAGAAAAGAGAGGAAGAGAAGAGAAGATAAGAGAGAGAAAAGAAGAGGAGAACCGGAAAGAGGTGAGTAGAAGAAGTGCGCGACGATGGGAGGAGTATTATGGTTTTGGGGGAATTCGGTTTGGGAAGGGTCGACTGGCCGACAGGTGCAGGAACGGGAAAGAGCGAAGGGGGTGAGACAGTATCAGTGCAAGTAGCACCGAGCTAGTGGTGATAGTGAGAATAGCCAGAGGCCTGGGAGGGTCTGGCAGAGGGAGGGAGCACACGATAGCATACATAGTAGTATGGCGCCGGACCTTTTTGGGTTGGGCTTGGGCTTGGGCTGGGGGCTTGGGAAAGAGCGACCCGACGGGGGTGCAGTGATTACGGGGGCAACGGCCAAGATGTATCAGATATGGCAGGAACGTCTTTGGAGGAATGCAATTGTGTAGCGAGCTGTATTGCTGTCATGAAGCAGGCGGGCGCTATTCGCACAGCTTCCTTCTCGTTTGGGTAACATGACGCTTGTAAACATCGCATTTTGCTACTTCTTGACGATACCCGGCAGGAACGGCAGGAGCGACTGTCAGGTACAGCTGCAGCTTGCCCGGTATATTTACTCCTCCCTCCCCTTTTCCTACCAATTCTCTGCTGAATATCGACTAGTTTTTCCTCTTACCCTTCTCCTCTACGACAGCCTTGTACTAACAAGGAAAGGGCGGCTAGATTTTACGAGTAACTAATACATAGGTTCTCATATTACCCTCTTGCTCAATCGTATTTCCCTTGAGGAGGGTGGAACCAGCAGTGAAAGCAGCGACCAGAGTGGCTGGGATGCACCGCCGCTAGTCCTCAAGCGGACTAGACCAATGAACCGATTGAGGAAAGAGCGTTCGCAATACTTTTCATCGCTGCTCATTTTACGAGCATTTTGCTCCGTAGCCTAAGAGTGCCTTCATTACCAGCTGATATGACTTTTTCCTTTTCTCTTTTTTTTTTATAATTATTTTTTACGGAGTATGAGAAGAGAAGACGACAAGACCTACGGAGTACATAGTATGCTTTTCTCTGCTCTGCCCGCGTCATGCATGACTCTGCGGCGCGATACATGCGTTGCCGACCACGACGTAGCACTGCTGCCTCTGTAATAAAACATCGCGTATGTCATATAGCACGAGCAATAAGGTTAATTACGACGTGCCGTTTTGTCGCCTTTGCTGGCATGGATGCTGTGTGAAGACTCGACGGCTATAGCGAATACTGAGTACAACATATGTAGTAAGTACCAGTAAAGTACGTACTGCTCCTTCCTCCCCGGTTACAAAACGCAGACATGCTGTGGTATTGGCACATGGCCCAAGACAAAATATTTCTTCTGGTCGCTCTTTCCTCTTCGGTCGTCGTCCATCGTCCATCGTCTCCTGGCGGCCGTCTCAGGTGTTTCACACGTTGCTGTGGCTGCCCCTGTCGTCGTCTCCCTCTTCCCTCTCCTCTTTTCGTCTGTGCAGTGGCTGCGTCTGTTTGTCTGTTTGACTGTTTCTCGGTCTCGTCTACCACGTCACTCCTTCCTTTTTTTGCTGTTTCCTTTACCTCTGTATTCGCTGTATTTCGCGCTCTCCTCCGCCTGAAGCCCACTCTTTTTGCTTTTGTTTGCGTCGCTCCTTCCTTTTTCCTTTTTCATTTTCCCTTTTTTCTCCTCTTTCCTTTTGAGTTTTTCCCTATTCCAAACCCTGCACATAGATCACGCTCAAAACATTACTATGGAGACTATGACAACATGACTGGCCGTACGCAGGCCTGTGAATATCCCATCACTCCTGCCAAACCCGAGATCTCCCAACATGCAAATACAGTAGTATGTGGATCGATAATCTGTAATATCGACCCACTGTGTGCTATTCACACCGTCTTAGTCATTCTTTTGTGTTTCTCGCTTCCCACACCCTCTTGTCTTTACGACGTACTACTATGTACGTAAGATAGCTCTTCGTCTGCAGCAATACGACGTCGGCTTTCTAGTCTGCATAACCAAGCTCGTGTTGGCAGTAGCTGGTATCATAGCTTGATACTTTGTTCTTTGAGCATCATTGTCATTGCCTCTCCTCTCCTCGCTTCTCATCAGATATCCCATCTCATTCGCAGCCCTCCCTCGGCTTTCTTTCTGTTTGATTTTTCCATTTGTTGAAATTGCAAAGCCGCCAGCTGTGCAGGCAGTATGTACACTGTAGATGGCAATATCCGCCAGGCTACTGTATAACTACAGCATGCCAGCCGTTACCATGCGATTGTGCTCAGTCGGATACATTAAGCTATGCTGCATAGCTTCCGTAGTAACCGTTATCCACGCGAAACATTCTTCTGCTTTCAGCGCATTCCTGACCAAGCTATGCTTCTGGAGACGACTGTCTACAAGTCAGGTCGAATGATCTCCATAGGAACCGAAGCTGAGCAGCTGCATAGTGACAGATAGCTACGGAGTACGGAGTCTGTCCCGCCCCAGCTGCATAGTACTATGTATGTAGTCTACGGTCTACGCTTGCGCGGCCTGCAGTGCTTTCAGCTCCCAATGAATGGGCCAATGACCCAAAGTAACCACCAAGTGTCTCCTCCCATGTCTTGGCGTCCGCGACTATTTCCGGGTGCAGCTCGGTCTTCATGGCCCTTTATGATACCGTAGTACAAGCAGCACCTTTGCCGCTGCAGGCAGACAGAGAAGCAAGAGAAATGCAATACGCAAGAGTGCTTGTCCCTGCTCGGCACTTGCATCTCGCATGCACAGCCGGCCGACGGTGAGATACGGCACCCCTGCTGCTTCAGCCACAAATCACAACAATGTGCCTTGACAGTAAATATATTCTGCGTATGCATCTGCACACGTAGACCTAGGCGTGGAGGTGTGGCTGTTGCACCATGCACCGTGTGTTTACCCTTATGTCGTGATACGTACAAGTATCACATAGATCGAAACTATAACAATATCAACAGTGCTTGCCAACTAAGATGAATATAATATGAATGGTCTATCTGTGCCAGCGAACAAGACGTGGTAGGGAAACGAAACGAGGCAGATTAAAAAAGAGCAGCATCAGCAAGATAGATAGAAACAGAACAGAAAAACGCATCACAAACACACAACAACAAATATGGCAGCCTATACAAAATATCAAACGTCGGCGATGCGGCATTGGCTACACCACCAGCATCGACTCGAGAAGAGCAGCAGGATGACCCCAAGAGCACTGAAAGAGACCACCCCTCTCCCCCAGTACCTCCTGCAACAGCCCAGCCGACAGCTTATGCGTCAATCAGGTTCTCCTCCTCGGCCGCCGGCTTGTCGGCCTTTGGCTTGCCCTTGCGCTCCGCCGTTCTCTGGTAGTACTCGTTGATCACCTTGGTCGGGATACGGTTCAGCATGTCCTTGCGGTAGATCCGCAGCAGGCTCCATGCCAGATCCAGCGACTCGTAGATCGTGCGCGACTCGTACGGACTCTGGCTGATAAACTGCCGCTCAAACTTGTCCAGGAACTCCAGCGACAGCTTGTCCTCGGCCGACAGCGCCTCCTCACCAACGACCGCCTTCATCGCCGCCGCGTCACGGCCAATGGCGTACTTGGCGTACAGCTGGTTCGACACATCGCCGTGGTCCTTGCGCGTCATGCCCTCGCCAATGGCAGACTTCATCAGACGCGACAGCGACGGCAGCACGTTGATCGGCGGGTAGATGCCGCGGTTGTACAGCGCACGGTCGACAAAGATCTGGCCCTCGGTGATGTAGCCAGTCAGATCGGGGATGGGGTGCGTAATGTCGTCGTTGGGCATTGTCAGAATAGGAATCTGAGTAATCGAGCCGTTGCGGCCCTCCACACGGCCAGCACGCTCGTAAATCGTCGACAAATCAGTGTACATGTAACCGGGGTAACCACGGCGACCGGGCACCTCCTCACGGGCGGCCGACACCTCACGCAGAGCGTCACAGTACGACGTCAGATCAGTCAGGATGACCAGGACGTGCTTCTCCAGCTGGTAGGCATAGTACTCGGCCGTCGTCAGGGCCAGACGGGGCGTAATGATACGCTCAATCGTGGGGTCGTTGGCCAGGTTGAGGAACAGCGTCGTGCGCTCCAGACTGCCGTTCTCCTCGAAATCGCGCGTGAAGAAGCGCGCCGTCTCCAAGTTGACACCCATGGCGGCAAAGACAATCGAGAAGTTCTCCTCGTGGCCGTCGTGCACGCCCTTGCTGGTGATGCCCTGGCGCTTGACCAGACCGGCCTGGCGACAAATCTGGGCGGCAATCTCGTTGTGAGGCAGACCAGAGGCCGAGAAAATGGGGATCTTCTGGCCACGGGCAATCGAGTTCATGGTGTCAATGGCCGAGATACCAGTGGAGATCATCTCCTCGGGATACACACGCGAGTAGGGGTTGATGGGGCTGCCGTTGATGTCGAGGTACTCCTCAGCCAGGACCTTGGGGCCCTTGTCGATGGCGCGGCCGGAACCGTCAAAAATACGGCCCAGCATGTCCTCGGACACGCCGAGCTTGAAGCTCTCGCCGGTGAACTCGACCTTGGTCTGTGGGGGGTTAATGTCTTGTTTCTGCTTGCTGCTGTTTGATTATAGAAATGGGAAGGGACTGTCTTACCTTCTTCACGTCGACACCATCAGTACCCTCAAAGACCTGGAGTTGTTAGCTTTCATCATGACCTGTTTTGCAGCTTCAGCTTTGGCCGATGCGTGCTTCGCATGGTGGCGTATATCGGTGATCTTCTGTGCCGTACCTGGACAACGGCTCTGCTGCCTAGATTGACATGTTAGCTTTTCATCTGTATCTTTTAACATCATCGCCATCTCCAGCATAACACACCTCTGGCCTCAAGGACCTGGCCAGCTCTTTGCGAGCCATCGGGGAGAGTCAGGTTGACAATCTCATTGTAGCGAGGGTTTTTGACCTGGCACGTCAGCATTGTTCATGTTACGGCGAGACGTGATCCCGGGATATCGTGACGCGAGACAGCTCGGCGTTGCTCTATAGCCAATGCGTCCTGCATCGACAGGACCAATGCCATTGAGCAACGCCCGCAGACACAGAGAGCAAACTGACATTGTCGAGGATAACCAGCGGGCCATTGGCACCACCGACGGTGTTGTAGGTGATGTGCGGCGTGACGTTGAACGACGAGGAAACACGGGGATCCATTGTGGCGATGATGAGGTTGAAGACGGAGGATGGAAGGGGGATGATGTCGGGATAGAAGTCGAGATGTCGATGTCGATGCCGATTCGATGCCGATTCGATGATGAGGTGGCAGAAAATCACTCAATGGACAGCGGACGACGAGTAGTGAAATGGAGATAGTGCAATAGTGCAAGTGCAAGGTCCGGCCGATGCAGCAGTGGTCGATTTGCTAATGTCGTTTTGCTCGTAGGGGAAGTCTGAGGATGCGGGACTTTTTGGCGGCTGGGTTGTGGCTTGGGGGCAAAGGAGGCAGGCAGGAGTCAGGCAGAAGACAATGGAGCAGCACGCAGTTGCGGTTAGTCCAAGCTCTTTGCTTGTTCGGGCACTATCTACCTATCTATGGGTGTCTATTGGCCTGGCAGGAGCTACTGCCAGCCTCCAGGCGATTGATCGCTGCTTACCCCACCTGCCGTGCCTTGCTTCCTCTTCATTTAGGTACTGAAGTACTGAGTGCATTTGTAACTATTACATAGTAAACCAATCAGACGATCACGTGAACCCATCTGCTGTGTAGTACCCGCTGTATTTTGTCCCGAGATAGCTGCAAAAGGCTGCAAAAGAGACATCCAGCAGACAGTCTCGACTCGAGTTGCCGCCTCTACACAGCCCCGTCAACCATGTCCTCTTTCTACGATACGGAGCCGCAGCCGACGGCCTCGGCCATCCTGCACACGACCGCAGGCGAGATCGCCGTCGAGCTGTTTGCAAAGCAGACGCCCTTGGCCTGTCGCAACTTTTTGCAGCACTGCCTGAACGGCTACTACGACGACACCATCTTCCACCGCATTGTCCCCGGCTTCATTGTCCAGGGTGGCGACCCGACTGGCTCCGGCAATGGCGGCGAGTCCATCTACGACGGCGGCGCGCTCTCGGGCGACCTGGACCCGTGGCCCATGGACGAGCGGCGAGGCGCCAATGCCGGCCCTCACGGCATCAACTTCAAGGACGAGTTCCACACGCGCCTCAAGTTCAACCGGCGCGGCCTGCTCGGTATGGCCAACGAGAGCAAGCCCGACACCAACGGCAGCCAGTTTTTCTTTACCCTCGACAAGACCGAAGAGCTCAACGGCAAAAACACCTTGTTTGGCCGCGTTGCCGGCCCGACAATCTACAACCTGATGAAGATTGCGCAGGGCGAGCTGCAGGAAGGGTCGGAGCGGCCACTCTATCTGACCAAGATTACGCGCGTCGAAATTGTCACGAACCCGTTTACGGAAATGGTCAAGACGGAGCGGGATGCGCGGAAACTGCAGCCATCACGAGGTGCCGGCGACAACGACGACGACAAGAAGAAGAAGAACAAGCGCAAGAAGGGTGTCGACAAGAAGCTGCTCAGTTTTGGCGATGATCTTGAGGACGACCTGGACGACTTTGCCACAAAACCGAAAAAGGCCAAGGTTAGCAAGACGGAAGGCAAGAACAAAGGGAAAGGGGAAGCCAAGGAGCAAAAAGAAAAGACAAAGCCGACAGAGACAGCACCACAAGACGACGAGTCTGTGGCTGCTGCTAACCAACACAAGACCACTTTGCCCTCGAGAGGCCTGGGCAAGCCAGCAGTTTCAGCGAAGCCTCTCACCCGGAAATACGACGAGGACAGCGCCTCCGAGTCTGATTCAGATGCAGACCGCCGCCCTTCTATTCCGCAAAAGAAGCCGCAAACAGCTCTGGAAAAGACAAATGCAGAGATTGCGGCGCTCAAGGCGTCGATGCGCCGGACAGTGGCCATCGAGCCAGAACAGGAGACAAACGAGACAAAGGACAAGCGGTCGGCTTTGGAAAAGCTGGTGCCGACCGAAGCCTCGCGCGGCAAGAAACTGAGCCGCAAAAACGGCCTGTCCAGCAACGACCAGAGAATCCTGCGCATGCTGGGTGATTTCACCGCCAAGCTCGGACAGGACTCGCCAAGCATTACATACTCGTCCACCAGAGCGGCAGAAGAAGCTGCCGCCGCCGTTGCAGCTGCCGATGCCGATGCCGATGCCGAATCTAAAGGAAAGGAAAAGGAAGACGGGAAAGAAAAAGAAGAAGGAAGCGGCGCAGTGTGCGACCTGCACTTTATTGCCAACTGCCAGAGCTGCCGGCCGTGGGACAAGGGCGACGACGACAAGGACGGCGACAGCGACGACAGTGGCGACTGGATGGCACACACGCTCAACTGCATGACCGACAAGCTGGGCAAGGACCTGAGCTACCGCAAAAAGGCCGAGGACGAGATGGTCGTCATCGACCCGCGCGAGCGCGAGCGTAATCTCAAGGAGGACAAGAGAAGCGCGCGCGAGTCTCGCGGCGGCGGACGGGACGGCGGCCGAGGAGGACGGTCATGGGACCAGGCACGGAACGCCAAGATGTCGCAGGCGTCAGCCATGGGAGGCCGCGGGGCCAGGTAGGGCGAGTAAAGTGTATCATGTATAAAACGAGCAAAATGTAGGACTAGAGATCAGCGAACAATAGAACAATACCCATTTGGATTTTATAATATTGGCTCTCGACTTACTTGACGGGCAGAGGCTCATACGGCGGTATTCCGTCATCTGGTTTGCACCTTGCTTATGTGATCACAGCCTGTCTAGATTGTTAATTAGTTGTCAATTTGATGGCATCTCATGCAACTAATTCTAAAATAGGCAGCAACGGCCACCTGGCTGCAAGGCACAAGGCTGCAGTCGTCGACATGTGCTGTGAAATAAAACCATTACAGAAGGAGCGACCGGCCGCCTTCGTCATAGTCTCACAATCGGATGATAGGTGTCAGATAAGGAAAGCACGGGTAAGCTAATAGCGGCTAGGCTGATTTGCAGACGTTGGTCTTTTCAACTCTCCCTTTCCCGTGATTGGCTGAATGGTGCTTAATAAGAACCAAAAGACTTTTCGCGGGTGCTGCCAACGGAGCAACTATGATAATACTATTACAGAGTACATTGACTGACCCTCTACAGAACTAATGCCACTATGATGGAGCGCCAATGCTGGGAGCAAAAGGAAAAAGAGGGGAACCAAGGGAAAGCGCGACCCAGATATTTCACAAATACAGCACACCGCCTGCTATGTACATAGTATGTACCTTCCCTGACGAACAAAACGTCTTAGTGTGCAGACTGACGACAGCCTCACCATCGCTCCTTCCCTATCGGTGAGACATCGCGGCCAACAGCATAAAAGTAGAAATCACGGCATCTGCAGATTTATAGGAGCCAAAAATAAAACTCTGCCAAAAGCCTCACCCAGCTTCTCGCCTATAACGTCACGGTCATCCGACTGCACCGACCCTTTATCATTGCGCGCAACCTTGGTCGATCGACCGATCTCGATACAACTTATCCCACCCACCAGCAAGGCCCAGCAGTCCCCAGTTTATTTTTATATTTTTATTTATTTGCGCTACGTATCGCCAACCTCGTTTCGCCCATCTCTTCGTCATACCTCTCCATCATCGTTATTCCTGACACTCACGAATCGCCAAATCGTCGACACTTGCTATTCGCCATTTACCGCGCCATTGCACCCGCGACCCGATTCACCGCCGAGCTACAGCGCCCCCAATTAGACGACTCGCCGCGTGCTTCAAGCCTGCGACCTGCCCCAGTGTTTTTTTTTTGGCCTTGACGCCCGGCGCCTCAAAACAAGCAGACGTCGAGCCACAGACACGAACATAGACAGCGACAACAGCGACACCAGCGGCAGCCACCAATTCACTCGCGATACCAACACCTGCCGCGCGTGTGCCCCGTGAACCCCGTCTCGATACACCCAGTCCAAGCCACTTTGCGGCTCAATTCGAATTAAGCCTCGTCGCGTCAGCCTTCCGTCTCGACGCCTCAGCTCGCACCCACCACTATTTACTGCTCAGTCTCTGCTCAGTCGTCGCTCAGCTTTGCATGAGCTGCGACGAGACGCCGTAGCCTGCGACAATCCGACCGCGCGAGCGCTATCTTTGCACCCGCCCACCCTCCCACCCTCGGCTCCCCTCGAAAGACCGGGCTAGACACCGCGTCTGCCATCCCAGCCGCTCTTTGCCACCCAGCGATACCCTTACACCACCACCCCTCCGCCATGTCTCAAAACAATCGCAAGCGTTCGGCGCCCGGCACCAACCCGGCCCTCCCCTCCATGCCGGTGACGCAGCAAATGTTCAACCAAGCCGCCAACCAGGACCAGCTGCTACAGCAGTGGGCTACGCTGCCGGACACATCGAACCTCGCCAGCTTGGCGGCAAACCCGAATGCGTACCTGATGAATGCGAATGCACAAGGCCAGTTTGTGCCGCAGCAGCAGCAGACTAGGCCGCAGCAGCAGCAAGTGCCTATCGCCTCTGCTCAGCCGCAGCACCTGAATCTGCAACAGCAGCAGCAGCAGCAGCAGCAGCAGCAGCAACAACAACAACAACAGCAGCATCAGCCCCAGCTTGCCCAAGTGCAGCCGGCCTCAACGGCATTAGCGCGCCGGACGTCCAACCGCGCCTTGATCACAACAGGACCGCGTCAAAACTTGGACGGCAACTTGGACTTGTGGTCCACCTTTGGCGACGACGTAAATGGGCTGTCCATCAACGCGCACGGCGTCAGTAATGCTGTCGTCAGCACAGGCGGACAGAGCAACGGACACAATGCCAACGGGCAGCCGGCAGAAGAAGAGAGCATCGAGGTCCTGGAGGAACGCGCGCAAAAGATAAAGGCCGACGCCCAAGCCAAGCGGAAGCAGATCCCTCCCTTTGTTCAAAAACTCAGCAGGTATGTACCATCAACGCCGCGCGTCAGTCGGGATGGCAGTGTGTCGTGGCAGTTGCTAACAGTCTAGTTTCCTCGAAGAACAAAAGAATACCGAGCTCATCAGGTGGTCGGAGAACGGCGACTCGTTTATCGTCATGGACGAGGACGAGTTCGCCAAGACGCTGATCCCCGAGCTCTTCAAACACAACAACTACGCATCCTTTGTGCGGCAGTTGAATATGTACGGATTCCACAAGCGGGTCGGCCTGTCGGACAACTCGATGAAGGCGAGCGAGCGCAAGAACAAGAGTCCTAGCGAGTACTACAATGCCTACTTCCGTCGCGGCCACCCAAACCTGCTCTGGCTCATCAACAAGCCGAAGAGCGGCAGCAAATCCAAGAGGGGGAAGAAAGATGACGCAGACGGCGATAGCGACGACGAAGGCGGCATTGAGGACATCCACGTCTTCCCTCACGCCACAATGCAGGGCATGGCCAACCAGCAGACGCGTGCCTTCCCGGCAGTCGGTGCCAACATTAGCAGCGTCCCCGGGCCGTCGACGGCCGCGGGCGGCGAGCTGGCACCGCTGCAGAAAAAGGACTTCCAGGTCATCAAGGAGGAGCTCAGCACGCTGCAGACGCGCCAGACCCAGATATCCAAGGTCATGCAGCGGCTGCAGTACGACAATGCACAGCTCCAGCAGCAGGCCCGCCTCTTCCAGAACATGCACGAACGCCACGAGAACTCGATCAATGCCATTTTGAATTTCCTGGCCAACGTGTTCCGCAAGTCGCTGGAAGAGCAGGGCGGAGTGCAGGGCGTCACTGAGCTCCTGGCCAGCATCCTGCCCAACGGCCAGATGCCCCAGGGAAGCGTCGTCGACCTGTCGGACGAGTTTGACCCCAGACGGTCGCAGGGGGCGGCAGCCAACCTCAATCTCAACCTCAACACGCCTTCTAAGAGACAGCAGCGCTTGATGCTTCCTCCCATCCCCGCCCCAAACTCGACATCATCTGCCTCCACACCGGCACCAGCGGTGGGCGCGCGCAGCAATAGTGTCCACTCGTCTGCCTCCGTGCTGACCCCAAACATGAACAACAACGCCGCGTACCACCATGGCGGCATGAACCAGGGCGGCCAGCCAGCCATGGGCTCGGTGACGGAGCTGTTCGACTCGCCAAGCGACAGCGCCTTCCTCCAGCAAGAACTGCAAACAAACCCGCAAGAGGGCATGATGAAGATAATCAACGACACCAATGCCAACACACCGCCAACCGGCTCGGCGCTCAACCTTCTCGAGGCTGCAGCGTCCGCACCATCAAACCTCAGCACGGATGAGCGGAACCGCGTGCTCAATCTCATGTCGGCACAGGGGCAGCAGCCCGGCGCCTCTGGCAAGAGCCCAAAGTTTGGTATGCAGCAGTCCCCAATGTCGCCCGCGTCAATGGCACGGACTGCGCCCGTTGCCGGCCCGGGTGGCGTTCCCATGTCGGTGCCTGGCACAAGCCCTGGCAGCGTACCGGGTGGCCCACCACTGATGGGCGTGTCCGGCAGCGCCCCCAACATCCCCATGCCTTCGGCGTCAGCAGCGCCCTCCACATCCCTATCGCCGATTCTCGGCAACATGCAGTCTGTACCGCCGCCGTCACTGCGCGACATTTCCAACACGCAGTCTGAAATCGAGGCGCTGCAGCGCATGCAGGATGAGCAGAATGCTAAGATCACCGACCTCACCCAGCTTCTGGGCCCTCTGAGCCCCAACGGCCGCGTCCCCGGCGTCGATGAGAATGCCGCTGCTGCCGCTGCTGCTGCCGCTGCCGCTGCTAATATCAACATGACGCCCGGCGGTCAAAGCCCAGGCTACTTCGATTTGGGCCAGTACCTCGACTCGGCAGCCTTTGGCGACGACTTTAACTTTGCCACGGGCGACCTGGATGCAAACGGTGCTGCTGCTGCTTCGGCGGCGCCCGGAGGCAATGTCCATGCCGGCGTAGCGGGTGTGCCGGGTGTGCCGGGTGTTGGTGTCGGCAACGGCCTGTCTCTGGACGGAGACGACTACAACTTTGGCCTGGAGCACATGAAGGGAAACACCCCGGCGGACCACAACAACGCACCGGGCGGCAACGGCCTCATGCCCGACGACGATGGCGAGCACGGCCTGTTTGGCAAATCGCCGAGCCCTGCCGTGACAGAAGAGATCCCTAGATCGGATATCAAGAGCAGCGGCAGTAGTCCGGCACAGGCTTCGGCCAGCAAGCGCCGCCGGGTCAGCTAGGCCTATAAATTGTTGCGGCGCTCGATTTCTGGTCTTTTGTCCCTGTGCTCTGTGGCCTGTTCCCTCTTCCAGTGCCATTTCTATGTCTCCTCTTAACTTACTATCACTTTTGTAATCCTCACCGATGTCCTCTTTTTTTTTGGTCTAGGCCGCTTCACTCCGCATCTGTCGGAGCATGACTTGAATTTCGCTCTTTTTTCTGCTTTACTACTATATCTTGCCTATCTTATGAAACGCGGTCTCGATTGTTAGCTGCTCTCTTCCTTGATTTCCATGGCGTGTTTGATGTGTTTGCCGTGCTTGACTTGTTTACTGTTTGTTACTCTCCAATTGCATAGGAGAAGACATTTGCTGGGTTCGAGCTGGATTGGAGGACATGGGATGACGGCAGCCCACGTGAATTTTCACCAAATCAAATCACATAAAAAAACAAGCGGCAGACGGAGGCACAGCTACGGGTTCCGTGCCACGATCTCGAGTTTCCGGGTGTGTTTTTTAGTTTTGCATTTTTCTTTGTCTTGAGTGTTCCTAGCCATGCAGACAGATATTATCGATTAGCTTTGCCAGTGTATCTCTCGCTAGACGATCTTCCTTTTCCCGTTTTTCGCATGCGATACAATATAGTTTGTCTCTCAATCCGCGGCTTGCGTAGACTGCATCCAGACGCATTGCAGCCCTGGCGCTGAGTCGGCATTGCGCTCGCATATCCCATGGATGGCTTTTTGTTTTCGTTTCTGTAAACTACACTGCCGAAAGTAAGCATCGTCCGCCCATCCACGGATACGTAGGAATGCAACGGGAGGTTCGCAGGGCCAGGGGCTCGGCACACAGCTGGTGTTGTGGCATGTCTCCCGGGAGTGGCCCGTGGCTCGAGGCATTCGTTGTTTGCTTGTTTTCTTGTCGTCTTGTGGTCTGCCTCTGGCTCACTTGGCGACGGGGTTGGCATGGATCGTGACATATTCGATGCGCGGCACTTTGGGGGAGTCTCCCTCTTTGTCTTTCGACTCTTTGTCGTTCGACTCCTTGGCCTCCTTGGACTTGGCCTCCTTCATCTCTTTGGGCCGAAACTTTTTGTCGACGGGCACAGCCTCGATCTTGTCCAGCGTCTCAAACGAAGCCTCGCCCAGCAGCCGGCCAAACACGGTGTTGACGCCGTCCAGGTGCGACGCGCGCGCAAACGTGACAAAGAACTGCGAGCCGTTGGTGCCTGCGAGGCCGCTGCCGGCAGGCGGTGCGCCGCGGTTGGCCATGGACACGATGCCGCGGGCGTGGTGGCGCAGAGCCGGCAGACGGATCTCGTCTTCAAAGGACTCGCCCCAGATGGAGGTGCCCTTGTCTTTGGGGTCCTTGGAGTGTGCGGGCATGCCGGTCTGGGCCATGAAGCCGGTCACGATGCGGTGGAAGGGGGAGCCATTGTAGAAGCCCGACGCACACAGAGCAAGAAAGTTCTGTCAGTCAGCGGGTGTTCTTTTGTATGCGCCTGCATGACGATATAAAGAGAACAAGAAGAACAACATACCTCGGCGGTCTTGGGGACGGCTTCACAAAAGACTTCAATCTTGAGGTCGCCAAAGTTGGTGTGGAGAGTGACGGACATGGCGGGGGACGAGGTGGGTTTCGTTGAAGGTGGTTGAGATTAAGGACCACCACTGAGATTGAAATGAATACAAGTAAGATATAATAAGAAACGGCACGGTGGTCGACACGGCGATGAGATCGATGCGATGAGATCAATGAGATCAGATCAGTGCGTCGTGAGGCTGGTGTAAAAGTGGATCCCTACTAGAATCTTTCTGATCGGACGTTCCATGGATTAGTCATCACGCCTGCGAGCGGGAGCAGCCGCTCTAGCCCAGCCCGGCAAAACAAACAAAAGAAACAACAAAGCCGGATCGGAACAGGAAGTTAAAATCAAATAAGCAATAGATAGCAAACAACAAATAAATATTACCCTATTTATCCTATTTATCGCAACCTAAAAGGCATATCTCATATCTGCAGCCCGCATCAAACGCCAACGGCTCGGCGAAGATCCTATATTCTGCTCTGATCGCCGTCAAACGATGTCGCCACTATTCTGTGAAACAACTCTAAATATAAAGGCGACCTATGTGCGTGATGTTGTCAATGCCGACAGCGAGGCTCAATCCTGGGAAAATAGCAGAGGGCAGGCAATATTCGTAGCTGTAATGCTCTCTTTCAAAATAGTTTTTGCTCTTTTATACTGTTTTCTGTCTCTCTTTTTCCCCTTATGCTCTTTATTTCTATGTTTACTCTGCTTCATAGTCACTTGTAGTATTCAACAGTACGCAAAAGTCTTGGTCATCTTCTCATTATCGTTACATTATTTATAGTTGGAGCTGGCAGTGCCCGTCGACCAAGACTAAATATAGTCTGTCAATTATGACGACGGCCGAAAAGACTGAAAAGACTGGAAACACCTGTCAACTGGCCTCGGCCTGTGGCTGGTAGACGCCCTTTTCAATGTTGGCGTATATCTCGGGGTACTTGTTGCGGACCCGGTCGCGCAAATCGGTCGGCTGCCGGCTGGACAGGTTGAAGCCGGCATGGCGGTGTATTTTGGTCCAGGCCGGGCCGTACATCTGCAGCCCCTCCAGGATCTCCTTGTCGTCCTGCTCGGTGAATGGCCGTCGCTCTCGCCGGTGTGACTTTTTAAAGGGCCCCTGGATGCCGAGCTTGATCATGTCCTCCATGTTCCGGCGGTGCACTCTTCGTTTTCGGGCTTTGGGCTGGTCGGGCGACGCCCCCGAGCCAGATGCATTGTCTTGGCCTTGGTTGCTGTCGTGGTACGATTCGGACTGCTCGTCGGTCTCGATCAGAATGTCCTCAAGCGACAAGCTTGTCTTTGATTTCAAATGGACTGGTGCAGATGCAGATGCAGATGCGGACGAGCCCGAATAATACGCCGGTGGTGATGTCGCATCGGACGGCGAGCCGGCAGCCGAGTGGTTGCCACTCTTGCGCAGCTTGCCGCGCAGCTCTTCGGGACAGCATGTTCGGAAGCGGTCCTTGAGATCGCCCGCTGTGCGGTTGCTAAACGAAAACTCTTGGTCTTCCAGGATGGCTGTCCATTTGCCGAGTCCGTGCCTGCTCACGCCGATAAGCAGCTGGTTTGTTTCGTCTTCGGTCCACCGACGACGTGGTTTTGTTGCGCGCCGTTTTGGTTTTGCCTGTGCGGACGAGGGCAGCCCGGGTTCTGGAGAGCCGGCCGTTTCGCTTGTGCCTGATCGCACCGATCTCGCTGATGCTGCTGATTTCTTGCCCTTGCCCTTGTCTTGTGTTGGGGACATATCGATCATGGACAGGCTGTGCGGGTGCCGTGATCCTCCCATGGGCATCATCGACACCTCTCCCATCCGATCCATTTCCAGTGTTGCGTTTGGCCCGCCCTGCCCACTCGCGCCTTCGAACATGTTGTAGTGGGCACCAATGTTGCCGCTGTTGCCGCTGTCGCCGCCGTTCCCGCCCCCGCCCTGGCCAGCGCTGCTGCCATAATCTGCGGCATGAGAACCCCGTGTCGTCGACTGCTCATTGTCGTAATCGGCATATGCAATCGGGGGGAACACGGCAGCGTTTGGCGGTGGCTCGTGCAGGCCGTTGATGATGGGCGGAAACACTTGGCTTCGTGGGCCGACTTGCTGGCTTGATTTTTGTTTCTTTAGCGGCTGCGGGAGCTGTATATGGTCTTCGGCATGTGGCAGAACATGCGGCCGCTTTCCGATCAAGTGGCCCGGCAGCATCGACGCCGCATCATCTTGGCCTCCCGAGGCCCCAAAGGAGTCCGATGCCGAATTTGACAGGCCATTGTCCAGGAACATTCGGAGGGGTCGTGGCGGCCATGCTAAAGAGGCAGCACCGGACGGCGGTGCCAGGCCGGAGTCAGCGTCGCCGGCCGAGGGCGAAAAGGCAGAGCCAAGAGATGGGTGGCCTTGGCTGCCTTGGTGATATAATTGTTGGCGTTGGTGTTGGTGTAGATGCTGTTGGTGTTGGTGCTGGTGTTGTTGCTGCTGCTGCTGCTGCTGCTTTCCAGCTGGTGATGACTGTTCGGGCGAGCTCAGCTCGAGTGGCGGGAGAAGCAATGCAGAGTTGTCTTCGCCGGTGGCTGCGCCGAGGGTGCTGTGTATGGAAGGGAGGTGGGCTCTCTCATCGTTTACATTCAACAGATGCATTAGTCGCGGCTCAATGGTAGCCATTGTGTTGGCAGCCATGGTGCAGCGCAGGCAGTGTGGGGGATGAGGAAGAGGGACATTGGGGTCCCGTTGAAGTATTAAAGTAGCCGTTTGAAAACAGGGACTGGGCACGGGGATAGGAAAGGAACAGAGCGCAGGGAAGCAGGAAAGCCGGGAATGGTGAGAGGGGAGAGACCGGGGTGAGGAGAGAGAAGAGGATGAAGAAGACGGGGGGGTGTGAGAAGATATTTAATCAGATAATGAGAGGTAAAGAAGCTGCGAGTGGTGAGTGTCGAGTACGGTCCTGTAAGTGGCAATGAATGATAGTCGACGATTGTCAGAGTAGTATAAACGAGAGGCGTCCCCGAGAGGCAGAGACAGAGAGACAGATTAGTGAGAGACAGGGGTATGAAGAGTTGGAACGAGCGAGATAGAGGTGGAAACAGCACAAGACAACGGATTTCTGTAGGGTGTTGGACGAAGCGACGGCGAGTGAGATGGAGCGGCCAAAGGACAGAATAGCGAAAGGGCAGAAGTGGTAGCGAGTGACAGAGGGAGAGTGGGAGAGATGGAGAATTAGGACGAGGATGGAGAATGCGAATGGAGGTTAGTGTGGTGTAGTGAGGAGGATGAGGAGGACGAGAGATGACCGGCCGGTAGGAGGCACGGGAAAGGGAAAGGTAAAATACAAAGCAAGTAGAAAAAGAGGATTAAGAGCAGGAGGAAATATAGCGAAAGGCAGAGGAAACACAAGAGGAAAAAGACTGGTGGAATAGAAGAAGAAAACGAATAAATCGAGCCCAGCAGGAGTTGAGTAGCAAGCTGCGTAGAGTAAATAGTACGATGTAATGAATAATAGCGGAAAAGGAAAAACACAGCAAAAACAGCAAAAACGCAAAAACAGCTAAAAGGGAAAAGCAGATAAAAGCGAAACGGGAAAAGGAAAAAGAAAAAGAAAAGAGGAAGAGGGTCTGGACTCGACAGCCAGAGCCGCCGGGTGGGTGGGCTGACGATGCTGCAAGTGGAATGGCCAGTGCTTCAATGTCGTCAAGTGTCTTTTGTCAAGTCTTTAGTCTTTCCTTTCTGTCTTTCCGTCCTTCCGTCTGCTCGCCTTCTCGTGCTCCTCTCTTGATCTCGGCCTTTCTTCCACAGCTGCGCCGTAATTCTCTGGTTTCTGTGGTGTTCGCAGGCGTGCCGTGCCTCAGTCGACCCGCTCTGGTAATATTGCAGTCCGCGCCAGCTGTCGTCGCAGTCGAGGCCGTCTCTCTTCTGTGTATGGTCTGAGTGCTGTACGCTGTACACTTGACGATGCTTGGCGCGTGGCCGTCGAATCTTTGACTCGCCAGCTGCCGAGTAGAGAAGGTGACGTTGGAGGTTGTTCCGAACGTGGCTTATTTACTCATTATAGTCGGTTCTCTCTTGCCTAATTGTGTTGCCTATTCTCTAGTTCGACCCAGCTGCTCGTATTGTGTCGTTCGTTCCTTCCCGATATTGGCATGTCGGCTCGATGGCTGGCACTTTCCCTTTTTCCCTTTCTCTCTTTCTCTTTACAGCGCAGTCTTTTCTAGTACATAGTAGTTGGCATTTCTGCTACAGACCGCAACTCGGGCGAGACCGAAAAGGATACAGAGCAGAGATGAGAACGGCCGAAAGAGGCAAGGGCGGCCGGCAGCAAAAAGAAAGCGCGATGGAAGGAGAATAAAAGACGAATAAGAGGCAGGCGCGCGTGGGCTGAGGAGAGACGGGAACCCGCAGGAGGCAGTCAGAGACAGAGGATGGGTGGAAGAGGAAGGGGCAACTGGCAAGGTGGCCAACGGTGTCAATTCCAATGTTCCAGAAGAGGAAGCAACGTGCTGATGACTAATTCGCTGTCGCTCAGGCTGAGCAGTCGACGGCGACGAATGGCATCATGTGTCCTGGTGCAGGTACAAATAACAAAGACAAGGGTGGAAGACGGAAGACCGAAGTTTAGAATCGTGGAAATGAAATGAACAGACACAGCAGAAAAGTAGAATAAGACACAAGGTAGCAACCCCAGAAATTAGTCAATAAACCCAAATCAGCAGACGAACGGTAGTAGAAGTAGAAGACCAGTGAAAGGAAAAGGAAGAAAGGAAGAAAAGAAGAAAGATAATATCAAACAAGCCACGGGCACACAAGGCAAAACATATGCGCATAAACAAATAAAGCGAATAAAGAAAGGGTAAAGAAATAAAGCAAAAAGACAGAGGTCTAGACCGTCTCCGTCCTGTTGGAATTGCTCCGTAGCTGCGATAACAATTGAGGGGTAGCCAGGCTGGGAAAGACCCAGGAGGGGAGGAACTACCCACACCCACGCTACCAGCGTGCAATAGTGCAGCACAGGCAAGCAGGAAAAGAAGGAAAGAGGAAATATTCAACTGGATGCATATAATTACGAGCGAGGAAGGAGCGATGGGGGTACGATGTGCAATAATCATGCGACGTGCATAGTCGAGACATGGAACAGGAAAGAGGCATGTAATAAAGCAACACGCTGCAGCTACTATTGTATCGTATATTGTGTTAGCTACGTAGTAGATGGGAGATGAGCCACGCTTGTCGTGAGTGTTGGCTAATAGATGGAGCATAGATAGGCGAGATCAGTATCTGAGGTGTTTACATTGTAGTAGGGGGGTAGGGAGAGAGATGAATAGAGAAAATAATAGAAAACAATAGAAGAAACAATAGAAGAAACAATAGAAGAAACAATAGAAGAAACAATAGAAGAAAATAATAGAAGAAATATATAATGAATGGATTAATTAAAAGAAAAGAAAAGAAAAGAAAAGAGAAAAGTAGAAAAGAAGAAATACATCAAACCCAATCAATGCACGCAAATGACAGAATCAACAGAATCCAAACACCAAATAGAAAAATAAAACGACGGCCAAATCTAAAAAAAATATATACATATATATATTATATATACATGGTATAAATTGTAAATGTAAACTACCAAATGTCCGAATCTAAAGCAACAAGGTCCAACTCTAGCTCACTAGTACGGTCTTAAGGTGTTTTAAAGTAATAATATATTGCCAGGGAAGAAACGGAGTTATCTGGCCCTGGTACAGTACAGGCCAGACCCAGAGTAGCATTCTTCGGGCAAAGAACAAGGTCAGATCAGGGCAAGAGTGAGTAAGATACTACATCGTACAAAGTACAGGACAGGACATCATATACTTGTGGGTGCGTGCCTTGTCGCTGGCCTGGCCTGGCCCCCTCTAATTTCCACTACGAGCAAGATACGTGTCCACCGCCTACGACGTTTGCTTCTTATTTTTAGAGAGAGTCATCACGCAAGTGGCTCTCAAATCTCGACAAATCTCGACAAATCTCGACAAATCCGAAGACGTGCTCTGCCTGCTTTGTTTATATGCACTACCACCGCTAGCATCGCTACCGGCCCATTGCAGTGACATTTCGGCGTATTGCCCTTTTTCGATTTCCCCCTTTCTCCTCTTTGTGTCTACAGAATACACGGCTGTCTGCTGCTCTTGATCCCTCTTGATCCTCTACCTCTAGTCTTGAGATCCATTAGTAGGCCAAGGATCAAGGCCGAGCGTTGCAAACAAGCATATCTTGCCCGTCCAAGCACCCCCATCAGCGGGCCCAACAATAAGATACATAGTATATCGGCCACCACACGAGCATTATCAGACACTGTCACGCCGTCCGCCACGACCCCTGCTCGCATCTGCCGTCTATTCCAATCGGTCACGAGTGCCGTTGCTGTAGACTGGTTTGTCAAGACTCGGTCGATCTACGGAGTAGTCATATCTGGTCGAGAATAGGCTGCACAACGTGTGACCCCGTCGAGGTGAGCTTACTTCTTTTGACTTCTTCTTCGCGTCTTTTCTTTTGTTGGTGATTGGACTGTGGACTGTGACTGTGGACTGTCTGAACTGCGAGCTGGCTCTTATTTGTGGCTACCACCAGTCTCACGATGTTCTGATCTCCGGACTCTGTACCTGACAACCAGATCGTCCAGTCCCAGTATATACATAGTAGGGAGTACTATGTAGTACTCAAACCCTGCCTCCGCGGAACTCTCCGTGATCATCACCTTTGTTTCCCCATCGGTATTTCTGGGGTGCATGCAGACAAGGTCGCAAAGGACAGAGAGACGGTTTCTACGGCTAACACTATCATGACAAGATTCTACAACTAGACGTTATCGGTACCTATATCGACTGAAGCTCAAACCAGACTGTTGGCAGCTCTTCACAAGCTTGTTGCTTGTTCAGATACAATGGCATCCCGTCTTCCCGCCTTCCCCCGGCTGGTGTTCACCGTCGTCGAGCCCATCTCTCTGTAAGCCGTTCTTTTGGAATTGTTATTTTTTTAACACACAAACAACACGTCAAGGCCAAAGCTAACGCTCCCAGG
The DNA here is from genome assembly GCA_022392935.1 of Ophiostoma cf. undulatum. NCBI lineage: Eukaryota > Fungi > Ascomycota > Sordariomycetes > Ophiostomatales > Ophiostomataceae > Ophiostoma > Ophiostoma cf. undulatum. The sequence goes on along the minus strand of JAKRGL010000047.1, from coordinate 1,011,041 downwards.
ATCAGCGGCTGCCTGCCTGCACTGTTCATGTCGGACTGGTTCGTCCGAGAACAAATCTCAGACGCGTCCTCGTCCGTGGGTGGCACAGCGCTGATTTCAGTATCAGACCACGCACGCCTCGTTGCCCAACAGCTGGGCAACGCCTACGGACTCTTGTTCATGGTCGGCGTTGCGGTCCTCTACACGTCCACCGAGCTGGCTGTTGTGCGCAACTACCTCGTCGCACTGTTGATTGCAGACGTCGGCCATGTCGGCCTGACTATTGTCACCCTGGGCGCAGACCGCTTCACTGCGCTGGGCGACTGGAACGCCATGACCTGGGGGAATGTCGGCTTTACCGTGAGTCTCCTGTAGTCTATAAATACCATGGACTTGTTTATCGACTGACATTTTGACTGACAAACAGGCTTTCCTGGCTTTGACGCGGATCGCGTATCTGAGCGGCCTCTTTGGCCCAGACAAACCAGCCATCCCGGTGTCCCAGAAGACCAAGTAATGCCGTGCAACAACACCGCTTCACACTGGATCGTGCCTGGTTGACTGCAATTCTTGGTCTCTGCTGTCTCGTTGCGGGTCCACGTGGCCATGGGCAAATGATATCCCATACCAGCAATAAAGGCTGTTTCTGTTCTGTTTCTGCTACTGTTGCGGTCGCACAAAGACACACGTACAACTGTGGCCGCAGGGCCCCAGACCAAGGCCGACCATTGACAATAGCAATCACTCTCGGTGCCTGGCCGTGTCTCTGGGGTAGCCATATTGCCATATCCAAAGATTACAGACCCAAAGAAGCGGTCTGGGGTTGTGGGGTGGCATTACCGAATATTGAATACCGAAAAGTGAATACCGAAAAGTGAATACCGAAAGTAAAACATGCCAAGACTGTCGGCATTCAGGAACATGTCTTGTAGATATTAGGCTTTCTTTTGGGGGGTGATTCTGGTTCATGGTTCAGTCTGTTCCCTCACATCTTATCAACTTCAGTAATACTACATAAAGGTCCCGCCCTCTGGCTACCAGGCTCTCGACCTCTCAGAGTCTCGACCTTAGGGACAATCAGAACAATCACAGCCGTCTCATTGTCGTGTTCCAGTGCCTTGACACGTCTCGTGATCACTAATACGACACTTGTCTATCACACTACTCATCCACACCGACTGTGATACCATGAGGCCGTTTTTCTCACTTGATCTGCGGCTGGGTTCATCTTCATCTTCATCTGCTCACTTTTGCTTCTCAATCGGAGTTTCCAGGATCTGAAAACTCCTTTCCGCCCAAAGGCTGGACTGCGTCGCACACGAGGCGATGCTGTGCTCGGCCAGACGAACCTGCAACCCCGGTCCAGTTCGTCGACTGTGTAGGGAAGACCATAGCAAATATCCTGCTACAATATGTTTAGACATTCTGAATTCATATGAAATGCAGCGTAATATATGTAGGCAGATGTGAGCTACATGGCAGGCCGGTACTTGCCACTGCAAGCCTGCTATGACAGGACATAGTGGACACCGACAGGCGACGAGCAGAGGGACGAGGCGTCTTCTCGAGGCCAGGTCGAGTGGTACGGAATATGCACCGTCATACGATGTAGATAAGGCCTGCTTGTACGAGGCGCAAGAGACTGTTGGGATTGGAATTTCTTTCTCTTTTCTCTCTACTTTTACCTGTCATTAATCCTTCTTCTTTCACTTGTTCTTTATATTCCTTACTTTTCTTTTCTGTTTCTTCACTTCGGTTGAGAAATCATGTCGTCTTATCTTCTTAGTTTTGTGAGCTCTGCTTCATATATTTTTAAGATTGTGAATCACTATTGGCTATCTCTGTGGTCAGTGCCCTGTATTATTGAAATAGTAGGTCAGATAAATCAAATAGCCATTCTCAAACCGTTCGTATGCCTGCTCCTTTCAACGCCGTGAGGTTGAAACACGTGGATTATGTCATCGTAGCTAATTCAGACACCCGCCGTTAAGGTGCGGAGATAAGCCTGAGCTTTGCGCCAGCACGCATCAACGTCAGGGCTCGCTTGCTGGTTTGCTAATGCCGGGTCTAAACAGACAGAGGGGCCGTGTTATAGATTAGCCCGGACCAAGGTCGTGCTTTCCGCCCCAATATCCTGTTTCCCATCTCGTCTCCTTCCTTTTTATCTTTTATCTTTTGTCCTTTCCTTCCACCTTCCTTCCCTCGCACCTTCCCAATCTGCTTCTGCCATTCGGAATCGCATCGCACCATCGCACCTGCCGTCGCTACATATCTATCGACTCGCATCCCCACTACTCCGCATTTCGGCACCCGCTACTTCCGACATATGTCATCACACAACCTCACCTTGTACTCTCCCACAGACCACACCGGCACTCTCTCCGGCCTTTCGCAAAGCGCATCGAACTTGCTCGCCTATTGAATGCTGCTTGCGGCTTGTACAACGTCAGAACCACCACGCTCGACGCCCCGGCTTTGATCGCCAATCACGCACCTTCACGCCTGCACAACTTGGCTCGGCTTGATCGACTTGGTCAAAACTTGCCTGCTTTGTCCTGCTCTGGCTTGAATAGCAAGCCACAAACCTACCATCCAGCCCTTCAGATCACCCACAGGGCACATTGACCGATCATCACCGATCATCACCGATCATTGCCGACCATTCACCGCCTGCTGTCACACCACGCTTCGACGCCCCCCACTTTCGGAGAGACATCAACCCCAAACGATACCGGCGACGGCGCCGACGAGACGACAGGATATGTCTCAAAGCCCGGACCACAACCCTGCTACGGGGGCCGATCTGAATATTGATGATGCCGGCGATCTTTTCGCACTGCTGCAGAGTGCGGTAGATGGTGCTGTGAACGACGATGCATACAGAATGCTCGCAGACCATTACGACGACGGTGACGACGACGACGACGATGAGTATGAGGGTAAGCCAACTCTTGCCAACTCTCGAAAGACAAATCTTGGGTAGGGGAAAGTAGCGCTAACAGTGTAGATGCTGAAGAATACGAAGTCGAGATTGAGGAGGATGAAGAGATAGAGGACGATGAAGAAGGAATACAAGGGGATGACGGTGACGACGACGACGACGATGACGACGAAGAAGACGAAGAAGATGATATTGTGGACGAGGGTAAGCACATCTTTATGTGAAGCCAGCAGGAACTCTCTCTAACAGACAGGCACACCTATACCGTATCTCACACGGCGGCAGCTTAATATGCTGCTACAGGGCGAGACCCTGCACAATGTGCTGCTCAGTGTCACCGACTGGGGCCGTGCAGAGGCTCGCTTCGGCGCCCGGGCAAGACGGCAGAACAAGCGCGACCCCAACCGGTTTCCCAAAGTGCCCAGCACAGATGGCCGCGAGCTGATGGACTCGGGCGTCTTTGGCGTCTCGGAGCTGCCAGGCCGCGTGAACCCGACCATTTTGGACATGGCCGAGGATGAGCGTGTCGAGCGTGTCGGACGTGGCGAGCGTGTTGAAAAGACGGCGCGTGTCGAGGCACGCAGGCGGAGTTTGCCGATGCGGCTGCTGGACCGCGAAATGGGCTGCGACGGTACCTATGGCGGCCGCACATTTGAGAAGAAGATCATGGCACAGAGCATGGTGCCCGGCACCAAGGCGGACATGGTGCTGCGGTACGATGCCGCAGTCTATCTGGGCCAGTTCTCCGACGACGGCAACTTTTTCTACAATGCCACCAAGGACTTCCATGTGCGCATGTACGATACCTCCAACGTCAACGAGTGGCGCCACTACAAGACGGTCGAGCACCCAATGGGCCGCTGGACCATGACGGATGCGTCGCTTAGCCCCGATAACCGCTGGCTTGCATTCACGTCGATGATGCCGCAAGTGTGCCTGGCGCCGACAGACCCCAACGACGAGGGCGAGCCGTATCTGCTCAACCTCTCTGCTGTCAACCGAGATCACGAGGATACGTACTACAGCCCCTTTGCCATATTTTCGGTGCGCTTCTCGGGTGACGGCCGCGAGATCGTGGCGGGCACCAACGACAACACAATTGTGGTCTACGACATCGAGTCGCGCCAGGTTCTGCACCGGCTGCAAGGCCACGACAGCGACGTCAATGCCGTCTGCTTTGGCGACAAGGCATCGCCGCATATCTTGTACTCAGGCTCGGACGACGCGACGATCAAGGTGTGGGACCGCCGCAGCCTCCGAGACAACCGGCCTACGGGTGCCTTTGTCGGGCACTGCGAGGGCATCACGTATATAGACAGCAAGGGCGACGGCCGGTACATCCTGTCCAACGGCAAAGACCAGACGACACGGCTGTGGGATCTGCGCAAGGCCATGAGCTACTCCGACTTTGAGGCCAAGGACCCGGGCCAGTTTACGCGCTATAGCATGTACGACTACCGCTACCAGCGGTACGCGGATGACGACTTTTTCAAGCACAAGTACGACAACTCTGTCGTCACCTTCCGCGGCCACCGCATCGAGCGCACGCTGCTGCGCTGCCATTTCTCGCCAGCCGGCAGCAGCGATGGCCGCTACGTCTACTCGGCCAGCCACACGGGCGAGGTCTTTATATGGAACATGGACGCCACCCTGGCGGGCGTCATCAACGTGCAAAAGGCCACAGACGATGCTGTTCTGAACGCACTCAACTATGAGGACCGCGAGGCCGAAGTGGGCGGCCACAACAACCCGGCCCGAGCAGAAACTCGGCCCAACCGCGACCGTATGCGCTTGCACCAGCACCGGGCTGCATCTTCGCCATTGTGTGTCCGCGACGCCAGCTGGCATCCTACAGAGCCAGTCCTCGTCGGTATGTTTTCCTTTCTTTCCTTCTTTTCCTTCTTTTCCGGTGAGATACCATAAAACTCCAATACTAATGTTATATAGCTTCGTCATTCGACTCGGATACGATGGAGGGCGGTCTTTGCACAATGCACTCATGCGACCTCGTCGACGACGGCGATCTGACCGAGAGCCCACCCCGGCTGTTTGATGAGAAGATGAGGCCCATGCGGCCGAGCGAGGTACCGGCCAGATCAACCATGCGGTGGCGGTAGACATTGGTTTTGCTAGAATAGAGCATGCATAACCTAGATAGATTGTCACGAGGGCTAGCAAATTCCAAAACCAAAAGTCGAAATGAAATGGGTGCCAAAAAGAACTTGTATTGATATGTGCGCATAAAAAAAAACCAGGACGTAGCAAAATGTAGACAGAATCCCAGACTAAAAACGAAACTCCGGCTCATGAATCGAGTTTCTTCCTTCTTCCTTCTTCCTTTTGGACAAGAGACCGCAATGGTCCCCGAGAAGTAGGGCGAGAAAGCGAGAGAGCGGCTCTCTCTCCGCCAGCTTTTTTTGGTTGTTGTTGTTGTATATTACACGGGAGCAGGTCATGGAGAGTGGTCTTCTCCGATTATGTAGTGTTATAGAGGCAAGAATTGCGAGTCGGCTGCCTGCCGTGTCGATGCCGGTACAGTGCATTTACGCACCGCCAACCAGCAGGTTGTTGAGGGGGATGTGGACTGCACCGTTAGTTAGTATGCGGCAGGATAAGAGCAATGCACCCAAACAGCCATGGACGTCTGGAAACTCACCCAGCTTGACGAGGTAGCCGACGGCACCCATGACGAGGAAACCGACGCCGACAGCCTGGCTGATCTTGGCAAACTCCTTGGTATCGGCTGTAGATGTTAGCACAGTTCATCGTGTGTTTGTTTGGGGGCCCCTCCAATGCAGTCGTCCACTGTCGCATCCATCGTCTGTCTGGTGATCGTCGCCAGCTTCGTCTGCCTCGATGCGCGGTCGCGTGCGCGCGATTGTCCGTCACCGTCGTCGCCAGCAGCGGCCACCGCACCCGAATCCTGACAGCAGCGCGACCCTCTGCCCTCCATCTCTTTGCAGACCACCACCGTAAACCACTACCACTTCAACGTACGCTTCTGGCAGCGGTTCAAGAACTGCATGCCATCCTTGACAAACTCCCGGGGGATGTCGAGAATCTCCTGAACCTGGTCGGACATGTTGGCGGTTGTTGATGTAGGTAGAATGAGAAGAAAAAAAAGGAGTGTGGTTGGAAGAGGGTGGCAGGAAAAGGTGACAAGAGGTTGATGGAAAGTATAGTCGTGGAGAGAGGACGTCGTAGGGAGAGCAGAAAGGGGGAGAAGGCAGAAGATCAATCCAGGCGCTGGTGAGGAATAGCTGGCCAGTTCGCGCGATAGGCTCTATGGAGCTAAGTAAAGCACTAGAGCTAAGCCTATTACATCAGGTGCTTCCCACACAAAAACTCCCACACACAAGGAGTCAAGCCAGATCGCCGTTAAAAGTGTCACGTGAACTATCATGCGTATCTACATCACTACTATACATACTTGCACTGGCTCCATAATAATAGCACTTGTGCCCGAGATGTTTGAAAGTACATTTATGCTACGACCCCAGCCAATAGGTACAACTGCCGTGCTGAGCCTCGTCTCTTGTCTGCATACCGCTGTGGCTGCCTGTAACTGCCAGCCCGCCTCTCATTGGTCAGAGGGTCCTATTACAGCTCCCTCCTCTTTTCCACTCCGCCTCAAGTCTACCTTCTGATGCCCCAGTCTTTTTCGCGCCGATAGTGCCTCCCTTCCTTCCTTCCTACTCCGTATCTACTCTGTAATTATCTCTTAGGCGTTGACCCCAGCTTCCTTCCTCCTTGCCTCTCGAACCTCTCTCTCTCTTCCTCACTTTGATCTCACCTCACGTCCACGCCTCTCATTCGACATTCGACACACGCCCACCAGCAGAGCTACACCTCTGGTCTCTGCATACCGCCCGATCAAGCAGCGCAGCGCTATTCAACTGCTGTCAACTACTGTCGTCGCCCAACCTGCCCCATCTCCCGTCTTCGCCGCAAAATCATCACCACCTCACCTTGAATTCATCATCCCGAGATCGCCTTGTCCGCGAATCCAATCTATCAGCACTCTGCCGGCTCCTGTGTCAACACACTCTCCGTATCTTGCTTTCCCTTTTCTGCCGAACCTTCTCTGCCTCCCCAAAGCTCTCCCCGATCCTGGGTGCACCCGCCGAACCTCGCTTCGCCATCCTGAAATTTGAGGTGAAGCCTGATCGCAAAGCATCTTGTCGGGCATCAACAACGACGCTCCATCTCGACTACATCGGCCGTTTCCTGCTAAACCTCTTGTTTTGTCTCTTCTCTTCTCTCTCTCCTCTCTCTCTACTTCCTCTCTCCTCTCTCTCTACTTCCTCTCTCCTCTTGTTTCTGTTTCTATACAACCCGTGGGCGAAATCTTGAAAGATACCACGCACCGACCCAATCCGCAAACACCAGACACACTTTGCCTGCCAAATATACCCGGAAACACCTCTGTATCTTAAGGAGGAACCTCGGTCTCCTGAATAGGCCAAAAAGTGCCCGTTTGCTGTACCAAGAAGCTGTTTCTTGTCGAGGGAACCGCCTCTGATTTGTACGTATCATAGCTACTGCTATCTGCTTTTTGCTTTCTGCTTTTACTCTTTGCTCGTCTTGCTCTTTGCTTCTTTTCCCACTTCTCGTTTCGTTCAAGCTTCTGCTGCCTTTAATTTTCTCGTTCCCTTTTCCTTCTCCACTTGCACCATTTCTGCGTGCGTCGCATCTGCTACGATGGTATTCTCGATGGCCAGCCCGGAAGCTGAAGCTGGGGCTGGAGCTGAAGCTTCTGCGGATCTTTCATGTATATCCGATCCTAACATGACCTCAACACAGTCTCACCACAACAAAGCTCTTTGCTACTCGTGAAGCCTTGCACACACACACACACTCCTTCTCTTCTCTCTCTCCAAATCCGCCACAATGACCGAAGAGGATTTCGAGATCGACATCTACGCCGATGCCAATGGCGACAACAACGACGGCAACAATCGCAACGACGACTACAACGGCGACAACAACGGCCAGGCCCAGAATCAAGGCGACAACTACGATGACCCTAGTCACAACCAGTCCCAGAATCAGACCTCAGCACCGCCTGCAGTAAAACAGCCACCAGCTCCAATGCAAGGCGTGAAGCGGAAAGGCGGGTCAGACGACAGACCCATGGATGCAGACGCGACAATGTCTGTCATGATCGGAGAGCTGCAGTGGTGGATCACCGACGACGATGTGCGCGGCTGGGTTCGGGCTGCCGGCGCCGAGGATGAGCTGAAGGACATTACGTTTAGCGAACACAAGGTCAACGGCAAGAGCAAGGGGTAAGTCATTGTGCCGTCATTGTGAAGAAGGATAATTAAAGGTTTTTTGTTTGCTAATTATCACCACAGCCAAGTCTACGTCGAGTTTACGTCACAGCAAGCCTCCACGGCTGTCAAGACCCACATTGACTCCCTGCCTGCGGGCGACTTCAGCGTTGGCAACAAAAAGTACACCGTCACCTACTCTGCCATGGCATCGAACCCCTTCCGCACGCTTCCCAAGGAGGCTCCCGGCCGTGGCCAGCGCGATGGCCAAAATCGTAACACATCGGGACCTGGTAACTACCAGAACAGCGGCAACAACAACAACTACAACAACAACGGTGGTAACAACTACAACAACAATGGCGGCGGCTACCGTGGGCGCGGTGGCGGTGGCATGTACAACAACAACAACCGTGGCGGCAACAACATGAACAACGGCGGCTACAACAATAACAACAACCGCAACAACTTTGGCAACAACGGCATGGTTCCCTTCAACAATGGAGGCGGCATGAACTTTGGCAATAACATGAACAACGGCGGCAGCGGTGGCGGCGGCTTTAATGGCAACTTCCGTGGCGGCATGGGCGGTGGCATGCGTGGCGGCCAGAACATGCGTGGCGGCCGTGGCGGCCCCATGGGCATGATGGGCGGCATGGGTGGCATGGGCGGTCCTGGGGCTGGTATGCCAATGGGCCCCATGGGCGGTATGCCGGGCGGCATGGGCGGCATGGGTGCTATGGGTGCTATGGGCGCTATGGGCGGCATGGGCGGCATGGGCGGCATGGGTATGGGCGGTGGTATGCCCAGTAAGTTTTTCTTCTTTTCCCCTCCCATTTTCGTCTGCCTTCCTCCCCTCCTTTGACGACAATACTAACAACATACAACAGACTTCCAGGGAATGCCCAACTTCACACCCAACTTCTTTGGCGGCGGTAACAACAACAGCAGCAACAACAACCAGGGCGGCGGCGGTGACTGGCAGCAGAACCCGCATGGCGCAAAGCGGGCGCGGCCAGAGTAGAGCCATTGAGCCGAAGCTCGTCAAGCAACACAACAAGCAGGGTGTGATTCGTCTGCTCTATATACCGTCCCGCCGTGCTCCTGTTCGTGGCGTGCATCTCCCCTTGTTCTCTTTCGCTCCAAGCCGCAACTCGATATCCTAATGTCCCTGGACGGCACACCACAGTCCAGGCACACTCGCCCTCTCTTCTCTCTTGCCTCTTCTCTCCAATTCATCCCGTTGTTCTCTTTCCTTCTATTTACTCCTTTTTTACTTCTTTTCATTTCTCATTATTTTTCTTTGCTCGTCTTGCTTTGATTGTTTCTTTCTTATCTTATCTTCAAACTTGTCGTTTATCATCATGGTCTACTGGAAGGAATGGGTTTTATTTTATTTTATTTTGCTCTTTGCTCTTTGAATATCTCTATATTTTCCCAACTGTTTTGCAATCTCATGGTCTCTTTCTGTCTCTTTCGGCTATCATGTCTCCTCTCCTCGCTTATATGATGTCACGTCCTCCTCCAGCGGGATTGCTGCTCTGTGTCCGACATCTTGTCTCCGGCGACATAGCAGGCCTCGCAGATATCTTTGCCTCTTTATGAATTACGACTCTCTCTTCTTACTTGCAATTGCCAAGGCACCAAAGGACAATAGTGTTTTATGGACTGTCTTGATATCTTTTGAGTTTCACCATTCCCATGGGCCGTCATCCAGGACTGATGCAATGTCGTGACGCAAACCATCAGTTCTTGTGCAGACACATACCGTGACTGATCGGCCGTTTCCCATGCCACTTCTTACGGGTGCGTTCTTGGCTAGGAGGCTGCACGCGTTGCATCAACCCAATATGTTGTAGATGTCGATCACGTGGCGATTAAGTAAGCCAAGGCGTTTAACAACTTTAATGCACATGCAACCATCTGCTCTGTTCAGTTACGTATGCTGTGAGCACGTTGGGAGCATGTTTCTAGATGGAGATCGGTTCGCAATATTACTTTGAAATCCAAGCACAGACTACAATGTACACAGAAGTTCGAGAATGCCAAGTACAAGAACATGGCACTGCATCTCGTCGCATTTGGTGGGCTGCTTTTTGAGCCGCCCCAGCCTGCTGCGAACCCGTCTCCACAATAATGGAAAGCACAACCATGTATGTATTATTTGATGCTACTCGAAGTGAGCAAGTTTGCATCCTGCTCTTGCTTCTGGTTCTTGCTTGATTCGGTATATTCCCTTGCAGCGTGCGCGGCCGGTTGCGCCTTCCGGTTTGTTAGATAAACCTGCTCTCTGTTTCGTAGGAGTAAGAGCCAGGAAGGGAAGTAGAGTAGAGGAGGGGGGACCAAAACAGACAAGAAGGGGAAAACAACCCGACATGAACACAGAACCGTTGCTGCACGATATGACATTGAGACATTCGAGGACACCACCTTTCAAGACGAGCTGCCGTGATCCGTGACTCTGTGCAGACTCTGGTATACTATATAGACTGCAAAAGGCAAGAGCGACCTGCGACTGCCACCTCGACTGCAGAGAGTACGAATGGGGGATCCACCGCGACGTGCACCCTTGTGGGCCCTCCGCGCGCCCAGACCCAGACGGGAAAGAACAAGAGGGCAAGGACTCGAGGCTATTGTTTCTAGTATGAGCATGTTTTCCTCCTCCATTCTCAAATTCTGCCGTCGTATTGAGCCCGACAGCGTAGCGTCTGCTATTAGAGCTGTTTCATGCTCCAGTATTCCGCTGAAAGGGTATTCTGACCGCTTTGACAAACCCACCCGCCCGGAGACTGTAGTTCTGTTAAACTTGCTCAAGGTGGGACAGTAGCCGGACACGGAGTACTACTATATGCAAGAGTGGAAAGAGGAAGGAAAGAGGAAAGAGATAAAGCTGCCGGTCTGCTCTTTCCTTGATTATCTTTGACGTCTCGACATCTCATCTTTGTCTTTCATCCTATTTCGATCTTGTCCTGTCATACCCTTTTGTTTCACTTGCTGTACCAAGCGAATACATTGTTAGACACACTTCTAACTCTATTCGCGACTATACTCTACTACACCACATCGACTGCAGCCGTGTCTAGACCACTTTAACAGCAATCTTCAGCAATCAACAACAACACCCGACGCCCGCCCGCTTCCAGCCGTCGGTAGTTGATACTCTGGTTGTGACTCCTCCTACCACCAGTAATATAAATCCTATTTTCAACCACCCCCCTATCTATCGCAATGGCTGGCCCGTTGCTTTCTCGCTCCCACATCGCCCTCGCCGCCGCCGCCCTGCTCGCAGCGCCGCTGCCAGCTCTCGCCATGGACGACATGGACATGGACTCGAGCTCCAGCTCAAACTCCACCACCTCCACCATGATGACCACCTTTATGACCGGCACCGGCACGTCGCTGTACTCCGACGCCTGGACCCCGAGCTCGACGGGCGCCTACGCCGGCACCTGCATCTTCTTGATCATCTTCGCCGTCATCTTCCGCGGCCTGCTGGCCCTCAAGGCGCGCGCCGAGTCGCGCTGGCTCGATGCCGAGCTGGAGCGCCGCTATGTTGTGGTGCCCGGCAAGGCGGGCCTTGCCCAGTCCGTGTCGCGAGACTCGGAGTCGAAGCGCATGACGCTGTCGGAGAACGGCATTGAGGAGGACGTCATGGTCCTGAAGAAGCGCCACACGCACGTGCGGCCATGGCGGCTGTCTGTCGACCCGATGCGTGCGCTGCTGGACACGCTGCTGGCGGGTGTTGGCTACCTGCTGATGATTGCCGTCATGTCCATGAACCTCGGCTACTTCTTGTCGATTCTCGGCGGCACGTTCCTCGGAAGCTTGCTGGTCGGCCGCTACATTGTGCTTATGGAGCACTAATGTCGGCACGCACATTGTTTCTTGGATTATCAATTCTGGGGGTTTCTCTTTTTTTTTTGTATATTTTCTTCTATATACGGCGATGAGCGAGCTGTCTTTCTTTCTTCTTCTTTCTACAATTTCCACTTGCGGCTCTACGAATCTATGAACAGTCTACACAGCGTTTTTTTAATTCTTTTCTTTTCCTGTCGCCAGGCTATCTTTTGCCTGGACAGACTCAAAATACCAATCTTTCTTTTCTGCGCTCCTGGCGATAACCTCATGCAATGTACGTAGAAAGGCACCAATACTGTTATACTTAAGGCAGGGTAGGGTGGTGGCGCTAAATGGATCGCCTTGCAGAAATGCGCGCAAATGTGCTCATCCAAAGGTACATTGATAATGGAGGGGCTAGAGGCCAACTGCATGTACCTATGTAGTAAATCGCACCAAACTACTCAGTATTGTACAGTACATATGTGATTATGTACCCTGTATTGGTACGCTGTGTATGGTCAGCAAATGGCTGCTCATGTAAGCATGTCCCATCAAGCACCAGCCAAACGATCACCAAACGATCACCACAAACTGCATCTACTGCAACAAACAAAATACAGCAATCAATCTCTCCCGCCATCGTTTCGCCGCCTCTTTCCCTTAATTCCCATGATACCCTTGACACCCTTGACACCTGTCACTGTCCCAGTCGGGACTGGCTCCGGGCGGCACGTGGCTTCCCTGTGTCGTTGTGTATTGTGCGAGGCAAACGCGGCAAGGAGGGTTGGCTTTATACCGTATCCGGAAAGTCAACAGGCGAAATCCCGGACGGCTGCGAATCAAAGCGGGCAAAGGGGGAAATTGCATCGTACTGGGAAACCAGAGCCGCGATGCTCCCGGTACTCTGTACCACTGCCCTTTTGCCGTAGTATCACGACAGGGCTGGCTCGCGGGGCTGCGTCCGCCGGCGATGGATGCACACTAATATGGTAGATCATGGAAAGTCTGTGTGCGTACTGCAAATACTATCCCAACGCAAGCTTGCCAGAAAAGGAAAGACCCGACTTATATCAAAACAGGCAAGTGTCAGGACTACTACAAAATATGGGTGCAGCGTTGCCTCCGTGGCCTTGCCCATTCGGCCGTTTGCTGTAATCAGTGGTATTGATGCCATTGGCAATGCACTCCATCCATGCGCAACAAATTGAGATATTTGCTCTGCAACTGCCAACCAGATATCTCAACATAAATCCAATCAAAACAGCAGCAAAATGCTTTCTTTGTAAGGGTCCCCATTCGTGTGCCGACTGTTTGATCAGGGACCTTCCGGAAAGGGAAGGCGCCTTCGGTACATGCATGTTGTCTCTTTTCTTTACGCACGCACCCAACTTACACGTCTCAAAAGAGTAATTGCCTGATAGGGAAGGGGCGACCTCATGTCATAGACCTGCCATATAATAAAAGAGTTTATTCAAGAAATAAAACATCTAATACAGAAAATAGGAAACACAAACTCAGTCCGTCGCTCCTTCTTATTTTATTTCTTTGATCGTCAATTCTGCGATCGTCCTGGGAAGGCGCGACCGGGCAAGACCCAGCCACAATGTCAACAATCATGGTCAATCAAGAGAGCAAAACGTTATAGCAAGAGCATTCGCGTTTAGCATGTATAAGTTAACTAATTTTTTCTCTTCAATTCGCAAGCACACACAACACACAATGCATTTTAATGACAGATTTTTTTTTTGTAACGAAGACAACTTTGTAGAAATTTTATTAATCGAGTAGAACACATAAAGACTTAAATCATTGCACTTAATCGCCACCTCGGGCAGCAGTCAGTGTTGGACATGGGTCAAATAAATGCATAAAAGCAACGCCAGATCATCTCAATGTCTCGCAAATCCGGGGGAATAAAGAATGCATTATATGCTGGGTATCAGCGCAGCACGAAACAGGGTTCCGTGGAGGGAGTATGGCGAGATAGAGAGAGGGGGGGGGAGAAGAAGCTGATAAGGAAGCAGACACGGAAACAAGAGGTTCAAGTGCAAGGAGACCAGAGATGGCCCTTGACTTGAAAACGAGAAAAAAACAGCAAGCAGCAACAAACAGAAAAGCAACGATTAAAAGGGGTAAAGCAGTAGTCGGGGAAAGTCAGAAATGCCATGACACTCTACAAGCTCAGCCTATGACTGGTGGCCAGAGTGCGGCGCCATGTACTGGTTATTGCGCTGCACGTAGTTGGAGTATGCGAGAGCCTGGGCCTGAGGGTCCATGGGAGGAGGCATGTAGGCAGGGGGCATGTGTGCGTTCTGGGGCATGCCGCGTGTCTGCTGTGAAGCCAGATGGCTGGAACCAGAGTCCTCGGGGGACTCGACCTGGTTCTGGTCGTCGACGCCGTTATCGCCGGCCGATGCGGGTTCAGGTGCGTTCAGGCAAGCCTGTAGTGGTCCATGTTAGCATGTTGTTCGGTCGTGCAATGAATAATGTGCAGCATCAACGGCATGTTTGGTGCCTTGAGCTGCCAACTTCATGCGTGCAAACTCTGCTCTGCAAACATACCTGAATGAGGTTCTTGCCCTCGGCCTTGGTGACCAGGGGCTGCAGCTTGGGTGTTGTGAAGGTGTAGACAAGACCGGTTTCTGACACGACGAGCAGCAGAACCTGGGTGCCGGTGAGAACAGAAAGCTCGTAAGCCTGGAAAAAGCAGTGTTAGCAGTAAGTCCAATCAAGTTTGACGGTGCTTGGGCCCACGAGGCAAGGCAAAAGACGCGCTTTGCGCTGGCTGGAACGCGATGCAGCAAGCTACTCAAAAGGCTTCAAAGACAACAAACATCCCAAGCCGCATATCAATGCGTAATGTGTCGGTAAGACACACGCCAGAGCGTCGATGGTGAAAGGAGTTGACGATGGAACGAATGATGCAAGCTAGACAGAGCGCGACATCCAGAGTAGCATAACACAAGAGGAAGGAAGGACGAGGGCGCGAAACAAACCTTCTTCATGATACCAGCCTTCCGCTTCGAGAACGTGATATGGCGGCGGGACTTGTCGCTGATGAACTTGATCTCGATCTTGCGGCGCTCACGACCGCCCTTGTCGTCGTCATCGTCATCGTCGTCAACAGCGCTGCCGCGCTGACGCTTGGTGCCGCGGCTCTCGGCCACAACAGCGCCGTTCTGGCCCTCCTCGAGGTCAGTAGGCGTAGCCTGGTCGTGCTGATCGGTGATATCGGCCATTTTGGTGATTGTGGTGATTGTGATGATGGAGAGGGATTCGAGGTAGGATGGATGGCGCGTTGGAGGTAGTCGAGGATCGTGGACGCGAACGAGGCGGGGAGAGGAGGACGAGCAGGAATAGGAAAAGAGAATAAACGCGAGTTGCAGGTAGAAGGAGGACGCGATCAAGGTGCAGAAAAGGAAGGATGAGGTGAGGTGAAAGCAAACCGTGCGCGAAAGGTATCACGAAACGGGAAGTAAGGTGTGGTTAGGAAAAAGGGAAGAAAAAAGAGAGGAGAGTTCGAAAAGAGAAAAGGTCAATGATCAACACGAAGAAGAGCAAGTGCAGTGGAGAGTTGCTGTATGGAGCGAGCCGTCCTGGTAATAACGGGCCTATGCTAAATCTAGCGTTGCAGTATGCAGTATGCAGAGAGTACTCCGTAGAGAGCGAGTATAGCAAAGGGTAGTGAGCAAAGTATGCAGCGCAGAATGCAGAGGGCTGTGCGTGTCTTGCTCAGTTGTGCCTGTTGTCGCAGAAGCGAAGCGCGTGGATTGGAATTTGGGTCTTTTGGTTTGGGTGGAAGGGGGTGGTCCCGGGTAGGGGAGTGGTAGGGTGCTTATTTTGGGTCCTGGGTCTCCTGGGTCTCTTGTGGTGAAATCGCCCTGTGCCAGCCTGGATCGAGACTGGTGGGAGTGGGAGAAAGTGGGAAGAGTCACGAAACTCGGGATGAGTCTTGTCCTCTTTGGGGAATTGTGTTGTTATTTGGGCAGCGCGACAGCTGGAGAGGTATGCGGATGGAGGGAAGGCAATATCAACAAGTAGAACACGAGAGAAAAGAGAAAGAGCTCGATATTCTCGAGATTGATGTCTTGAAAGTGATTTGCAAAGGAGGAGTTTCTTCTTTTCTTAGGGGGGAGAGGGGGGAGAAGAGAAGGAGAGAGGAAAAGAAGGAGGGAGAGGGCCAATGTCGAGGGGAGAGCTGGGGGGAGGTATATTACTTATTCGAGGGCAAGCGCTCTTTTGAAAAAGAAAGAACGGAAGACGGTACAGGTACAACGGTATTGGCCACTAGGCACCACAATAGTTAGACAGTTACTGTAGATAGAGGTACCTAGGATACTGTAGGCACCGATATACGATAATACCCCAATATTTACAGGGAGTAGGAGGAGGAGGAGGACTGAGGCAAAGTGTGGTCTGTGGCACGCGCCAGGAAACTGAGTGGGGGCGCTTGCTGTTCTTTCTACTCTAGAGGGAAGGGGCAGCCCAGCAAGCGGAGAGAAGAAAGAGAACAAAGGAAAGAGCAGTGGCACCTTCTCCGTCTTTGGCGCCTTTATTGGTGACTGCTGAAGAGTATGCTAGTGGATGGCGGACGTTTGTTTCCAGGGCCTGACCACTTTCGCCATCTAGCAGTCTGCCCATGTCTTGTCTAAGATGGTTTAGACGCACTAGTAACAAAGTTACGAGCCGTTAGGCGGCGATGAACTGGTCTGCACCTCTTCCTCCTCTCTTCCTCTCTTGCCCGTTGGTCAGAGCGGAGGTACAAGATGGTGGCTGGCATCGCGAGTGAAAAAGACGCCGGCGTCGTAGGCAGAGTACTCGTAGAGATACAGAGATACAGAGATACAGAGATACAGTGATACAGAGATACAGCCGTTTGCACTAACACACCAAAGAGGAAATAGGCACCCGACAACGACAGCATACACAAATTCTGGGAAGGAGCGACTGTCTTATCTATTGTCAAGGCTTTGAATATGGCAGCTGCCACCAAGAAAATCAAAGAAGCTGGCCACGCGTCGGGAAAGTGCATGGAGCACGATGGAGCACGACAGTCGTTCTTTCCTCGTGAGGCAGACGGCGAAGGAAAGAGAAGAGAGAAACTGGCAAGAACGACCAGCAAGACCTGAAGTGGAGGAGGAATGGTCGGCTCGGTACAGAGTAATACTTTGTAGAGCGAGGTGCCTCGTGCTTGACTGCTACGGAGAATCTAGCAGCTAGCCTAATAGCAATAGGCCAGACCAGGCCACTCGAACCTCCGTAATGTTCGCCGTAATAATGACCAGTCTGTGGCAAGAGAAGGCACACCCTCTTCTTCCGACTCTAGAGTAGTTTCTAGCAAGTTTACAGTCACTGAAAGCGAAGCGGAGAATAGGAGAATAGATCAAAGATGAATAAATCAACAGACATGGTGAAGATACCTGTCTGCAGAGTACGGAAGTCAAGGTCGACGAAAAGGGAAAGGCCTGGCCTAGACGAAGTGGTCTGCTGCTCTGCACAGTATTGTTATGTGCTACAGTGAGGTAAAGGGCAAAGGAAAGAGGAGGACGAGACAGGGCAATAAGCCTTGGAGCAGGGGCAGCACAGCGTGCTCTCTGTACGGAGTACAGGGGGTAGGATAGATGAGGAAAGCACCGGGAAGGAAGGACCCGACTGCAGACGCGGAATGGGGGGAGAAAGCGAGAGTCACTGGGTGCTTGTGCTGCATTTTTCTATTTCTATTCCATCGTATTTACATAGTAACTATTTGGCTACTTGCCTGTTTTCTTTTTTCTTCTTCCGTCTTTGGCCTGGTCCAATAGGGTCACGGGTAGCAAAGGAACGAAGGCCTAGCTCACAGTGGAACGAGACTGATTACTTTTGATTTGCAATCGAAGAGGAAAGTACAGTACGCTAGCGAGGTAATGATAACATATCAAAAATGGTTTGTTATTTGTACAAAGATACTATGCATTACTGGGTAAGAATTCCAACGAAGGCAGAGAGGTAAAGAGAAAGAATTTGTTGTGAATGTTTGGTTCACGAAGAAGGGGTTAGGCGGCGTTTTGAAAAGGCGAAAAGGCGGGAAGGCGCAGCCAGTGGTTCTCTGGATCCCCCCTCTCCCAATATTGCAGGCCCCGGCATAAAGGCATTACTATTTACAATGGGAAAGAGCACCAAGGACACTGATGAGAACACTGATGAGAGCATCAACGATATCAAGTCAACAATGCAAGACAGCAATTTAACTACGCAGATATCTACGGAGTACAATCGTTCTGCGATATCTTTAATTTATCGTCTTGCAAGTAAAGACGAGGTCGAATTGCACCTTTCCAGAGGCAGTCTAGTCTGTAGACATGGGGTGCAACCGTGTGACAAGGAAGAGAGGAGGCAGAACTCGCCGATCGAGGTCACAGATGGCCAGAGAACATGTGCACGAGTACCCAGAAAGCGGAGGCGGTCAGGTCGAAATGTACTATGTAAAGCAGAAGCAAAAAAACTCAGCCGTAGAGAGAAGAAAAAAGATACCGGAGTACATACATTGCTGCTCAGAGTATGTACACTGGTGGAGGCGTTGAGGTACTTTCCTGAAGTAGAAATGAGCTATCTTGTGGTAGCCAATTTTAAGGCTGCGCGTGGGCGGGCCTAGGAAGAGTCCCTGTATTTCGTATTTGCTGTTTTCTTTCTCTGGCGCTTCACTATCCTCTGTGCTCTGCATGCCCATGGTTTACCGCTTGAGATAGCTTGTAACCAAATCAATAATACTGTGCAGATATTCGCGTCCTATATTTAGAGACTGTCCAACGGCATGAGCGATAAGGGTAGTTTTGAATAAAAGAAAAGGATACAGAGAAAAGTAAGAAATAAGAAAGGTGTGGGTGGAGAGCATCAGAAGACGAGGCAGAGGAGCGAACAGGCGCAGAGAAGAAAAGATACGGATGCATGCATGGTCTGTCCACCTTGTACATCGTACATAGTACTCCGTACACAGAGTACACAGTGCAGATGCGTTGGAAAAAGAGAGCGGGGCCCATTCTCTGATTGGCCAGAGTTACTGTACGAGTTCGCACATCTGTACCCACTCTGTCTGTCACTTGTGCTCTGCAATTCCTCCCTCCTGCTGTGTAGCATTTATCTTTCTCCATTTCTACTATGTACAGAGTACTATGGAGTGTTGCCGGCGCCGGGAGCCGGGACTCGAGGGATAGCAACGTGCAGGTCTGCATTTTGCATTCCTTATTCCTTGTCGACGTGTGAATCATTCATATGGATACAGGCATGGTCAAAGCACAACTGGGGCACGTTGGAATGGGGTTTTACTATGTATTAGATCATAATAAACCATAATATCATAATAATAATAATAATAACAAAGATGCCTCGATAGAAACATGAGCAGGAGGATATTAGGAATAACGAGTAATACAGAGTAGAGAGACAGAAGATAGCAGACAGAAAGAGAACGGGGAAAATGGCAATTCATCACCGGCTCCGTCCTAGTCGACCAGAAACCCCTTGCGTCACCGGCGCCTGGCGCCGCCTATTAGACACATGTCGAGTCTGCAGAAGAAGAAAGAAAAGGAAGGGAGGGAATAAGAAGGGGGAAAAGAAGAAGGGAAAAGGTCATGCACTGCTGCACCCCTGTAGGATGCAGAAATAGCGTGAGAGGCACTCTCAAAAGCTACATAGTACAGAGTAAGCAGAGCAAAAGAAATGAGCACGGCGAACAAGCGCGTCACGAAAATGAGCAAAAGAGGCTAGCGCTCTAGCGCTGCAAAAGCTTCAATAGACTAGCACGTAGCGCCCCAGGCCAACCCGGGCCAACTGCAGGAGTGAAAAAGGGTAATAACAATGCTCCACAGCGGGCAGTCGCTGAGTAGAAAGTAAAGGGAAAAAGGGACGCCAGAGTACTACTCTACTACTCTGTAGAAACTACTCTACTACTCTGTAGAAAATCACAGCAAAAAGCAAAGAAGAAAAAGAAAAGAAAAGAAAAGATGAATAATAATACCGATCCATACTGGCAGAGACGGATACCACATATTTGCAATATTATTTTTGTATTTTAAGAAGGAGCGATGGGCGTGATGATGAGGCAGACGGGCAGGCAGGCAGACTGTCTGACTGACGGACAGAGGAAGGAGCAGCATGATCAGGACAGCAGGTGCCCAGTGCGATGAGCGACAGGGGGAAGGCACCACCCTGGCCTACACCTGCACTGCTCTCAATAATTGGCTTTATCAAGGCAGTCCCAACAGACGATCTACAGAGTAAAGCGATGGCTCAGTAACAATACGATGTACATTAGATGATGCAGAATTATAATGCGAATTGCAAATGTATGTAGAAAGTTATCAAGACCAGTACCGTTCCCGTTGTTTGGGCATACCCTGGGCAAGAGCGAATGCGACAGAGGGCGAGGCACAGAGCGGCAGATTGGTGGACATCTTCGGGCTCGCGGAGTCTAACGTAAATAGCAAAACCACACACTACGAAGTACGTATGTACAGGACAATGTGACACTGTTTGGTGCGTTGATGCACTGATGCGTGACGGGTTCGCGCCTTCCGCCAGACAAAAGAAATATCATAGTATGCTGGAAAGCAATGAGGTGGACGGGTTTCCGAAAGCAGAAAGAGTAACGGATTTCACTTTCCTTGTGTGCAGCTTATTGTTCAGCTCGGCCAACTATACAGAGTATTCCTGCCTCTCTCTCTTTCTCTGAATGGCAGAGTCTGTCAGATGCCCTACTCTATTTCCATTTGCATTTCCATCAAAGTCAGTGTCTGTACTATGTACATAGTAGTCTGCAATTTTCTATTCCGATTTTCAGGCCAATTTCCCAATTCTCTCAGGGGGGCAGGAAGCAAAAGATGTGCATCGCGTAAGGTTCCCGGCACCAACCTTGCATGATAGTATGGAGAAATGGCAATCTTTTCTTGTATTAAATAGTGGACTACTCTGCATATGGGCTGGCTACGGAATACTAGGATGTGAGAGACATGGTTCTGGGCCTTACTTGATGGCTGTGCTCTGGGTGTTGCACATCCGTGCTCATCATTATCACCAACCCTGCCCCTGAGCTTTAAGAGATACTGGAATAATACTAATTACTCGTAATCGTACTCTGCAATACCATAAAGTTTATCCCACGTCGTATCGAGCAATGAAAATCACTTGTACTACACTCTTCCGGGTTGGCTTTGGGCGACTGTTGGATTAGCACAAAATAGTACTGGTGCGAGTATGGGGAAGAGGGAGCGAACGGGCCAACAGGCAATCGACATCCCTGAATCGACTCTGTATGTACTCTACGAGTACACACTGTCAGCGCTATGTCCACAGCGCACAAGGGTAGGTTATTTCTCTTCCGTACATACACAGTAGTATTTCGTTCTTCTATTTCAACGTCTAGTACCATAATGGAAAAGTTGTCTTTGTGTTCGCGTGGCGCGTCGGCTTCGGTTGGCTTTCAGAGTAGTATTGCGCAGAGTAATCTTACTGGTGGCTTGCTCATGAATATCCGAGCGGACAAGCAAAGAAGAATCAAGAAAAAGTAAACTAAAAGAACCCGGCAGTTTGAGTCTTGATGGCTTTGATTTTTGTTGCATTGATGACATATTTTGCTCGCCTACATATATATATTGAGTTCGAGTAGTTGCAATGAATCAACACGAGTAACCTTGAGTTGTTCTGGAAATAACGAGACCTTTTAAATTATGAAGTAAATAGACCGAAATCAAACCAACTTCGACTCTACTACATAGTATGTATTCGGGTTATCAGACAAAACTACACAAAAGATACTATGTCCTACCAAAATATTTGATAAAAAAGAACAAAAATTTAAAATATATAAAATATCGTATTCATACCTCGATTGCAACACTGTTCATCAAAATCAGGAGGCGATCAATGCAGCAGGGGTGCGTGAGAAGGGGGGCACTAACTTGCAAACTATTGATTTGCTATCCCGCTGTCCCAATTATTTCTTTTATGTTAGTAGGGGGATAAGGGAAAAGAAGTGGAGGGATTGGCACATCGCATTTGAGCCTTTCGAGCATTTTGACGATTCTGATGTTTTCTTTGCTTTTTCTGTGACCGGGTCTTAGATGGCGACCAGGATAGGATGTACTACGTATACTACATAGTACTAATTAAGCGTTGACCATGAGTATACATAATAGTGCAAGTGCTAAGCCAATGCATATGACTGAATGGTGCCCATAATATGCACATGTACCAGAGTATGCAATAGATATGCAGCGATTGGCGGCCACTCTGAACGTTCTCATGCCACATCTTTCGTTGCAAGCAAGCACATTACCATAGATGTCAAGGGCCGGTGAGGCCATGTACCAGGAACACTACTCGAATATCAGATATGACAGGAGTGGTTTTTGAGGCTGGCCATCATTGCATAAGTTGCGATGTAATTAAGGATCGAGGACACAGTAAAAGCCAGGCGGATATATAGTAGACGTTAGCATCATATACTACTATATGTATATTTGTACTTTGTACTCCTGTACCTTGTACCATGTGCTACATAGTACTATATGTCTATGACAAGAGTCTATCCAACGTCGTGACAGGCAGTCAAACTGCCGTCGAGCCTGGCTAGTCGGTTCCTGGTTCTTTCCCTATTCTCTCTCCCGACATGTCTAACTTTGATCAAAGAGGAAAGGACTCGTGGAGGGTTTCTTTGCAGCTTCCCATTCCTGGAATCTGCTTGTACATCAAGATTGATATGATATATTACTAGTATTCTAGATGCTGATGGAACTCCCAGCAAACGCAGGTGCGACTGACCCGTGACACAGTGTTACCCGTTACAGGTAGGATAGCTGGCAAAACAGGGAAGGAGCGATGGACCAGGCTCAAGGCACAGGGAAGGAGCGACCGGGCGCTCACCTCAACAAAAAAAAGTAGCAGGTTAAACGTGGAGGGCAGGAGTTGCCGTTTTGCTGTTTTGCTGTTTTGCTCTTTCGCTCTTTCACCGTCTGTGGTACGGTTGCGGGTGCTTGCTGGCCAAGTCCCGGCGCTTTCCCCTATTCTCTCTTTTGTCTTTATTCTCTTCTCTCATTCCCCCAGAATACGGAGTAGACGTGAGCCTCCAGGGTCCAGTCCTCCCAGTATTCCGGATCATGAAAAGATCTGTCCTTGTAGATGATAATACGTAGGCAATCAGCACGACAGGGGGATGTTACTGCCACACCGATGCGACACTGTACCCTGCCAACACGGGGAGAGGGAAATTGGTAAGAGATATTTAATGAGGGCGCAGCCAGTAGTGCGGAAGGGAAGGAGCGGCCGACGCCTTGTTAGCTGCCACATAGGGCAGGATGTGCTATACAGTATCAACTGGAGGATTGTTCGTCTGGTAGTCTTATGTAAGATATTTCGACTGTCGGCATGTCTCGTAAAATAGTGGTCAAAAGTCAAAATAGCAAATAGCAAATAACATGGATGACGAGAGACGGTGATGTGACACGGGGGTCCAGTTGAGCTTAAGATGCAACAGCGTAACGTGCCCCGTACAGAGTACATAGTGGTGGGTAGCATACAAGTTGGGGGTGGATACAGCAAGAAGCCAAAAGCCAAAAGCCAGAAGCCAGAAACCAGAAGAGCAATGAACGGGGACGGCACGGAGCGGATTGATCTTTGCCCAAGTAATACTCTGTATTGCCATATGCACGTCGAGGAATATAACCGAATAAGAACGAGACGAGCCTGCAGCTTCTTCATAATCAACAACCAGAAATAAAAGGACAAGTATTCCCGAAGAAGTGCAGATACAGAGTAGATGCATGCGAGGATGAGGAAACTCAAACAGGGGACTGTCAAACATAGTACGGAGCAGAGCATTACAGAACAGACAGCGCCTTCTGATATATGAGCGATGCAGCTGCAGGCCGCAAGCTGCAGGTGGGTTGACAGCGATGCGCGGCCGGGGGGTGATGAGAGGAAGGATGCATGATGCAGGCCAGACTCTGTATTTGTTACTATGTACAGTCTCAATCTAGACCACCAACACCAAGACAATGGTCTGTTGAGATGGTTTGCGAGTCTCAGATACCGAGTAGAAGTATATGGCTTTGCATTAAGACGAAACAATACAGACTAGTCCAGCAGTTGATGCCGAGGCTCGACAAGAGAAAACAGCTCAACGTCGAGACAATCTCAAGAGGGTGTGCAGTCCTTTTCCGCCCCCTCTGATCTACGCGCCTGTGCTCGGTGAGTGGCAATCTGGCTTGAGTCTGTATCTTGTCCATGGCGGACGAGGTCTATCATCTGTCGACTGTCGACTGTCTGCTGTATGCGCTATCATTTCTTCGTATCCATTAGTCGCAAGTAAACTCGTACTCGATCAAGTATATACTACGTATTTTTGCCTCCCCCATACTCTTCCATAACTGTGCAAGTTTACTTATATTTCGACTTATCCCCCAAACCTTACCTTGCCCTGCCGATGCCCCTTCACTCGATGAAGAAAGGTCAGAAGCGGGTAGAGACGCTGGCTCTCTAACCTCGGATAGGTAAGGCGGTAGTGGTCGTACAGGGGAGCAGGGGAAGAGGGAGGCAGCTCTTTGCTCTTTTGGGTTGCCTCTTAGTTTAGTACACAGTTGTCGCCAACGGGTGTCATGCAATCCATTAGTCTGACTACCAGTTACTATGTAGTATGAGAGTACTCTGTATTACGTATGCCTCTAGGTGTATGTATGATTTGCGTCTTTGGCCGATTTGACAAATATCTTCTGCCGACTTGAAAACAGTACTCTATACAAGATTACATGCATTATTGTCAGCTGGATCATCCTGATTTTCTACTTCAAGGGGCGGTGGAGAGGGAAGGAATGGAGTGGAGGCCGGGGCTGCGAAAAGCCACGCTAAGAATGCTAATAATTAGCAAATGAGGGTGCGGATGAATTACGGAGCTGAGTACTCGTGAGCAGTTGATCTGTGAGGACATGCAAAGGGGAGAGACAGCTAAAATCGAGTAATAACGCCACAACAATGCGTCGTAAGATGGCAATTGCAAGTGTGTGTGGAGAGCCGATGCAAGAGGAAAAGTACTATGTAGACCGCCGATGAAGAGAAAGAAGGGGAGAAAGGAGAAAGGAGGAGAAGAAGAAAGCAGGCGAGGCAGGGCGTGACAAAAGAGGAGACGAGAGAGAAGGGCAAGGAAGACAAAAGGAAGACAAAAGGAAGGCAGACAAGACATTTAGTGAGACACAGATATGTGAAGGGTACTCACATAGACTGATAGATCAGTAAACCAGATTGACAGGAGGCAGGATCGAGGCGGCCGGAGTCGGGGAAAGGCGTACTTGAACTTGCACGGCGCAGGCATTCTAGCTCTAAGCTAAGATGGGGAGATGGTGGTGTGAGCCAGGCAGAGAGAGGCAAATGCCAACATCTGTCACCGTGTCTCGCTTTGTGCTCGTGGGGTCTCAAAGACACGGCTGAGCATTGGTTTGGGCGTCGGTCACTCGTGGATTCTTTGTAATGCTTTGTATTGCAATATATTGAGTCGAGCAGCTCAACTACCAGCTGCAAGCGTCTGAACGGACAAAGACCAAAGACGCAGCGATTCA
The DNA here is from genome assembly GCA_022392935.1 of Ophiostoma cf. undulatum. NCBI lineage: Eukaryota > Fungi > Ascomycota > Sordariomycetes > Ophiostomatales > Ophiostomataceae > Ophiostoma > Ophiostoma cf. undulatum. The sequence continues at coordinate 985,428 of JAKRGL010000047.1, read as the reverse complement.
ATAGGTAAAAGCCGGCAGGCTTTAAGGCCTAAGAGATCAAAGACTCAAAGAGGGCGAAAAGGGGGGGCGAAGAACCCTTGGAAAGCACCTAAAAGACTAACATGGAACGAGATAGGCCGGGAACCGCAGCGACATGCCATCGGGAATGCTGCATCCAATCCAATGTGTGTGTGACCTACTGCCAGGAGAGCATAGAATTATAGGATTTGGCAGATGGTCAGTGGGAGAAAGACACAGGTGTAGCACAGCTATTGCGTGTGTGCAGCCAAGCTGCTCGAATAGACTCAAGCGAGACGCTTCACACTTGTAGACGCGGTTCGAGCTGGGCAGCAGTGCTTTTGCTTGCTCGTAGTAGAAAATCCAATCGACATCGCCGCCTATCGAATGAACGGGATGCCATGAGTTCTCTCGAGGGTAGGCCAAGTGCCGCCTTGGCCATCATCCTAGCTTCATCGCCATGGAATGGCATCAACCCTTGGGATGCGCACCTGCAATGATCACGCTGCACCTCTGAGCCAAGCAAAATAAAAAAATATGTGCTCAAAAAGCTGCTGCGTTTGTGTTTGTGCGTAGTTAGCCTGGCCAGCCTGCCTAGACTGCACTTGGTCTCGATCTCTCGTTCTGCTGAGAAGCAAATGAAAAGCCAACATGGACATGGATTACAAGGATCAAAACAACCTGCCGAAACTCGACTGTGAGCTGCACCAACACAGCTGGTCCGATAAAGTCGGATAATACCAGACTGTTGCCACACAGGCTGCATCGCGAGGGTTTATTTCACAGGCATCGCTCAGGCGAGGCCATCTCTCGCCCTGCCGCTTACAAGTGAGGTGATACAACGAAGCATCACACCAACAACCGCGACGCGCACCCACATGCATAATTATAAACATCACATCGATCAACAAAATACACCAAGAATACAGACTATATTCTCAAAAAGAGGACATGTCGTTGACGCCACGTGACCGTTCCCGACAAGGAAATATCGCGATGCCCTTCTTGGGAAGGAACCCCCGGGTCTCGATGACGAAAAGGGAAGGATTAAACCGTGGTCCCACAACTTACAAGCTTACTTGCATATACATCGGGCATTTGTCTCTTTGCGTGTTTCACCCCGTTGCTTAAACAAGTGGAAATTGCATGTATTCAGAGTTATTACTATGTATATTCAGAGCTACTTATTTCTGGTTACTTTGCTCTCACGTAGTTCAGACAATCTTTAAAAAACTACACGGCCTTCTCAGGCATCTGGCTCGAGTCGGCATCTTCAACCGACGACCTCGCAATGTGGTGCTCGGCAAGCACATCGCCATGCTGACGATAGGCCTCCTCCATGCTCCAGTTGAAGGGGCTGTCGGTCGAGAACAGAGCGTCAATGGACTCGAGAGACCGGTCGGCCGTCTCCGGGTAGAAGAAAAAGACAAAGGGGATCCACAAGAGGTTGAGGCCGGCAAACAAAAAGTATGTGCGGCTTTCCAACTTGGCAAACATGACGGGGTTTACGAGCACGGTCCAGCCCACACCAATGGCCCAGCCGGTGATGCCGAAGCCGTTGCCCTGGGCGCGCATGTCCGACGACCAGATCTCGGTCGGGACCAGGAACGCTATTGTGCCCCAGGTTGCGGCATAAAACAGGTTGAACAGGAACAGCATCGTCACGGCAGCGGGGGCATACTGCGATACCTTGCTGGGGTTGTGGCGAGCGGCTTCGTACAGGCTGGCCGCGATCAGGTTCACGGCAAAGAGGCTGAAAGAGCCGCCCATCAGGCACTTGCGGCGGCCAAGCCGGTCGACAATCTGGGCACTGATAATGGTGCCGATAATGCCAATCGTGTTGATGCCGCCGGCGAGGCCGTTCTGTGTCAGGTCCGTGTAGCCAGCCTGCTTGAGCAGGACGGGCGAGTAGGCCGTGACGGCCGTGATCCCCGTCCACGAGGCCATGATCTGCAGCCACAGACACAGCCAGGCACGGCGGCCCAGGTGGTGGCCAGGCTTGCCGCCACGGCCAGCAAGAATCTTGACAAACTGGATGGGCGAGCTCTTCTTGCTTTCCCTGGCGACAGCCACAATCTCGAGAAACTCATGCTTGACGTCGGCGTCGTAGCGGCCGCGCACGTGCTCGAGCACCTCGCGGGCCTCGTCGATGCGGCCGACGGACGCAAGGTAGCGCGGACTGTCGGGCAGGAGGCGTACGCCGAGAAGGAGGAGCAGCGCAGGAAAGACCTGGAATGCGAGCAGGAAGCGCCAGCGCACGTCCGAGTAGCCGTTGCTGACAAAAGCCAGGCCAAAGGAGATCCAGTAGGCAAACGAGATGCCGAGGTAGTTGGCTATGAAGACGTAGCCCAGGTAGCTGCCACGGCGACGGGCCAGCGAGACCTCGGACACAAGCACGGGCGTGATGCCAGTAAGGGCACCCGTGCCAACGCCGGTAATTACACGGGCCACAATCATAAAGTCGCTCGACTGGGACGCTGCCTGGAGAGCACCGCCAATACAGGCAAAAAAGGCGGCCATGAAAATGCCATTGACGCGGCCGATGCGGTCAGCAGCCCAGCCACCGGCAAAGCAGCCAAAGATGCAGCCCAGGTAGTAGACGGAGACAATGCCGCCCTCGTGGACGGTGTCGGTGATGGTGCCATCGGGAGTGCCGATGCCGACCTCGGAGACGTATCGGGGTGAGGCATTGACGCCGCCCATGACGCCCTGGTCGTAGCCCTCGAAGAAAATGCTGACAAGGGAAAACGCCTGGATGGCAATGTTGAGATGGCGAGGCGACAGCCTCTTCCAGAGGGTAGTGTAGCCCATGATGGCCCGAGCTTCCGAGCTTAAAAGGATAGTGTAACGTCGAGTGTAAGTGTGGATGTAAGTGAGCGTGTAAGGGAGGTAGTAGCTGTGTAAGCGAAAGAGGACGTGCGTATACCGCGAATATTATGCTTATATCCTGAGGAGTGTATCTATTCGGCAAACGATATGTCGGCCAAGAAATAAAGCAGGATAAAGTTGAATATCGAAAGATTGGCGGATGGTGGAGAGAGGGACGGTGGGAGTGAGCAGGAGAGTGAGAGAGCGGGAGAGCGGGAGGATGCAGCTTTATACACCGAGTACACGTGTATAATAGCTTATAGTATAAATCATATGATTATATTTATCAATGTGTTCAACACGCTAGTGTACCAGGTCACGAAGAGACATGCATGTCTGATGCATACGAAAGGATGGGAGTTGGACACTGGGAGACTGAGCGAGTGAAAAGCCGTGGGTGTTTCGCAGGTATTTCGTGGTCCTGCAGATCTGCAAGTGAGCCGCAGGTGGTGGCCGCTTGATTTCGGTCGCGCAGCACCGGTGACGAATAGAAGTTCACGTCGAGACGTCAAAACAACGAGATTGCAGGCGTTGTAGGCGGGCGAGGCATCCAAAATCTCGTTACACACGCACACACAAGCACATATACAAGGCATGCGGCACACGGAAGCTATCACCAACAAACAATGGCCTGAAGTCGACAGCCACTTCGGGCACATAAGCTACTAGCGCCTCGACTTTATTTGGAGAGGTGTTCCGGGTTCCGAGGACAATGGTTGGCCGTGTTTGCAAAGTCTAAGAGTTGGCAGGTAAGCACCAGAGTGGAAAGGAAGAATCGGTGAGGAGACACGGCAGAGGGAGGAACAAGGGGGGTAGCAGGGGGCCCCCAATGAGCAAGGAGGTGTGGTACTTGCAGAGGGCGCAATGGTACCGAAGAGTAAAGGTAATACAGAGTAGGAAGGAGGATGAGAGAAGATGTCTGCTGTCTGCTGTCTGCTGTCTGCTGTCTGATTTTCTATTTATTGGCCAAAGCCGAATGGGAAAAGGTGCAAATCAAAAGAAGGGCAGAGAAGAGAGGATGATCAAGGTGCTCGGGATATTAACAGATGCTGTGCCAGGGTCGGGCCCGGTGGTACAGAATGTACAGAATGTGTGTGTGCCAGGGTCGGTCAGCCAGAGTCGAAGGATTTCGTAGACTTTGTCTCGACCCTTGAGACTGTCTGGTCCAACGGTGAAAGGCGAAAGTATAGATAGAGACAGGGACTAGAAGGGACTAACAGGCTCGAGACTAAACAAATGCAAGGGAGCTTCGAACAACATGGTTGGAAATTTGAAAGCGTTATGTGGGGGAACGGTGTGTATAGAGATGTAGAGAATGAATAAGACAAGTGAAAAACAAGTAATAAGGAAATTAAAAGGAATGAAAAGAAAATAAGAAATAAAGATGGACTAAATATGAAGTAAAGATAGGACAGAGACATAATATATATAATGAGATAAATAAACGTGATGGATACGATGCAGAAATAAACAGAAATAAATGGGCGACAGGATGGACTACATAGTACATTGAAGATGAGCTATTAAGGACAGACCGCCAAATTATATGTACCAAAAATTGAGACGGGAGCTATTTCCTTGCCGTCTATTGGATGAGTGACAAGGAGGAGGGAGATAAGTCATGACAACGTCCACACCAAAACCAGTGCCAACACCAGTGCCAACATCAACGGCAAGCATTGTGAGCAGGCAACGGAGGTGGTCACGAAAGAGGCAAGACACAGCCTGTTGGAACGGAGAAATGGCACGAAGAAACAAGGCATATTCCGAACACGGGATGCAGGTGATGGACTGGTTTTGTCTTGTCCTTTTTTTGTCTCTTTTATATTTTATTTTTTATCTTTCTCTTCGTCCTTTCTCTTCTTCTTTTTTCTTGCTTTTTTCTTCTTCTTTTTGCGGCTATTATGAGTTATGAGCTATTATCGTCATTTCTATTTCTCATATTTCCTCCTCTCATCTTCACTCTCGCCATTATGTTCCTCTATTAGTTATACTATCTGCTTTTTATTTCCTTACGTAGTATTTCTGCTTCTTCCCGCATCTTTGCTGTCATCAAAAATTTCAATTTGCTTTCTGTCTGCATTTTGCTTCCTGCTCTTTGCTGGGATCCTAAAACTATGGCCATGTGTAAATTAAAGTATTAACGGTTTTATCGTTTTATCGTATCGATAGCAGACCAATTGCCAAGGGATGGTGCCGTCTCTTCAGGCCGAATCCATGTGGCGCGCTCGGCGGGCTGGCCCTCTGCACAGAGTATTACAGAGTGGTGTTGCTGGGCTGGACGACGTGAGATTCTTTGTCTTGTTTTCAGCTTGTTCGGCTGGGATTATGGATGGATGGGTGTATGCTTTCTTGCTGATGTCTGCTGCTGTTTTGAAATCTTTGTCCCTGTCTCACTTCAATGGCCAGCCCTCATATCCTTGGTCTTACTGACATATTGACCAACCTCCTCAGCACAGCCTACAGCTACACAGTAAACATTGACTACCCCGGCGAGCGCGTCAAATCTACACAGTACAGCAAAGAGTGGAAATCCTGGAGAGCCGCTGTGGGACACTGGTACGGTGGATGATGACACCGGAGATGGCCATTGCATGATGAAACGAGGGTCGCCCCGTCTTTGAGTTTTTTTCTTCTTTTTTTTTTCTCCTAGTGCCTCCGCCGCTTCCTGTATTGCTAATCTATTATCCGCCGACCCCGGCAATGTTCCTCTGTTCTTCTGTTCTTCCATTTCCTTCACCTCTCTTTCCTTTCCCGTCCTTTTTCAACTTGCATACGCTCAGATGACGTAGAAACTTGCAACCAAAAAGCGGTATGCAAAGATGGAGATGGAAATATAAAAGACCACATAAGAGTGGGAGAGAGAGAGAGAGAGACCTGGACTGGGTGGTCGGTATTGGTAATGCAAATCAACTCGCCATTGAGGGCGGTCACGCGCCGAAGACCGTTGACTGGCACCTGGAAAGCGGCTTGCAGTTTTGTCAGTTCTCGCGCTTTTCACATCTTGCCCTCGTCACATCTCGTCGCTTCTACGTAGTAGAACCTGTTATCGCCTCGTCGTGTGATCGTGTGATCGTGTCATTCTCATCGTGGCATCGTGTCTAGCGGTTAGGCATGCACATCAGCCACGGCACTCCACGATAGTTGCAATACAAAGTCGCATTAGGGTCCCTCCCTTCGTGTCCGTCACCAGAGGATTACACTCTTGCCCAGTCTAGTAAGGCGTCCTGGTGCAAGTGTCGACAACTGCTCCTTGGGGAGATGGCCGCTGGTTCTCTCCTCGAATCAGAACGGACAGAGATAGCGCGAGCCGAATCAAGAAGACGGCCGACGGGCATTTCTTGGAAGTGATGCTACTTGCGAAGATAGCAAAAAACAAGAAGAAGAGGGCAAAGGCGTGGCTGCTATTCCCTTGTTGTCTTGCCTAGCTGCTGTTGGACGACTCATTTGTAATCTATTCTCGCTTAATTGAATCATGGACGAATATTGCTGATTCACAATGATATTCGATATTTATTCGATATTCATGTATCAGGATGCATCGACAAATCGATTGCTTCATATCGGCCATCAGCACATGCTGCTACGAACCCGCGGCAGCTGCAACGTCAACACGACCTTTGACTCTTGAATGCCAGACGCCAGACGCCAAAGTCGTATTGCCAATGTCACAGCCGGAGGGATATATCAGATAATCACATAAGACGGACAACTGCTGCGAACACCTGCTCAACCTTGCAGAACGTGGCTGTCATACCAGAGCTGGCCCACCGCCGTGATACCGTTGTATTACGCGCGCTGCCCTGTCATCCACAGTACAGCTTGATCTCGATTATCTACAATCCGGACTATCCTACCTATCCCAATTGTCTCGATCCAGGCCAACTCTATCCCAACGACGTGCACAAGGCTGCATCTGAGTCGCATGCAGTCTGGGCTTGCACGAGGCTGTAGCCCGCTTAGCCGCGCACGGAAGGCACCTCGCTCGCTCTTTCCCTGCTCATCGTTTCTGTACGATTGATGCTGAGTCATTGCTCTGTCGTGCTGACAATCCATGGACGAATACTGTATACGACGCAGACTGCATGCTCTGTACAGACAAATAGACAAAGCCCGTGTAAGTGGTGTTCACGGCGGCCGCTTAGCCGTACTCCCGGTCAGCCGCTTAACCCCATCTGCATCACCACCACCACCACCACCACGTTGCCTGTGTGTATCTCATTGTACCACGCAACTCCTCCTGCGAGGCTGTATTGTTTGTAGCCCAATGGTACTTGCTGTTTTTGATCACAAATATTAAAATATTACTGATACTTTCCACCGGTCAAATGTCTAGACGGGCCCACCGGCCAAGGAGAATGGGGCACACCCTGCGGTTGATGCCGGCATGCCTCGTGTCATCCACACTGCAAACCGCCAAACTGCCTGCTGGGTAGCTCCTTCCCTCTGTGTGCTCAACTTTCCCATCCTCCTTCCCGATCCATTCCTGCTTGCATGTTGGCTTATATAGCGGAAATCGCATGGCGTTCTCGTTTCGGATCCCGACGACTATAATTTTCGAGGCATCCCGACGCAATATTGAATTGTGCAGACAAATCATTCATTCTTAATCCCGTCAATCCCGTCAATCCCGTCAATCCCGTCAATCCCGTCAATCCCGTCAATCCCATCAATCGCACCAGTGCACCATGCATTCTCGTCACCTTTGGAATCACCGATCCCCCCTTCAGCTGCCTCGCTTATCCGTTTCTTTCCGTGATTCTCCCCAGATTCGGCCGGCCGCATCAGCCCAGACCCCGACGACAAGCTATCCCTCACGCTTGCGCTGTCTATCCATCCTGCTCTGCTCCTGGGCCGCTCTAGTTTGGTCCCCGACAGAGGTGTGTGGAGTGCATGCGGATCGCCGCGAGTCCCATCAGTAGTCCAGTTCATAGTCCCCATCCATGGTCGCGCCATGCAGTTTCATCGGTCCTATACCTACAGCAATAGTCCATCGAGAGCTGTCCCGTGTTGCCTCTTGCCTCTTGCCTCTCTTTGTGCATTCCCGGTTCTAGGTTTCCCGGGCCATCTGCCGTTTTGCTGCCTCTCTGCCTCTTTACAACCGCCTCGGCTGCCACCGCTGCCCTCTCTCTCTGCTACCCTCCCCCATTCACCTCCCCGATCATATATTCCAAATGAAAAGGTCCCCGAGATGCTCCAGTGCCCCAGTTGCATTCATACGCTAGCACCGCTCTGATATTCGCTTGCCAAAGCTGCATGCGCGTTGCTCATCGCAATACTAGTCAGTGGCCGCCTTTTAAACGCCCTCCGCTTCGTATCCATCATCCAACATCCACCCAACGTCCACACCAACACTCTCGCACTAAACAGACAGGCTGGCAGGCCGACAGACTGCCTACATCGTACTAGCATCTGCCTCACCCACACTACCCGTGCACCACCTGCACACTGCCTGGGCCTGCCTCATCTCATCCACCCCCTTTGGACAACACAGTCCACCTCTCGCCTGGCCCAGACAGGTGCTTTCACTCCGACTACCTGCCCACTGCTCTATATATTCTGCAGTGGCACCCCGCCCACCCCTACCCTCTCTGCTCTACTCTGTACCTCATCTTGTCATTTACGGTTGTCTGTATGACAGGCCGAGGTCTTTTTGGTCTGGCCCTTGCTGACGTGTGAGTCTTTATTTTCTGTTTCTGTTTCCGTTTCTGTTTCTCTGTTGTAGCACGTTGTAGCACTTGTAGCAATGTATTTTCGTAGCATCTTGGTGATGCCCTTCACCCTGAACCGCTCAGCCGCCCGTCCACTTCTGTCTGACGTTTCTGACAGCTTGCGAATAACATGGCCTGCCAACCCCCCCTCTTTTGCATCTTTTGCATCTTTTGCACGTAGACTGCAGATTGTTGCAGCTAATATTGACCAGACAGAGCGGCTGCATTGGCCTACTGTCTACGACATATACCCACACCTTCCTCACAGAGCACTCCTCAGCCTCTTCCCTCTCTAGTCTGTGTCTCTAGCCTGTATCTCTAGCCTCTCTTATCACATACAACCACATTCAAGCATCAACCGCCATGACAGCCGTGTTGCCTTGTGGCGCGCCTGCTCTGGTCTTGGCCATGTCCGCTCGTGCCGTCGAGGCGGCCGTCCTTGCCGTCCTACTGATCTAGCGATCTAGTGATCTAGTAATCTAGTGATCTAGTGCCATGCTCTTACATCCTCATGTCATCTGCAGACCATATTCATTATCAGCATATTTCCACTTTTTTCCTCTCTTTAACACATTTCTATTTGCCAGCTCGGTAACAAGTTGAACTGGCAGTTTTTCTTTGCGTTGATGTCTTTTCTTCTTCTTTTTTTATGTTTTGCTTTTTGCTGCTCTGCGTTTGTTCTATACAACCACCCCCCTCCCCTCCCCTCCTCTACCGACATGCTCCCAGTCGTGATGCGGCTCGCTGAAAGAGGATATCGCAAAGCAAAATGGACGGCGAGAGGGAGGCTGAACGGGGCAAAGAGTGACTAGACGATGCACCCACGATGCAGCTAGAGGAATATCATCAGAAATAGAAAAACTGTCATACTCTAATGCATAATGCGTCCCGTATACTCCGATAAGCCTCTCATAAGCAATATTTGTTCGCCAACACACGTCTTACTCGTGTTGATACAAGATGGCCTCTTGCTGTCCATCACACCCTTTGGGTTTTCATTATTCACTCCCAACTGGATTTGAAATGGACTAGGCAGTATCTCGACCCTCTTGTCACCTGTCCCATTCTTGTCACAGTTGTGTTTCCTGCTCTCCTTTCCTCTCCTGTCTTCTGGCTTTTCCTTGCATTAAACTATTTTATGACATTTACGACATTTTATAGTCAGCATACCTTCTCATTTATTTCTCAGTATTTTTAACTATTTCTAATCTAGTCTGATCATTCAACTTATTGTCTGATCATATTCCCTTCTCATTCTCTTTTCTATATCTTGCCTACTTTTCCCTACCTCTGGAGCTGCTGTTTTCTTTTCTTCTTCTTTCTTTACCATCTCTCCAACACGCTTCTCTATCCTCTATATTCTCACTATTTTCTTTACTACTTCTTTCACTATTCTTCCTCTAAAGTAGCTCCAACATCCCTCTTTGTTCGTACCCCTTCAGAGCTCAGCTCGTTTCTCGTTAATCTGCGGATTCGTGCATCCAATACTCCAATACGACGCTGTCTCGTTTATCACACATCACACGCTACAGCTACAGCAGCACAAGAACGCTCCTTGGCCCAGCACTGTGCAGTCAAAAATGACACAGACTTCAGCGCCCAGCAGTGCCCCGGCTCCCAGCCAGCCATTGGACTTTAAAGTCCTCGGCATGAATAGCGGCACATCCATGGTAAGTCGACCAATGAGGAGGGCACGCTCGGAGGGGTTGAGCAATGTGCAAGAACAAGAAAAGAAAAGATAAACATGAGAACTGGTAATTTAACCTTAAGAAACGATCTGAAAGGAGATAATGAAAAAGAAGATGGAGACTCGAGACGAAAACTCGAGACGAAACAAAAAGTTAGGAGAGAAAAGAAGGACGGAGAGTCAAGAAGGAAACACAAAAGAAACAAGGAAACACAAAGATACCCCATCACCAGCCCAAGATGGCCGACTAATAACCAGGATGGCATTGACTGCGTCTACTGCCACTTCCGCCAGGACAGCCCCGAGGGCCCCATGCACTTCTCCCTCCTCAAGTACGGCGAGGCACCCCTCGACGCCGAGCTCAAGAAGCGCGTCCTCCGCATCATCAAGTACGACAAGACCTCCGCCTCGGAACTGTCCGAAGTCAACGTCCTCCTGGGCGAGGTCTTTGCCGCTGCTGCCATCCAGTTCTGCAAAGACAATGGCATCGACATCAAGACCGAGGTCGACGCTATCGGCTCCCACGGCCAGACCATCTGGCTCGCCAGCATGCCCGACAAGGGCATTCCGCGCTCAGCCCTGACCATGGCCGAGGGCACGTTCATGGCCGCTCGCACTGGCGTCACAACGGTCACGGACTTCCGCGTCTCGGACCAGGCGGCCGGCCGGCAGGGCGCGCCCCTGATTGCCTTTTTCGATGCGCTGCTGCTGCACCACCCCAGCAAGCTGCGCGCGTGCCAAAACATTGGCGGCATTGCCAATGTGTGTTTCATTCCGCCGTCGGGGCCCGAGGATGCCTACGACTTTGATACGGGCCCGGGCAATGCGCTGATCGACGCCGTCGTGCGCCACTATACCGGCGGCGCCCAAGAGTACGACAAGGACGGCGTCATGGGCAAGCGCGGCACGGTGAACCAGGCCATGGTGGACAAGTTCCATGCCGGCATCCCGTACTTCAGCTGGGACCCGCCCAAGACGACCGGCCGCGAGGTGTTCCGCGACACGCTGGCCGACGAGCTCGTTGCTGAAGGCGCCGCCCTCGGCATGTCCGCCGACGATGTCGTGGCGACGGTCACGCGCATAACGGCCCAGGCCATTGTGGACCACTGGCGGCGCTATGGGCCCACGGACCGCCCCGTGGACGAGGTGTTTATGTGTGGCGGCGGCGCGTACAACCCCAACATTACCGACTATATGAAGGAGCAGTTCCCGCACGTCACGATGTACATGCTGGACGACGCGGGCATTCCGGCGGGTGCCAAGGAGGCCGTGACGTTTGCATGGCAGGGCATGGAGGCGCTTGTTGGGCGCAGCATCCCGGTGCCGGACCGGGTCGAGACGCGCCGGCCCTATGTGCTGGGCAAGGTGAGCCCCGGCGAGAACTACCGCACGGTGCTGGCCAAGGGCATGCTGTTCGGGCCGGGGCGTGCCCAGCTGGACCCGGTCACGTCGATGGTCAACTACGTCGACGGCAAGGTCTTTAACAACAAGTGGTAGTGGCGGTGGGATGTGTCGAGTTTGCCTTCTTTTGCTTATGCACCGTTCCTTGAACCGTACGATTGTTGTAGTTGTCCAGTTTCTATCCAATGAGTTGTCCAATGAGTAATACAATATATAACAGCACGATATACGTATCGGTTCCGCCTTTGTCACCAATCAAAAGTGATCAGATTTGAGGGATCAGACAGAACAGATAGATCACAAGATCAGATACTCGATACGGCAATCAATACGACATTGCCATCGCCAGCGAGTGCACATCGCAGTTGCAATATGACATGTGATATGTCCAGCCGTGTTTGCAGTGTAGAAAAAGGAGAGGTGATGAGAGGTGATGAGAAGTTAAGAATGAAAGCACCGACACACTAAAACATTTTAACAATCAAAACAAACAGAAATCTAACAGTTAACAAACAGTTAACAAAGCAAACAATTATACCCCGATAAGATTTATATAGAAACCCCATCAGACATTGAAACGCCACGCAACTCTCCTTGGTATACCTGGTATAACCGAGCCTGACATGCTAAACCCAATAAATAAAGAATAAGAGATGGGAAATAAAAAAGGGAAGAAGAAAAAGAAATATAAGAGAGATCGTAATACGTAATGCTGCTAAAAAGAAAGATAGTTGTTGGACACGGCAAACGGCCACGTCCAGTCCTGCAGCAGCTCGTCGGGCACGTGGAACTGCATGTCGACGTCTGATGTCAGGCCGGGCCCCGTGGGGGACGTGACCCACGACACCGGGCCGCCGGGCACACCGGGTGCACCTGGCCCGGTGATGGGGACACTGCCAGGTGGCGCTTGTGCAATGTGTCTTGGCGGTCCAGGAGGGCCGCCGTTGGGCTGCGGCAGATGCTGCTGCTGTTGTTGTTGTGGCTGCGGGTCATAAAGCGAGCCTGGCACTGCCGCTGTATGTGGTGGCGCCTGAGCATGGGAGGACGGTGCAAAGGCGTGCTGGCCGGGCGCATGCTGCAGATGATGAGGCGGGTGTGGCGGCAGCTGCTGCTGCTGGAATAGGTGTGGATGTGTATGAGGATGGGGGTGCTGCTGTTGCTGTTGCTGCTGTTGTTGCTGCTGTTGTTGCTGTTGCTGTTGATGCTGTTGATGCTGTTGATGCTGTTGATGCTGTTGATGCTGTTGATGCTGTTGATGCTGTTGATGCTGTTGATGCTGTTGATGTTGCTGGTGCTGGTGGTGCTGGTGGTGCTGATGGTGGTGGTGAGCAGCCTGCTGTTGGGCAAAGGAAAGACTGCCACTGCCCTCACCCGGTGCCATGGATATGCTGCCATCGCCATCGACTGGCGGCATGACTGGCGGCCCTGCTATCCGGTATCCGCCGCCATTGCTGCCGCCACTTGGCGGCTGTGTCTGCGCTTGAGGGTGGTCAAACGCGCGCGAGATGGGCGGCGACTCTATCTTGGTTACAATCGCTGTGCTGTTGGTCGGCCGAGACGTCAGCGCGCCGCTGCTCGTGCTATTGTTGCTGCTTGTGCTGCTGATGACGCTGTCGTTTCTGTTCTTGACCTCGTCGCCATTGCTGTTGGCATTGCTGTTGCTATTGCTGCTGCTTCCGCCGGGCTCTTGGCTGCTCCGGCTGCGCATGCTAATGTAGTAGCCTTCGAGGCGCGACACGAGCTTCCGCAGCCGCTGGCCCGTGCCTGCGCTGCGCTTCAAAAAGGTCTCGAGACTCTCGAGCAGTATGGCCATGGACATCAGCAGGTCGCGCACAAGACGGTAGGCGTTTTCTGACAGCGGGCCCTCCATGACGGAGCCCAGGATGACACCGATGCCGCCAATGTGGTAGATGAGTGGAGCGCTAATGGCCCGCATGTATGCCCGGGGCACCTGGTGGAACGTCTGCAGCACGTTGTGCACAACGGAGCACTTGCGCTCGGTATTGACCTCCACCTCGAGTGACAGGTGCACCATTTCCAAGAGGGCCATGGTGGCCTGGATGTTGGCAGCCTGGAAGCCAAAGATGTCGCGGGCTATGTCGCCTGTAGCCGGCTCGATCTGCTTGAAGACGGCCGGCAGAGCCGAGTACAGCTCACTCACGCGGTCTTGGCTCGATACGCGAAACGATCCGGGGGTGGTGGTCTCGCCGAGCAGGTTGAACTTGGACGAGCGCGAGCGCAGCTTGTTGAGATTGTGCTCGAGAATACGGTAGAGGTCGGTTGTGAAGTTCCAGCCGATCATCCACGACGGCGACGAAGACGAGGCTTCATCAGCTGCAGGCTCGGGGGCGTTTGGCATTGGCTCGTCATCGCTTGACGAGGAGGATGGCCGGCCCTGTTGAGACTGCTGAGACTGCTGCTGCTTTTCTCTGTTTCTCTGCTGGTGTTGCCTTCGCTGCTCGAGCCGGTCTCGCTCTATCTCGGTCATCCCCGTCGGGTACTCGACCTTGGCATGGCTCTCCTGGAAGTGTATGCAGCCGTCCCAGATGATGCTGGTGAAGACGTCGAGCGTGTACGTGGACCAGTACAGCCGGCGGCGCTCTTCAATCTCGGTGGCGTGGAGGCCGGGCGGCCAGTTGGTCTCGTCGTGCCAGTTGTTGATCGCCAGCAGAGTGAAATAGTGGCCAATGTACTTTTGCATGACGGCAATCTTGGCATCCTGGATACTGGCGATACTCAGCAGGGCGAGTGCGCGCAAGTAGTCAAAGTCGCGGCACTGCAGAATGTCCTTGGGCAGGGCCTCTTCGGCGGCGGCGTAGAATATCTCGGGCGGCATGTCAATGGGCGCCGTCATGGTGCTGCTGCCCATGGTGCTGCTACTCGTGGTGCTGCTCGAGACGGCCGAGACGGCTGCAGAGCCGTTGCCTAAAGAAGCGCCAGCATTGGTCGGTGACAGCGCGCCGTCACGCGCCCGGGCGCAGGCCAAGGCACAGGCGGCCATGACGGAGCAGAAGAAGGCACGGTTCTCGACATGCTCGAGCGAGTCGAGGCGGCGCTGCAACCGAACGGGATCGAACAAGGGGAAGCTGGTTGTCAGACAGTCATACGATGTGAAAATATCAAAATATCAGAATATCAAAAATCCAACTACCAAAGTCATACACCAGGATAGTATATAAATAGGAACGCACATTGGAAAGACTGTTTCGTGGTAGACGGTGGCAAGACGCTTGAGAGTGGGTGTCGAGGTGTGAGCAAAGGCGCGCCAGGTCGGGCTGAGGCGCTCGGTAGCGATATGGCCGCCATCTTCCGTGGCCGCGTGTAATGGGAGGGTGGGCGCGCTGTGCGAGGCTGGAAAAAATGGGTGCTGGCGGTGGATGATGGCTTTGGACTCGTGGTAGCTGCTGCCGTGGCCGAGATACGATAGAGAGCCCGGCCCCATGGCGGCGGAGGCCGACGACGACGAGGGGCGCGACGGCTGGGGCGAGCTGCGGCCGCGACGCGACGGGCGCGCGTAGGTACATGGGATGTCAAAGTCGGCACAGTTGCGGCAGCGGGCGCCTGTTGTATCGCCGGGGGTGTCCTGGCATTTGATGCGTCGCTTGTGGCAGAAGTCGCAGGCCTTTGAGATGCGCAGCAGGCGCTGGGGCCGTGCAGAGGCAGAGGCAGAGGCAGAGGCAGAGGTAGAGGGAGATGCCGAGGTAGGTGCAGACACAGGTGCAGGCACAGGAGCAGACACGGGCGCGGGCGCGGGCGCGGGAGTAGACGATGGGGAGGCCATGATCATGCAGAAGCAGAGCTGGCGGCGACCAATGGGCGAGACATGGGGTGGCAGAGGGTGTGAGGCGGAATAGACGGTAGACGGTAGATAGATGAGTGAGAGTCAAGGGTGGTAAGTCGAGGATTGTGAAACAGAGATTGATGGAGAAGAGGTGCTGAAAATGTCAAAGATCGGGCATGTCAAGGGCGAGGACGACGAGGAGGACGACGACGGCGACGGCGGCGGCGGCGGCAACGACCCGGAAAGGGGAGACAAACAAAGCCTGTGCGACAACAAAGTGCGACTGTCCAATGACGTAGACGACGGCGAGATCGGGTCGTGTCGTCGGTGCGCGAACGGGTCGTGACGGGTCGTGACGGGTCGCGAGGTCGTGGGATGGGTGAGGCTGCGATGCGCCCGTAGCACGAGCGAGTCGTCGCTGTCGATTGACGGACCGTCCCTAGAATGCCCCGTTGTTTTTCCCTTTTTTAGGGGCCCTTTTAGTAGTTGCCGCAGTCTACTATGTTAAGTAAGTACTATGCAAGTAAGCTAGTAGCGGACTTGAGCGTTGGGGTGCCCACAAAAGTATGTACTGTAGAGGTGTTGGGGGAAGGTGCGACCAGCAGAGGAAGTGGCAAAACGAGCAGCAGAATAGGGAAGGCGTCAGGTCGACTCGATCCGGCAGGCACGACACTTGTTAACTCTGGCCCTTGGCACTCTCCTTTATCAGATGAAGACTGGATTAGGGAATTCACAGCTTCAACAATACTGGGTTGCCTACTGGAATCCTTTCAAATAAGCATCTCAACGAATCTTGGGATGCGAGACAGGCAGAGACAGGCAGAGACAGGCAGAACCAATAGACGACAAGCCAGACACCAGACAACGCCCGAAAAAGAAATTAAAAGCCCCCAGACTCCTCGCCAGTCCAGGAGACAGTAAGACAGAAAAACTGGAGACTGTCAGCTCGTTGGGGCCACCTTTGCGCGACAGAGTTTCTGTTCTGTACATAGTAGACAGAGTGTGGTCAGGTCAGCACGTAATGAGTAATCACGCGAGGTCACGATGATGTCGTTTGCTCCTTCCCGGAGCACGTCTGCCTCACGTGATGGACTCTGCTATTTTTAGAGCTCTGACTACAGCGCTAGAGTGTCGGCTAGGAGTAAATACACTTTTCCACGTGCGACGGTCCGTGGTGATGGTCGAGCGTTGGATTGTGGTGTTTTCAATTGGCAGCTCAACGGCATCAGACAGTACAAGACTGTCTATAGACGGACACATACACAGACGAACACAACAGTGGAGGCCGCAGCCGGGCTAGCTGAAGATGCAGACAAGGGCAGCTGGAGGCAGCGCTACAGCGTAGAGATGATTTGTGAGATGATTTGTGTGATTGTGTGTGAATGAATGAATGGCATGATCGAGATGATCGAGATCAGGAATCCCATTGCACAGTCGTATTCACATGCATGCAGCATTGCAACTAAGGGAGGGCTGCCTCTGCAAAAACATGACAAGCTGAAGATGCCTGGCAGCGTGTTTGAGAACAAGGACGCGATGTTGCCAAGTCAC
Organism: Ophiostoma cf. undulatum; assembly: GCA_022392935.1. NCBI lineage: Eukaryota > Fungi > Ascomycota > Sordariomycetes > Ophiostomatales > Ophiostomataceae > Ophiostoma > Ophiostoma cf. undulatum. The sequence continues at coordinate 968,432 of JAKRGL010000047.1, read as the reverse complement.
GAGGCCTCTTGCAGTGTTTTGTTTTTGTGTTTGCAGTGCTGCAGTGCTGCGGTATTGCAGATCGGGCTGCCTGGTGCTGGTACATCTGCATTGCTAGGCCTGTCCCGAGTTCAGCACGTTGAAGCACTGGAATGTAAGGGGCAAAGCTGAGGGAGGGAGATGACGGGCATACAACTGTATATATGTATTCTTTGTTATCTACCAATGCCAAATGAAGTGGCCAATGATTGGCTGTGCTCAGTAATTGCAAATTGCCAGTGCAGCTCCAAGGATGAGTCGACGATGGAGCATTGGTATTCAGGAGGGCACCAACCACACGAGCACAGATCTGCATTGTGTGTCTATTCTTCTTTGTATTCAAGCCGGCATTCATAACCCGTCATAGCTCTCTGGCTGCTATCTGCGGCGTATTGTATCAATGTTTTATATCAGCGAGCCGTCTGCAGTCATCAGCCGTAAGCCAACAGAAGGATCAATGAATCCTGCATCCTCCCGCCGTCAAAGAAGTTCCTCTGTTGGCCGACGCAGGAACAAAGATGCCGGATCCGATCGATCTTGACGACGGCTAGAATCTGTGCGAATAAGCGTCTTGCCACAACTTCACACCAGTTCTATGAATACGTCGCAGCGAAATGCCACGATCCGCCTCTACGCCTCATGATCGACGGCTACCACTCTCTGCTGCGCTCTATTGCATATCTATTTCAGTCGAATGTTTACTGTACCTGCCGTCTGTTTCTCCGATTGATCGTCTACTCCGTATTAAGGAGGGCACCACGCGTCTCTCTGAACCAAGTGGCTAATCTTCCGAAAAGCGAGGCTATTTTTGACCTTTGTGCAGTGTCGCTTTGTGTTGTTTGTCGTGTTTTGTTTCTGTGCCGTTTGCCGGTCACCACAAGCACAAACAACAGAAGAGCTCTACTATGTATGTATGAACGTAGCCTGCCCCTGATATCTCACGATGCAGAAGCGGGGTCTCTCATCGTCGTACTGCCGTCGTACTGCAGCCCACACACACAGAGTGCTGCTATTATCCCGTATACCCGGCAACTGCCTTTATTATTCTCATTTGGACTTCTCGTAATATTCTGTAATACATAGGATGCTCCCAAGTCGTAGTTTAATTTGCCAAGAGGGGTCTGGCCCTGGCTTGTATGCATAAATCACAGGAGAATGCGACCTCTTGCGGGAATGTCTGATAAATCCAGAGAATATCAAATAGAAATAAAAATAGGCATAGTACTATGTAGCTATACAGAGTAGAAATAGAATAAAACATAATAGGAAAACACACACTCCGTAGTGCTACCCCTGTGGACCTCCGTGGATAAGACGGCTCGTGTCACAGTGGTCGTCGCAGCAGCGTATGGAGTAACAGTTGTACTATGTATGCACTCTGTACAGACCTCTGCACAGCGGAGAAAGGGGTCAAGGCCTTGTCCAACCTGTAGCCTCATACCTGACCAGGATCCTGCTGGGGGTTCCCAGCAGCAAGTCCTTGCAAGAGAAGGCCAAGCATCTCCTGCCGCGAAGCCAAGCTTTTGAGGAGGTGCATTTGTCTGAGCTTAAAGTTTGTTCTGGATAGAGTTGAGTGGCGAATAGCTACCAGTAATGATGATGCTATTGTTGCTGCGCTCGATGATAAAGGACCGCGTAAGAAGGCCGCAACTCTGTGTTCAGCCTGTGCTTAGTCAGAATGGTCACTGCCTTTGCTCCGAGACTCTACCACCGCCGTGTATTTCCCCCTTCTTATCGCCCGTTTGCTCTTTTTTCCCTCTTTCTCCTTCGTATTCCCCTCGTCTACTCAGTAATATACCACCTCTACCACTCTGCCTCTCGCTCTACCCCCTGTTTCATGCGGCTCGTGCTGGCGACGAAGTTGGTGGGGCTCCACTTACACCACTTACACTGGCTCCTGGCTAGTCGATTAGTGTCTTTTTAGGAAAGCGCGAGGACGCCAGCTACATAGCCAGGGCGCTACAGGTCATTACAGGGCATCGAGGCCGTTCTCGAGGCCTATGGAGACCCGCTGGCGACCTATGGCGTCCCGCTGTGCTTGGAATATCCACTACTCGCAGTTAGGTTAGAGCCCAAAACCGCATCTGAAACACCGCCTGCCGCAGATCCGCCATCGACAGGCCAGAATCTGTCGACTCTTCTGTTCTCTGCTCTTCTTCCACTTGGACTGACAATCCCATACACATGCAATACAGGGCCGTGCTTTGTCATGCGAAGGGGCAACAATACATACATACAGTAGTAGAGCAAGGAACGGGCGGCTCTGCCACGCAAAAAAGTGCTTTCCCAATGAGGAGGACACGGCCAGCCAATCATAGGCCTTCTCACTTATACGGACCGAATATAACCATTTTTATTTCGATTAAGTTTAATGCTCACGACATGCCGTCCCACGCCCCCCCGGTACACTTCGTTCTCTTCTTCCTCTTCGTCCTTTTGTTCTATTTTCCTCTTTATTATCTACTATTATATCCCAGATATTGTTAGACCTTGCTAGGCCGCCTCTAGCAGTATTTTAACTTTGCTTGGCTTTTTTGCCTCCTTCTTTTCTCGTGCCTCCCCTGTCCCGGCCCAAACGGCACCTCACCTCGTCGAGGCACTCACACTTGGGCCTCCGTAGGCGTCGTTTGACTGTTTCCCCATGCTGTTGAGGCTGTTTCTGAATTTTCTGAGTTTCCTGAGTTTTCTAGATATCTCGTGCATGGACACGGACTGCAATCCCACTATTTCCGTGCCATCTCAGCTTTGCCAGTCTCGTAGGGCTTGCGTATGCCTGTGCGCGCTGTGTGGCAGTCTTCCTCGTCTCCCATATACCATCTAAATCCAATACTCCCAAGACCCATGCCTGATGCAGCCGTAACTGTTGCAGTGGTATCGACAACGTTCGGTTTTGCCTGCCATGCACCCCATTACCATCGCCCGTCCCACCCCATTCCTCCCCAATGGGCCTCGACCACACCCACCCACACCTTTTTTTCTCCGCTACTCTCTGCTCTGTTTCTTTTCTTTCCTCTCTTTGCTCTTTTTGCTCTTTCTACTCTTTCTCTTTTCTCCTTCACACCACTCGCCCGCATCACCCCCCCCCCCCTCTATCACCATCCTCCTCTGTTCCGGCTTCACTTCTACTTGTCTGTGACATTGCCATCCACACCGGTTGTGTTTTGGATTCTACTTTTGTTTTCTACTAGCTGTGCTATTCTTTTCTTGTACCTTTTGTCTGCCTCTCTGCTCTCACGACTGCTCATAATACCGTACCTCGCTTGTACCTAATCTCGTCGGCAGTTCGTCGTGCTACTCTTGTGCTATTCTCATCATCGTCACTTCGTGGGTCTGTTTCATCTGCGACGACTCTCCCGTTCTTTTCCTCGTTTCTAATCTTGGTGCTCTTGGTGCTCTTGGTGCTCTTGGTGCTCTTGGTGCTCTTGGGTTTTGTCTTTTCTCTTTTGTCCCGCCACTGCCCACTCTCTTTCTATCCTCCCTTCTCTTCCTCCTCCTCTCCCGTCACGCTATCTCCGTCCACGGGTTGGCATCTTCTCTTCGCTTCGTCCGCCTCCTTCTGTCTCTTCCTCTTCGCCTTCTTGCCGTGTCTTCTCCCCGACCGCATCTTCTGTCTCTCGCCGACAGCGCCCTTCCTTTACATCGACGCCGGCCGTCTACTATCTTCTCTCGCCACATTCTTTACCAACGACCGTTTGACACTGTCATCCTCAAATCAAATCAAATCGACCAATATCAATCAATATCAAATCAATACCATCCACCACAAACACCACACATAATCTACCAAAATGGCAAACAAAGTCCTCGTGGCCTACGTCGTGGCCGACATCCTCTTTGTCACCATGGGCGCCATCATGCTCGGCTTCTCCGTCATTGTCCAGCAGATCGTCGGCAAGACCCCAACCACCGGCACCGAGGCCGTCATCACCCTCCTCTACTCAAAGTTCCCCCTGACGGCAGGCATCGTCAACGCCATCTTCTACTTTATCACCTTTCTCTTCACCATCCCCGCCATCATCATGCCCACCCGCGGCTGGCTCAAGATCTCCGGCTACATGATCGTCCTCACCGCCCTCTTCAGCCTCGTCATCGGCCTCGACCTCTGGATCATCACCCTCAACACCAAGGAGCAGTTTGCCATCCTCTGGGCCCAGCAGACCTCCGCCACCCAGGACCTCATGCAGACCTCCTTCTCGTGCTGCGGCTTCTTCAACAGCACGTCGCCCGCCTTTGTCACCGACGCCATCTGCTCCAGCCCGGCCGCCGCCGCCCTCGTGCGCGGCTGTGCGGCCCCCATCAGCAGCTTTGCCAACGTCTTCATCGACGACATCTTCACCGCCGTCTTTGGCATGTGCGGTATCGCCGGCGTCCTGGTCATTGCCACCAGCTGTCTCTCCAAGGACCGCAAGGAGCGCGAGCGCTTCCGGTACATTGACGAGAAGATGGGCGCCACCCGCACTTTCTAGATGTCTGTTTCTCTATTTCATATGCAGTATAGATAGACAGTGCCTCTATTTCTATATTCAATATAGATAGGCAGAGCCAATGAAGTACGCACAGTCACGACGCAACGCCGGTGCTGATCTCTTTTTTTCTTGTTTTTCTTCTTGCTTTCCTCTACAATTTCAATTCTCTTTGGCACATATTTATTTCTCAGCAAGCTGGTTTACTTGGTCCGGTCCCTTTCGTCTTGCCTCTTCTCCTTCGCTTCTAACTTGCCGGCCATTTTATTCGTCTGTGTTGATGGTTTCTTTCTTCTTGCTGTGTGTCTTTTATCTTGTCTTGTCTTCTCTTCGCCTCCTTTGTCTCTACCTACTCTTCAGCCATTATTCCCAATCCTACGTCTTCTCATTACAGCCGTCAGACTTCTGAGCAATAGAATCACGTATAAATTATAAAATTAAAAACTAAAAACTAAAAACTAAAAATCACTTCAGACTCTAAAATCTTCAGCTATGCAACATTTAAATTCGTGCCTCTATGTCGAGGTGTGTGGTATCCTGGAGTTATCTGATAAGGCAAAACGCTGAAAAAAAAGCAAAACTATAACAAGGTCCAAAAGAAAGCCAAGTGAAAACTGCACATATGTAGCTTCCATAGTGTAGTTATACAGGCTGCAGTGAACCAAAAGAAAGTGGACAAAAGAAATATCAGTAAATGTGAAATGCGTAAACGCCATGCTCATCGTAATGTGTCCGGAAGAGTAATATGAGAAAAAAGAACAGAAAAAAAGCAATCATTCTGCAGTGTCAGAGCTTTGCGTGTTGCGGGATTCGCCAGCTTCTTCAGTAGTGGCTGTAGGCGTAGATGGCCGGTGCTGTCCTGGGGAAATTGCGGCCTCCTGCGTGGGCAGCTCTGGTGCGCCGCCATCGCCTCGAGTCTCGCTGTTCCACCACCCCATACGCCACAGTCCGTCAATGGCCTCTTGCAGCCCACCGTTCGTGCTCCGTGCATTGCGGCTAGCTTCTGCCTCACCGCTCGCGTCTGGGGGGGTCATTGAGGGGGGATCCTCTGCAATGAAGCTCTCGCTCACACTCTTCCGGTTCATGCGCCTCGCCTGGAACCCCGCAAACCCGGTCGTCTTGCGCCGCCGCCGGAACGACCGCTGGTACGCTGCCACCGCTTCTGCCTCGGCCTCGGCGTCTTCTAAAGTCGACCCAATCCGGTCGTCCCGCGGCGTGCGCAACAGAGACGGCGAACCAGTGCTCACGCCTCTCCTAGCGGCTGAAAACGGTGACAGAGGTGAAAATGTCGATTGCGGTGTTTGCGGTTGGTCGCTGATAAGGACCGGCAATGTGCTGCTCCGGTGGCGCTTCGCAGATAATGCCTCGGAACTGAGTCTCCGGTCATCTTGATCTTCGAGCTCATCCCATATCTCGGCTCTCTCAGACCACCGTGACATGGGGTGTCCGGGTGTTCCAGGTGTGCCGGGAGTCGTCGGGGCGTTGATTCCTGACTGTCTGCGTCCCACCCGAGGTGTCGTCGGCGTCTTGGGCACCGGCGTTGCGTGCTCGCCATCGGTCGGCGCCCGGTCGGTTGTCGGCGAGTTGAATCCAAAGGTGTGGTATGAAGATACAAACTTGGACTTGGACAAAAGGCCGCTTCTCTCACCCACGCCATTGCACTCCGCATGTCTTTCTTCGTCGCCGCCATCTGCAATAGTGACATCTGAGCCCAACAGCAGAGCCTCCTCGTCGTCCTCGCCCTCCGTGTCGTCGACCATGCCGAGGCCGGGGGCAAGTGTAGACTGGCCCACTGCGGGCTGGTGCTGTTCATCGGTCAGGCGCCATGAAAGCGCAAGCACACCAGCCAGCAAGATGACGGTCCCGAGAGAAATCAGGCACGCGCGGATTGGCCCGATAAGATCCGTTTGCCGGAAGTAGATGAGTCCGTCCAAGATGGCAATGATGTTGTATATACAGAAAACGAGCGGGTAAAGCACCGATGTTGAGACCAGCTTAAGGCCGCGGTGCAAGTAGTACAGCTGTGTGAGGGCCAGCGTGATAAACACTGCCACCAGTCCCCACGCCTGCCAGTGGCGGAACTGGTTATTGCCATCGACAATGGTGCGCACAAGCAGCTCGACAGCCGATTTGGCCACGAGGAGCGAGTGTGCAGACAAGATTCCGCTGACGATGCCGTACGCCAGACCGCGGGCAAGCCGGAAGCGGGATGTCTGTGCCAGCGTCGCAAAGACGACGCTCGAGACCTCGACGGAGATGGCGATTGCAAGCACAATGAACGCCTGGAGAGACATCCACGCCACAAATGGCGGCCGGACAAGCAGCTCCAGCAATTCGCTGAGATCATGTGCAGGCTCGGGGATGGCGCCAAAGATGGCAATCAACACGGCGCCGGAGCACACTAGCAGCGTACCCCATAGCGACCATCGTGTGAAAGGCTCGCCTAATATCAAGGTGGCGCAGATGGAGTTGAAGACGAGGCCAGACGCCTGGAGCGTGGAGAGCACTGGTAACGGCAGAGTCGATATCTGGATGGAACTACCAAGAAGGTTGGCCAGGATGAACATGGCCATGCCGAGCTGCCATCGTCGCCGGTGGTGTGGTGGTCGTCGGGCAATATGGGGGGCCTTCTCGTCTTCGAGGATGTGTGATTTTCGTTGTAGGGTGAGGCCGAGGCTCTGTATGCTGGTGGAAATGACTCCGACAACGATTCCGAGCTAGACACAAGCATGTTAGTAGAGGGCGAGGCTGGGGAAGCGGCGCGTGGTCGCATTGCGGCCAGACGCTTGAGGACAAACGTCATCACAACGAGATGACCGAACGACTGGGTGACAAGACATACCGCTATACTCCCGCTCGGAGAAAGCCCGCCAAGGGGAACTATTGCGCCAGAGTCCATTGCGCAACAAGCATCGGCAGAGGAAGAGTCGCACGAGACGTCCGATGTTGCTTTCGTCAGGCGATCATAGAAAGTAGAAAGTCGGTGTGGTGGAGAGATTCATGTGGAGCGAGCAACGGGGCCAAGTAGAAGTTGGGGAGTGAAAAGGGTTGAGGCGGTCGAGGCGGTCGAGGAGAGAAAGGGGCAATGTGTGAAAGCGACCTATGGTGGCCCGAAAGCAAAACGAGCGACTTGGCGAGCAAGGTCTACTAATTGCTGGTGCGCTGCTGTCGTCGGTTCTGTGGCCGTCCTGCTAAGAGAGGCCAGAGACGAGTGCCGTGGAGACGAGGGTCACACGAGGCGAGCGCGGGCTGATAGATGGAGGCAAGATGTCAAGTAGTCTCCAAAGGGCTGTAGGGGATCTCAGAGGACAGACTCGGTTGCACAAATGCTCAGGGCGACTCGAGATCGCTGGTGTCGATAAAGCCAGAGGTCGCGATCGAGCTGGTTCGTGTCGCCGTAGCAAGCGCTGCTGTGGGCGATAGCGGGCTGGTGTAATAGGCTGGCAGTCGGGTGTGGGCAGCGAATGCGAATCAAGGCCGTGTCCGTATCGGCTGCTAATTGCAAGGCGCGGTCTGCGAAGAGGTCGTCGGGAAAGCAATAGAGTGTAAAGATGATGTTTTGGCGATATTTGTTGGGAACTATGATGTAGGTGTAAATAGAACGGCAGGCCAGACAAGGACGGAAAGAATGAAGGGCATCAAACGGTGGAATGTAATAATACGTGGTGTACCTGCTGTGGTGCAGTGGATAGAGCTCGGAATGGAGGGTATTACGCAGGTACGGGTACGGTGGCTCGGTGGATGTATTACGCGAATATGGGCAAATTGCTCACTAAAAACAGGCAGGTGCGAGGCTGGCTAGATACGCCAAAGGGGCAAGAACAACTGGCAGATCGAATGTTGCTGCACAAAACCGGAAAGCACAAAGACAGCTCGAACAATAGAGACTAATCATACGGAAAGACCGACCGGCATATGAACGTTCTCGTCTGAGTCTATCCTGAGACAGCCAAAATCTGGCTTGTGATGCTCGATCACAGGGTGCGACAGCAGACACGAGCGGTGAATGGGCGCTGTAGGAACAGGAAGCAGCTGCTCTGAGACAGCCAAAACAGTGGAGCATACGTAATAAATACTGTACAACTCTACAAGCATAATCACAGTCTACTACTGAATTAAATAGTACTATGTAGAGTCTACTACAACTATAGTACATAGTAGACGGGCAGTAATTTATATCACGTGATGTGTGATGTATCTCCACGTGCTATCTCATGTGAGCTCGTTCGTATCCACACCTCTCTGTCCATTGCCCAGTCCCAAGCTCTAGAGTCCCATAGCTTCTGGTTGGAGCAGGCAACCGGCTAGCTCCCTGTCGCCCTGTCTCCCTGTGGCTCAGTAGCCGGGCTTCTGGTTGCTAGCGGTGCTAGTGGGGGGGCGTCGACATCGTCCAAAGCGCCATTTGATAACAGTTAGGACAAAGCTGGGAGAACCATCGCCAGCACCTATTGTTCCTTTTGCATCTTTTCTCCAATTGAACGCCGCATCGTCAATCCGCATCGACTTCTCCCCGTTGATCCCTCATCTGCATCGGCTCCTTTGATCTCTCACCTTTTTCTCCGACACATTCCCCATTTCCGACGACCAGCGATACCTCGCATTTGCCTCATCGTCACATTGTCGTCTCCCCCGTCTTCGAAAAAAAAACCTCATTTCCGAATCCCTCGTCCTTTTATCCAACACAGCCAAGATGTCGCAGATTCACGCTCTCTCCGATGACCAGGTACGTCATTGATGGATTCATCCTGAATATCAGAGCAGAAGCAGAGCAAAGCTAACGAAAAACAGGTCGGTCAGGAGCTCCGCAAGATGACGGCGTTCATCAAGCAGGAGGCCACCGAAAAGGCCCACGAGATCGAGATCAAGGCCAACGAGGAGTTTGCCATTGAAAAGTCCAAGCTGGTGCGCCAGGAGACCGACGCCATCGATGCCACCTACGAGAAGAAGTTCAAGCAGGCCACCATGTCCCAGCAGATTACGCGCTCGACCGTCGCCAACAAGACCCGTCTCAAGGTCCTCACGGCCCGCCAGCAGCTGCTCGACGACCTGTTTGAGGAGGCCCGCAAGAAGCTGGCCGCCGAGGCCTCGTCGTCGCCCGCCAAGTACAAGGAGATCCTGACCAAGCTGGTGCTCGAGGGCGCCTACGCCATGCAGGAGCCCAAGCTGCTGCTCCGCGTGCGCAAGGCCGACGCTGCTGCCGCCAAGGACGCCCTCAAGGCGGCTGCCGACGAGTACAAGAAGACCACCGGTGAGGCGGTCGACCTGTCCCTGGACGAGGCCAACGCTCTGCCCGAGGGCAGTGCCGGCGGCGTCATCATTGTCGGCGGCAACGGCAAGATCACGATCGACAACACCCTGGAGGCGCGGCTGGCCCTGGTCGAGCACAACGCCCTGCCGGCAGTGCGGGAGACGCTGTTCGGCAAGAACGTCAACCGCAAGTTCTTTGACTAAGTCGTTTGTCTAGACTTTGTGGGGTGGCTGCCGGCTGGTGGTCAGAAGTAGCATATCATATGTTTTGTTAGTTTGTTCTGCTGTCTGTCTTGTTTTTTTGTCGTTTTTATTGTGCGGTGCCATATTATCTATCACGGCAGTAGTCTTGCAAAGGCGGATCAGAGTGCTGCTCTGTCTCTCTCTCTTGATATTGAGCTGCCTTGTTTAGTCGGGATATCTTATTCCATTTCTGCTTTGCTTTGCCTTTTTTGTTGGCGCTTTGCTTTCGTCCGACTAGAATTGCCTTTTATTCATCACAATGCGGCATAGTTTTGGATATGTTTTGTATCTGCTTTGCATATTGCAATAGTAATTTCGTTTTCATTACTGGCATTCAAATGACATGAGAACCAACGCCTGCTTATCTAGACATGAACCTGTACCAAACTCCACAAACACCAGTATCAACAAAACATAGCATAACCCAACCTATTGTTGCGCCTTTTTCCCGAGTCGGTGCAGGAAGAAACTCCGGATATCCTGCTGCTTGGGCCGCGTGCTTGCGTCAGCATCGGCGGCAACAGAGCTGGAACGGCTGCTTGCCACGCCTGCTTTGTCAAAAATATTCCGTTTGCCAGGCCGCCTCGACCGTGCTGTGTGCGTGAGTCGAATGTGCACCCGCTCCAGCGCCGTCTTACTTTCTAGTCGCGAGATATGGCCGCCGCCAGCCGCCTCGATGCCGCGGCTGATCACTTTGAGGCGCCGTGCCAGCTCGTCAATGTCGGCATCAAAGTCGCGCCCAGCTGCGCCGTCCTTGGGAAGAGCGCCTGCTGCTGGGTAGAGGACGGCATCGCGCCCGCCATCGTCAATGCAGGCATCAAGGATATTAACCAAGGCCGACAGATCGGTGTAGTCGGTGTCTTGGGTGACGACGAAGCCTTCGCGCAGCACGAGCTTGGACAGGCCCTGCACGAGCTGCCGGCGAGGGTCTTGGCGTGCGCGCTCCGGGTCGTCAAAGAGCAGCACAGCTGCCAGCCGTCGCCGAAAGTCGTGGCATACCGGGGTATCCAGCGGGATACAGGCCAGAACCTGCCACCGTAGGGCCGGCTTCTGGATACTAGTCTGTAGGGATGTGCCAGCACCAAAGCACTTTGTTGTTAGTGAATATCCCAAAAAATAGTTATCGAAAAAGAAAATACTCACAAAATCATTCCAGTCAGCGGATGGGACGCGCGTGACAAGCTGCCGCATGGCCTCCTGGTAGACGTGCAGCAGATCGGCATTTTCCTCGATTACCCGGTCTATGCCTAGCCGCAGGAGGATAGTGACAGCACAGGCCACAGCTTCGAGACTCAAGTGCTCGGCCAGAGTGGCCACCAAGTGAAGCAGAGACCGCAAGGGAGCCCAGTCGCGTCCAGGGTATGCGTTGTGGATGGTAGGCACAAGCTCGAGGCGCGCTGACAGGTCGATACTCTCCCAGCGTGGGCCAAGCTTCTGGAAGAGGAAGAGAAGGCGCTCTGCGTCAACAAACCGCCGGACCTGGTCGGGGCAGCAATAGAGAACGGCTGCATACTCGGCTCGAAGACTTGGTAGACTCTCCATGCAGGCCTCGTTAAGAATCCATACAAAAATATCGTCAGGCAGGCGCGGCTCTTTGCTTGCGCGTTGTGATGTCTGTGACGAGGGAGGGGGCGCCGCTGCCGCTGCTGCCCTCTGCAAGGCTTTGCGGACGACACCCGTGGTAAAGTATTCCTGGCGCATCGTGGCATCCTGCAGAAACTCCCACCGGCTGCCCTTTGCTGTGGTCCTTTGCGGAAACTGTCGACGCTTAATCGGTGAGGGGACAAAGTACTCTTTGAAAAAATACCATGACTCGGACACGGCACCAACCTCGGCGCGGTCAAACGCCTTCTTCAGCCGGTCCTTGTTGATAGGTGCAGCACCGTCCTTATCGTCGTCGTCGCCCTGGCGTTTTGACTTGCCGTTGCCGTATCCGCCCAGTGCATCTCCGCTCGTATCATCAATGAAGCTATCCAGCAGCTGCAGCTTTTCCGAGTTGCGCTTCCTGTCCTCGTCTGCGGTGAGCTTCTGCTTCTCGCTTTCAGCCAGTACCTCAGTAACGCGCCGTGCGGCAGCCTCGGTGGCATCCTCTTGGTGGGCGTGTCGCAGAAGCGCCTTCATGTCGAACTTGTGCTTGGGAGGGTCGGGCATCCTGGATACGCGGGCTTGCTTTGCCCGCCGCAGGGGCAGCGGGGAGGTAAGCAGCGTGTTGGCCCTTCGCTTCATTAGCGGAGGCGTGCTGGAGCGTGAGGTTCCGGACGACGGGGGCTCCATCTTCAATGTGGCTGTGGACAAGGGGGCAAATCGTGCCAAGTCGGGAAAAGAGTCGGAGTCGGAGTCGCTACCTCCGTTTCCGTAGTTCTCCTCGTCCGAGTCCTGTATGATACGCGACTGTCGTTGTCCCGCAGCTTGTGCTGTCGCGCCAATGTTCAGCTCCGTCTTGGGCACTGGAGACAACAAGACCATGTCAACCTTGGCTGCTTTTGTGAAGCAGGGTAATGATGGGAACGAATCAACCGAGCTTCGTGAACTGGGGATGGACGCGGGTGATTCCTTGGTGCCGCGGGCTGGAGTAGACGATGCGACGACAATAACGCTGCGTGCCGTTGGAGATGGCGGTTCGGAGGTTGAGATGTCTATAATCTGTTGTGCCGGCTCTGTCCCAGTAACATGGGATGTGGTCGCGGCTGTCCCACGTGAGGAGCCGTGTGTCATGGATGCAGGGTGCAAGCTGGCACTGCCCAGGTGAAAGGGCTAGGCCGTAGAGTAGTGGTGTCGATAGTAGTCGTTCTGGTGTTTCCCTTGGTCGTCAGCTAGGTGATGGGTGTAGAACTCGCTATTATCCCAGCCGTGGTGTCTTCACCAGTGGTCGCGATGGTATTGTGGTGTGTTGCGATCTCGGCGCACAAGCAGGTTATTTGTTGTGAATGCGGGTTTTGTTGGTAGGGGTGAAGACGCGGGAGGGTATCTTAAGGATCTCAAGGTATGGCTGGTATTTTCGCGGGCAGCATGGGTACGGTAAGGGGTATCGAAGCAGGGTGATAGTGTGTTGTCGTGATGATGCTAGTATGAGGGCGCTTAAGGTACGTAGTCCATCGCACCTTCCTCGACTTTTTGGCGGGGCCGCCGGGGCGCACGTCGCGTCTAGGCACAGCGCGCGCTGGCTCCATAACGGGTGGTTTAAATGTAGTCGATCTAGCCAATCACAGTGATTAAATGACTTAGGTAATAAGAGAACTTACACACGACGACAGCCTTGCCTTTCTTTCTTTTTTCTTTCTTTCTTTTTGTGGTTTTGGGGGGTTAAATGTCTTTGGTCACTTAATGATAATAATCCTCGAATTTTTTGTATGTATTTATTTCTATAGTGTGAGCTACAGATATTTTTATTTTGCCTTATTTATAATTCATTTTTTCGTCTTGTAGTTTTAGGTTTTTTATTATTATTTGCCAATGATGGCTAAATCGTAAGATAAATTGTAAATATGATAACAGCCACACCATTAAAACCGCGAAAATTGTATTCAATAAATGCCAGAAATATGAAAGAGAATAATAAGCATAATAACAACATAAAAAACACAAACAAAAAACAAAACACCCTATATAAACTACAAAAACCACACACAAGAAAAACACTGCGATGCAACGTAAACCAACGTGAATAAAAACCCCATGACTACAATCCATATCCTTGCATTGCATACGAAAAGTATCAATCAAAATTCTAGTAGACAGTGACGTGTGCCGGGAAAGCATAGCTTGATCAGCCGAACCGACAACGCGGATAAAACCAACTTAAGATGCACAGGATGCACAAGATGCACAAGATGCACAGAGGCCACAACAGCAAAGAATAGCCGGCAAAAGTGCAAAACAAACATGCCATGAAACACACCCTCTACAAGTCCTTGTTGGCGAGTCCCCCCAGCATACCCGGCAAACCCAACTGGCTAACCGAGTTGCGTCGACATGATCGTTGTTTGTGATGCGGAGCGGCAATGCTATAGCAGTAGAATAGAAATAGAAGGCAATACCGACGGGATGGACAGATAGCAGTGAGTCGTTGCTATAAAGATCGGATCCAGTGCATAGACTATGCCAAGCTTTGTATGGACGCGAATGATGCATAATGTCCGAGACTGACGAGGATTGGCAAAGGGCGTTTGAAAAGCGCGAGCGGCCTCTTGGCCTGAACCGAGATCATATAAACCCACTAAATATAGAGGACAGTACATTAACTTGCGAGTTTGTGCGCATTCTAGACCGCTCGGCTGGACCGGGTACAGGCTGTCTCGCATATAAGCAGCAATAAGCAACTGTGTTATTATGGGACGGCCAAGCAAGAGGCCTGCATCGTGTGAAACGGAAACGAGGTGCTTGAGAGTGCCGGTATGAGCTCATAGTGTCACAAATGAGAAGCAGTGGTATATTGACTGCCCACGTAATGCACTTTGTAGGATGCAGACATCTCGGCGTGTGACCGTTGGACAGAGACGAGAGAGACCGCCACATCGCACAGAGTACAAGAGGAGCCAAAAGTGGGATATTGTCGTCTATCGAGAGGGGAGGAGAAGCCAGGGGCATCCAACGGTCTACAGGCCTTGTTCCGTTCAAGGACGCCATCAGACATATCCCCAGGAGACTGAGTATGATGGGTTTGCTGTCAAGAGTGAGAAGAGATGCACGGCGTCGGTCATAACACCAAGCCTCATCCTTGGAGATCTATTTACGAGCAGTAAGCATGAGCATAAGCATATATACGCACATGTTCACGCTTACGTCCACGTACACATAGACACGCGCACACATACATCCCTTGCACAAGAAAAAGGACACAAGCAAAGCACAAGTGACACCCTGTGCCTCAGATGTGTCTCGCAGATTCGTATCCCGCATTTCTTGTTCTGTTCTTGTTCCCCAAGCAAATCTTAATTTTGCTGCTGCCTCAAGGCTGCTCCGTTTCTCGAGTTAAAGTTATCTCACCTCAATCTCACTTGTACTGCCCCCCGCCCCGATCCGCAGATCCCGCCATGTGCGGCCACAGACTCGGAGCAAGATAAGATTCCAGATGTTTTGTACCATGTTTATTATTGTGATACCACTAGCATCCGTTGTATGATAGGGGACTGTTGTACCGGCGCACTGGCTGAAGAAGGCAATGCAATCTTCTGACTCGTCAGAGGCCCATTCCGCGGACGGGTTTGTTGCTCATTGGATGGACATTGACGGGCTTTCGGACACTTGCGGGCGTTGCGAACACCGGTTTCTGCGGGGACTTGCATAGTGCAGTAGCTTTATGCTCTGTATGCTTTCAGCACACTTGCATACATCGTACCTAGAGACGGAGTAATTGTACATTGGCGAGCGCCTGGGCTTGCTTGGCTGGCGCCTTGTCTAATTTTCCTCTTGTCTTCTACTCGTCTTGTCGTCTCGTCTACTTGCTTGGGCATGGAGAAGTGGGCTGTGCTAATAATTGCATGTCACAGCGACGAATATGAAAAGAGAGAGGCTCAGAAGGCCCCGCTTGCTAGATATTGCCAATAAAATGCTTGGCCGTAATTACGGTTTGCAGACGTGGTCCACCGTCGCCGGCCGATGCAGAATCCGAGGATAAGAATACGACATTTGACCAGCTATGGTAAACATAATTTTGGTAAACATAATTTCAGAGATGGCAACGGCTGGGTCGGAAGTTGAAAGCAACGTCGTGACGAGCACAGAGAGAATGGTAAATGAGAGAATACGCCGTAGAAGATGGAAGAATAATAATAGAAGGAATGAAAAGGAAAAAAGAATGATGACAAAGCAGGCAGCATGAATTAAACAGTCTGGACAGAGATGCTAGACCAGGGCATAAAGCGAGACGCAACGGTAATTAATGGCAGCAGCACGCGAGTAATGCTCCGTCAAATTTAGAAGTTGAAAATGTATCTTACAGGACTCAACGCTTTTGTAAACTTTTGCAAGGTAACAGGAGTCATACTCTGTATCTTACTACAGAGTAGAGAACTGGAAACAATTGCAGACGTGATTATATAAGAGTGACGGGAAACAAAACGGAAAGCACGGACAAGGGGTTCCTGCCTTTTCAGTCGAATAGTCTGAGCCCTACAGAGACATTCGGCATCACGGCCTGGCTGGGAGAGCAAGATGCGGTAGAACCAAGAAACAAAACCGAACCGAAGCTCAAAAGTACTCGTAAGGGTGAAAGGGGCTCGGCCGCGTTTTGAACAATGTGTCTGGGTACTGGCGCGTCAGCGGACGTGCGTCAAAATGCGCCCTCGCCCGTTTCAGGGGGGAGATGGGCGGCGGTAGGCAGCGATGGGCGCCGAATGGACAAAATGTTTCTGTATTTATTCTGTATTTAGTGCTTGCGCACTCATGTACAGCTACGACATATATGGAGTTATGATGGAGCAGAACGATCTGCGGAAGTCGCGATCTGTACATACATAGTAGTAGCAAGTACATACACCGTATTGATTGCTGCCTCTTTCCACAACGGTCGGCTCAGTAAAATCCCCCGTTTCTGCTTCCGGCGTACATAAAAGAAGCGAAAAGCATGAAGCCAGCCAGATACGTCTTCAATGTTGTGCGCCATCAATACTCACGTATTCGGCTTGTTAAATAATAGAAACCCGCGTACTGATGTGATTACAAGACTACGGACCCGAGGTCTTACCTCATTCGTATGCCAGAAATGGCGCGCCTGGGCTTTTAGCATTTCCATTTCGCGCCGCCAATGGAGAAACGGAGACCGACACGGTCAACGTACATACAGTAAGTAGTATGTGTATTAACGGCAGCTACAACGAAAAGACAAGACAGCTGGACTGGGCTAGCGGCGGAGATGCCCACTCAAATCCACGTAAGACTTGCTAGATTTCTAATACTGTATATTCTGCTTTTTGACAATTCGTACGGAATCCCACGTAAAAACGGGGCCTTAGAAGAGAGGCGCGTCGGCCATTTCACATGCCGCTCTGTGCTGTTCCTCTCTGTCCACGCAAGCTCTGACAGGGCAAGGCATGTCTGCAACTGTTCTTACTTGCAGCTGGTAAGATCTGGTATAATCATATTTAGATATACGTCGTAGGCTATTTCGAGCCTCAAGATGACAACGCGCTCACGCTTCCCTGCCCTTCCCTGCCCTTCCTATTTTTATTTGGTATCTTATCGTTCGTCTGCCCCTCTTGTCCTGCCATCCTTCGCATTCTTGCTTGTTGTTGTCTTAGATAGCTGCCATGCTTTAGGAGGCAGCAGAAAAATCTAATACCGTATATGTACATTTTGCAATTCAATACGGTACCGATTTGGGTTACACATGCAGTGACATCGCTCCTTCCGTCTCTATAAGTATCTCACGGCAGATTGATTACATAACCTAGCCAGACAGAATTCCATATCAATTCCGTCGCCGCGGAGGACGTCAAGCCTTTCTCTCTCTAAAGTTCTCTCGAAAAAATATCAAAAGGACTCTACTACGTAGTCTGAAGGTTTTCCACATATTGCCCTACTAACAAATTACCATTTAAATCCCTTAAATCCATACTGTAAGATAAATTGCCGCGAGGCTGAGCTACCATCTTACATGGCTGCTTACCAATAAGTACCTTTGGGTCACGTAAGCAAGCCCGCGTACAAAATTACGCAGTCACCCACAGAAGGTACTTGTATGTACTTGGTTCCTGCTTTTGCTCCTACGTCCGCGCCTTCCCTCTTCGGACGACAAGACTCGCGCACAATTAGTGACCCGAATGCTGTGGGAACTCCACTAACCGTGCTGTACATACAATGTAATACTATGTTCTGTTTGAGAAGCTGCTAGTGCTACTCTGCCGTTCCCACTATTTCCTGTTTTGCTTGCCCCGGGCCATCCGATATTTGTATCCTACAGACGATAGTGCTTGTAGTGAGTCTCCAACCCCAAACACAGCAATTCCCGTCCCAGTCGCTCTTTCCCATTCGCTTCTGTTACCTCTTCCCTCCGTTGTACAGAATAAGTACGCAGGGCAGGTATTTTCTGCTTCGTGCACTCGCTTTTACCTCGTGCTCGGCGAGACGGGCTTCTACATTACCCCATTTGAAAAACAGCGGTCGCTCCTTCTGTTTTCGCTCCAGTAAACACTTGCCATCGTAGCCTGCAGTGCTCTTGCTCATCTAGGCATCATCTGCCACCTTTTGCCTTTTGACCTCTCTTCGTCAACCTCCTTTTATCTTCATATGTCTCTCTGCGTTTCTGGTTCTGCTGGCTGCATTTCTCGCTCGCGCCCTTGTTAGTTAGACTCGCTGTTGTACCAGTGCCATTCCTTTTTCTTCAGGGTCCGCTTTTCCCCCTTTGGCCTTGGCGGGTTATTTCGTGTCCATTCTTCGTCGCTCCATCTGCCCCCCAAAACATGAGCACCAGCCAACAGCGAGTGCAAGTCTACTACAGTACAGTACCGCCGTGCCGACAGTCTAGTACTAGCTGCTACAAATGCAGGACACAAAGTTAGTACTCTATTATAGTCTACTAGCCTGCTAGTCTACTGTCCACCAACAACGCAATGCCAGAACGCCCCGACGCCGACTACCATCTTCTGGCTGACCGCGTCTACCACCTTTTCCACCATCCCCCCTTTCTCCCTTAGCCGCATCGCCAAACTTCAACACCCATACCGACGCGGACATCATCTTTCTCTCGTTTTCGACTTTCGCTATCCAACACCTGTGTTCTGTCTCGCCGAACCAAGACGCTTTCCGGGACTTCCGATCACAAACGGTTCATCTCGTGCTCCCGTTTCTCTCGCCCCCTTTTCCCACCGACGAACCGACGACCTCGAGATTGGCTGTCTCTTGCGACCTGCACCAGTCGCTCCCCGGTTCACCAATCACCAGCACCTACAACCACACCGCAACGTTTTCTCACAACTTGACTACCTTTGCCTTTTCACAATCGATTTCATGCTTTCATTCGGTTCTCAATAGCACACCTTTGCTCGCCGTTGGAGGAGGTACAATCGCGGCCTCGTCTCCCCTTGTATGTACAGAGAGGGACACGGCTTCACAACCAACCTCTTTCAGGAACCGACAATCTAGCATCACCATCGACGCATCGCACTTGTCGATTTTACACCAATTCATAGAGTGTTGCTCCCCTAGGATATGCCCTCGTGGCATCATCTACTCTGACCCCGACCGCTACATTTCCACCACTCTCTCACCGGCACCCCCGACCAGTCGCAGCCATGATGAACCCAGCTGATGACTCGGGCGCCGGCCCTATCCTCCCAGTCCACAACAACAATGTGCGCGGCCTCGATCCCGAGGAAGCCGCAGAGGCTGCTGATGCTGTGCCTGCTGGCCCCAGCAGACACAGCAACGGCATCACCATTACTGAAAACCTTCCCCATCCCCCGGAGACAACCACGCCGAAACGCGGAGGCGCTGGCGGAACCTCAAAAACAAAGCGCTCGCGCTGGGCCACCCGTAAAATGACCGTCAAAAGCAGCAACAAGAAGCGTCTGTCCATCATGGGCCGTGCACAAAACAAGGGCCTCGCCAACGAGAAAAAGCGTGCTTCCGCCGGCTCCGAGTCTCTTCGCCAAGACGGCGAGGAAGACCCTGAAGAGTCCGACGAAGACGACGGGGAACCTGAAGGTCCTGGCCCACGCACAGTCTACTTCAACCTGCCGCTTCCCGCTGAAGCCAAAGACGACGATGGCATGCCCGCCCAGTCGTATGCTCGCAACAAGATTCGGACCGCCAAATACACGCCGCTGTCGTTCATTCCGAAGAACTTGTACTTCCAGTTCCAGAACATCGCCAACATCTTCTTCCTTTTTATGGTCGTCCTGGCCGTAAGTCACTAGACATTAGTACCGCAGATTGAATTCATGACTGACTGACCAATAGTTTTTCTCCATCTTCGGTGTCGAGAACCCCGGACTGAACGCTGTCCCACTGATTGCCATTGTTATTATCACGGCCGCCCGTGACGCCATTGAGGATGTTCGCCGTACGCGCTCAGACAAGACTCTCAACAACTCCCCCGTCTACCGCCTGCTTGACTGGGACAACGTCAACGTCGTCCAGGATAATGTCTCCTTGTGGCGCCGTTTGAAGAAGGCAACCACTCGCTTCTTTTCGTCTCTCTGGCACGGAATTGAGGGCATCTGGAAGAGGAACCCCAAGGGCAAGGAGAAGGCTGATGATGCTGACTCTTACGCCAATGACCCTCGTGCTTCCCTCGAGACACGTCAAACCCGCCGTGAATCTATGCTTTCTCCCTACAGCGATCGTACCTCGTTTGCATCGGCCCGCGAGGACATCCAGATGACGCCCGTGCCGTCTCCTCGCCAGGCCCCTCCCCAGGTGCAGGATATGCTCACAGTTGCCCAGGACAACAACCAGCCCAGCGCCCGTCCTACCTCTGCCTTTTCCTTCAACCCTGCTGCCGAAGAGCGTTTCAATATCCTCAAGGTGAAGCCTGACATCATGAACCATGACATGCTCCCCGCCGGTAAGGCCCGCTTCCACCGCGGCCACTGGAAGGATCTGCAGGTTGGTGATTTCGTTCGTATCTTCAACGACGAGGAACTTCCTGCCGATATTGTTGTTCTCGCCACTTCCGACCCTGACGGTGCTTGCTACATTGAGACCAAGAACTTGGATGGCGAGACCAACCTCAAGTTCCGCCAGGCCCTGCGCTGTGGCCGTGGCCTAAAGCATGCTCGTGACTGTGAGCGTGCCCAGTTCGTCATCGACAGTGAGCCTCCGCAGGCCAACCTGTACAAGTACAACGGCGCCGTCAAGTGGACGCAGTCCTTCGAGAACGACCCGATTGGTGCCCCTCGTGAAATGTCTGAGCCCATTACCATTGACAACATGCTTCTGCGCGGCTGCAACCTCCGCAACACAGAGTGGGCCCTTGGTGTCGTCCTGTTTACCGGAAATGACACAAAGATCATGATGAACGCCGGTGGCACTCCCAGCAAGCGTGCTCGCATTGCCCGCGAACTCAACTTCAACGTCATGTGCAACTTTGTCGTCCTTTTTGTCATGTGCTTGATTGCTGCTTTCGTTAACGGTGTTTCATGGGGCAAGTCCGACGCATCGTCGAGCTTCTATGAGGCCGGCCCCTATGGCGGCAAACCAGGACTTGCTGGTTTCATCACCTTTTGGGCCGCCGTCATTCTCTTCCAGAACTTGGTGCCCATCTCTCTCTATATCACAGTCGAGATTGTCCGCACTCTCCAGGCAATCTTCATCTACAGCGATGTGGAAATGTACTACGAAAAGACCGATCAGCCTTGTATCCCCAAGTCTTGGAACATTTCCGACGATGTTGGCCAGATCGAGTACATTTTCTCCGACAAGACCGGCACTCTGACCCAGAACGTCATGGAGTTCAAGAAGGCCACGATCAACGGTGTCGCTTATGGTGAGGCCTACACGGAAGCTCTGGCTGGCATGCGCAAGCGCATGGGTTTCGATGTCATCAAGGAGGCCCGTGAGGCTGATCAGCAAATCGCGGCCGACAAGGTCAAGGCCCTCGAGGGTCTTCGCAAGATCCACGACAACCAGTACCTCCACGACGACGAGATGACTTTTATCGCACCGGATTTTGTTGACCACCTTGCCGGCGTTGCTACTGACAATGCTGAAATTGAGGACATTGACGAGCAGCAGGCTGCCAACGAGCGCTTTATGCTTGCCCTTGCCCTTTGCCACACGGTTTTGTCCGAGATTGTTCCCGGTGACCCTCCCCGGCTGGTGTTCAAGGCCCAGTCTCCTGACGAGGCAGCCCTCGTTGCCACGGCTCGCGACATGGGCTTCACTGTCCTGGGCAGCACCGACAAGGGTATCAACCTGAATGTCATGGGCCAGGACCGTCACTACGATGTCATGACCACGATTGAGTTCAACTCGTCTCGCAAGCGCATGAGTGCTATTGTGAGAATGCCCGACAACCAGATTGTGCTGTTTTGCAAGGGTGCCGACAGCATTATCTACCAGCGCCTTAAGCGTGGCGAACAGGCCGAGCTGCGCAAGAAGACGGCTGAGCACCTCGAGATGTTTGCTCGTGAAGGCCTGCGTACTCTGTGTATTGCACAGCGCGTCCTGACTGAGGAGGAGTACGCCGACTGGCGCAAGATCCACGACGCCGCCGCAACTGCTGTCGAGCAGCGCGAGGAGAAGATGGAAGCTGCGGCCGAGCTCATTGAGGTCGACCTCACTCTCATTGGTGGTACCGCCATTGAGGATCGTCTACAAGATGGTGTCCCCGAGACCATTGCCCTACTGGCCGAGGCCGGCATCAAGCTGTGGGTCCTTACGGGTGACAAGAACGAGACTGCCATCAACATTGCCTTCTCCTGCAACCTGCTGAACAACGACATGGAACTAATCACACTGAAACTGGACGAGGACAAGGCCGACGACACTTCCGAGGCTGAGTATCTCACAGAGATGGAGGCGCAGCTTGACGCGGCGCTGCAGACATTTGGCCTCAAGGGCGATAAGGAAGACCTCAAGGCTGCCAAGCTGAGCCACGAGGCGCCTGCACCTACACACGCCGTGGTCATTGATGGTTACACGCTCCGGTATGCCCTTCACGAGTCCCTGGAGAACAAGTTCCTGCTTCTTGGTAAGCAGTGCAAGTCTGTGCTGTGCTGTCGTGTCAGCCCTGCCCAAAAGGCAGCTGTGTGCGGCCTGGTCAAGACCGGTCTGGATGTTATGACCCTCTCGATCGGTGATGGTGCCAACGATGTTGCTATGATCCAGGAGGCCGATGTGGGTGTTGGTATTGCTGGTGTTGAGGGTCGCCAGGCGGCCATGTCCTCTGATTATGCCATTGGCCAGTTCCGCTTCCTGTGCCGTCTTATTCTGGTACACGGCCGGTGGTCGTACCGCCGCATGGCCGAGAGCATTGCCAACTTCTTCTACAAGAACATTATTTGGGTGTTTGCCATTTTCTGGTTCCAGATCTTCTGCAACTATGACATGACGTACGTGTTTGACTACACTTACATTCTGGCTTTCAACCTGTTCTTCACCTCGGTGCCGGTTATTCTTATGGGAGTTCTGGACCAGGATGTCCCCGACAATGTATCCCTGGCTGTGCCGCAGCTGTACCGCCGCGGTATTGAGCGCATGGAGTGGACACAGAAGAAGTTTTGGTTATACATGGCTGATGGCCTGTACCAGTCGGTCATTTGCTTTTTCATCCCTTATCTGACACTTGTGCGCACCTCGACGGCTGCCGGCAACGGTCTGTCCGTCGACGACCGTCTTCGCCTGGGCTCGTACATTGCGCACCCGACAGTGCTGGCGATCAACCTGTACATGCTCATCAACACGTACAGATGGGACTGGCTCATGGTCCTGTTTGTGACGCTCAGTTTTTTGTTTGTGTTCCTGTGGACGGGTGGGTACGGCTCAACCACCTATTCGGACTACTTCTACCACACTGCGCCTGCTATTTACGGCCAGGCTAGCTTCTGGGCTGTGTACTGTATTGTCCCCGTCATGTGCATTTTCCCGCGCTACGCCATCAAGGCTCTGCAAAAAGTGTACTTCCCTTACGATGTCGATATTATCCGCGAGCAGGTCCAGATGGGCAAGTTCAAGGGCTACGACAAGGAGGGCCGCCCTGGCGACTACGTCCCCGACGATGTCGAGGAGCAGCTGGAGGGCAAGGGATCCGCGGGTGGAT
Source organism: Ophiostoma cf. undulatum (assembly GCA_022392935.1). NCBI lineage: Eukaryota > Fungi > Ascomycota > Sordariomycetes > Ophiostomatales > Ophiostomataceae > Ophiostoma > Ophiostoma cf. undulatum. The sequence goes on along the minus strand of JAKRGL010000047.1, from coordinate 944,762 downwards.
CGTCATCTGACGGCTCGCGCAAGCACAGGAAGCACAGCTCGCACATGCAGTTTGCCAGCGTGGACGAGGACCGGCGGCCCATCTACCCACCGTCTGTGGCAACGCACAACACGCGCACGCAGAACGGCAGCGATGGCACCAACTACACGCACGGCGGCCACAACCAGTACTCTGTGGACGAGAGCCACATTGGCATGGCAGTAACATCGAGCGACTACGCACCAGCGCGTGGCCGGTCTTCAATGGACCGGGCACAGCCATCCTACGACCGTGTGCGTGCGTCCATGGACCGCGTGCGGCCAAGTTTCGAGGCGAACAACGACTTCACAAGTGCGGCACGTCTGTCGAGACTCGAGTCGCAGCACTCGACCGGCGCGTCCGAGTCTGCGCGGCACAGCCAGGACGTGGGTGGCCACAGCACAGGGCGGTTCATGCACGGCCGCCTCCGGGGGCTTTCGATGATTTCTGCTAAGAGCAAGAATTAGAAGAAGCACATCTCACTTCTGTTTCTTATTGATGATGGATGTTTCTGTGGTGCAGCTTTTAATTCCTTCTCCTTGTTACGCTTGCATGTTTCTTTCCCATGTCCCTTTGGGCGTTGTATGAACAAACACTTCTGGGCTATAGAGAGCGCTATTTGGCGGTCATTCTGTTTCATTGTTTCATTGTTTCATTGTTGTTTTCGTTTTTCGTTTATGTTTGCACTTTGCCTCTTCTTGCTTATTTATTCTCAGCGTGTCTGTCTTATTTTGCCTGCCTGGACACGCTTTCGCATACCCACGCCTCTTTTATATATTTCTTTCTATTCTTTGTTGTTCTACCTGCCACTTTCTCTTCACTTGCCATATTCTTGTCTCTCTTATTGCCTCTTCTTTTCTTGCTTCTTGCTTTCCTGTCTTTTGATTTTGAGTATTTCTTATACCGTTCTTGTCATACTGCTCACTTGCCTGTCGTCATTGTCCACTACTGACAGTGCTTCATCTTTCCTATCCGTCTCTGCGTCTTGCATATTATCGACAAACACCACTACATCCGACAAACACATGCACGCTCTATCGAATATGCTATGCATTCATGATCTGCATGATTAGTCTACGAAAGCGGACAGGGCGAGATGGGTTGTCGTGGTTTTGGGGGATGAGCGACGACAAGGAATCGCGGCCAATCTTGGAATATCAGCATCTCGCGGCCGTCTTTTTTCATTTCTTATTCTGCTCTCGCCATCATCCCATCCCGACCCTCGCCCTGTCCTGTACTGTCATCATTTTGTTTTCTCATTCTATCCAGTTTCCTTATTTGTTCTTGTCTTCATACAGCACCGGCGTTCAGTCTTGTTTCTGTTTTCTTTTCGTGTTTACTTTTCTGTGTTTTGTTGTTTTCTTTGCTTTCTTTTTGTCCTTCTCCCAGTCTGCTTTCGCATTTCCAAAACCTGTGTTTACTATGTACAGAGTTCATTGTCTTGTTGTACCGGGAGACTAGATTACAACCAGACCCGAATATAAAACAAATAAATCAAAGTGCCTATTCATGTGATATATGCTGGTCTCTTCACTACATGCTCTATCTCTGACTCACTCGTCGGCCGTTATCTCGACCAGCACCAGCAGGCACCAGCGCTACTGGGCCAAGTAGTTGATATTAGACTCTCGAGCGAATCACGAGGGCAGACGCGTCCAGACTCGCGATGCTGTCGCGTTGCTTGTTAGTGTCTAGTGTTGGCTGTCGATTGTGTCGATATCACCAGAATGCAAATGGCAAAAAAGAGCATGCGTCTTTGGAAGACATCGTGTTTGTATATAGTTGGTTATGTAAGCTACAGACTGCAGCGCAGTTTATCTTGTGCTTGAATAGGAAGGTATGGCGTGTAAGTTGGTGCTACTATTCACATGGCAATTGCGATCAAGAAACACCCAAAACAGAAAGAGCGATAGAGGAACGGAACGCCTCTGAAAATTTAGCGCGTCATTGTCTTTGTCTCGACCGCCCTTTCTTCCCTCCATCTCATCTAAAAGAGCCTTCACCGCCCTGACGCGTCTAGTATTATCCCAGCTAGTCTGATTTCTGCCCTTTTTTGCCTCTCTTTCCATCTTTAAGTTACGAATTAAATCTTTAATTTGTAGATTAAATTTTGGCGGGGCTCGACTTTTTTTTGACTTTTTTTTTCTCCGCCCGCCAGTCGAGTTTGGCATCGAAAAATTGGAACATAGACCTAGTCCTCTGAACATTTCTTCTCGCCCTTCCTTTCTTCCCTTCTTTTTTCCTTCCTTTTCTCCCCCCCCTCTCTGCACGCTTGACCAGCACCCCTACATTTCGAGTCATACCCCCAAATCAGCAAAAAGCGTGTAAGAGAGAGAGGCACAGCGATCTTTACCATCTACTATATACTTTTGTTTTACGAAACCCTCGACTTTAACGTCCCACGCTACCTTTACCGTCCTCTCTCACCCAACAACAAGAAACCACCGTCACGATGAAGTACGTGTTGGTTTCGGGAGGTGAGTACATAAGAGAGGGGTGACGACGGTGGATGAGGAGGAGGAGAAAATAAGATGACAATTCGACGGAACACCCAGACGACGAAAAGACGAAAAGACGAAAAGACGAGGAGACGAGGAGACGAGGAGACGAGGAGACGAGGAGACGAGGAGACCAGCATCAGAACCAATCTAACGATTCAGGTGTCATCTCCGGCGTCGGCAAGGGAATTATCGCCTCCAGCACGGGCCTGCTGCTGAAGAGCATGGGCCTGACTGTGACGAGCATCAAGATCGACCCCTACATGAACATCGATGCCGGCACCATGGCCCCCACCGAGCACGGCGAGGTGTACGTTACGGACGACGGTGGCGAGATGGATCTGGACATTGGCCACTACGAGCGCTACCTGCTGACGACGCTGACCCGCGACCACAACCTGACCACTGGCAAGATCTACCAGCAGGTCATTGAGCGCGAGCGTCGTGGCGACTACCTGGGCAAGACCGTGCAGGTCGTCCCGCATCTGACCAACGCCATCCAGGACTGGATCGAGCGTGTGGCCCAGATCCCCGTCGACGAGACGCAGAACAAGCCCGACGTGTGTGTTGTTGAGCTGGGTGGTACTGTCGGTGACATTGAGAGCGCCCCCTTCATCCACGCCCTGAGCCAGTTCCGCCGCCGCGTGGGCAAGGGCAACTTTATGCAGATCCACGTGTCGTATGTGCCGGTCATCCCCCCTGGCCCGCACGGCGAGCAGAAGACCAAGCCGACGCAGCGTGCCGTAGAGGACGTTCGCCGTGCTGGCATGATGCCCGACATTATTGCGTGCCGTTGCGAGCGGCCGCTGGAGGACCACGTTGTGCAGAAGATTGCCAACATGTGCCAGGTCGACCTGAAGCAGGTGCTGACCGTGCACAACGTGTCGAGCACGTACCACGTGCCGCTGCTGCTGAAGCAGCAAAAGTTCCGCGAGAGCATCACGGACCTGCTGGACCTGGACAAGCTGACGCCGTCGCCGTCCAACGCCATGCTGGACCGCGGCTCGCACATGTGGCAGCAGTGGGTGTCGCTGACGCGCGCCCAGGACAGCAGCAGCCTGGACTCTGTGTCGATTGTGCTGGTGGGCAAGTACACCAACCTGGAGGACGCTTATATCAGTGTGGGCAAGTCGCTGGAACACGCGGCCATGTACTGCAAGAAGAAGCTGAACCTGGTGTGGGTGGACGCCTCCAACCTGGAGGAGGAGGCCAAGGAGACGGCGCCTGCCGAGTTCCACAAGGCATGGCACGCCGTGTGCACGGCCGACGGCATCCTTGTGCCCGGCGGATTCGGTATTCGCGGCACCGAGGGCATGGTCAAGGCCATCAACTGGGCGCGCACTAAGAACGTGCCCTTTTTGGGTGTGTGCCTGGGCATGCAGCTTGCCGTCATCGAGTACGCGCGCAACGCATGCAACCTGGCCGGTGCCGGCAGCGTGGAGCTGCAGCCCGACTGCGAGAACCCGGTGATTGTGTACATGCCCGAGGTCGACCGCAGCAAGCTGGGCGGCACCATGCGCCTGGGCAAGCGGCGCTGCGTGTTCCAGCCCAACACGGCCGACTGGTCCAAGTTCCGTGCGCTGTACGGCAAGGACGTGGAGGAGATTGAGGAGCGCCACCGTCACCGCTACGAGGTGTCGCCGGACATGATGAGCACGATTGAGAAGGACGGCGACTTTGTGTTTGTCGGCAAGGACGAAAAGGGCGAGCGTGTCGAGGTGGTTGAGATCAAGAGCCACCCCTTCTTTGTGGGTGTGCAGTTCCACCCCGAGTACCTGTCGCGCGTCCTTGCTCCCAGCAAGTCGTACCTGGGCTTCTTTGCCGCCGCCTCTGGCGTGCTGGAAAAGATCACTGCCAAGTACGGCGGCAAGAAGGGCCCTGCCGACCTGGCCGCTGCCATTGCCGACGAGCAGGATGAGGAGTAGACGTATTTCACGCTCTCATATGCTCACTCCCCCCCCTCATAGCCAGGACCCGAGACGGATAATCTCGGTCTGGCTTTGTTTATGCCTCTTATTTGCTTTTTCTAGTTTACAGTTTACAATTGGGACGGTTTTTGGGTTACTCTATATGTCATACATTTCTTATTTCTACCTTTTTCATCATGTCTTCTTTGTACGTCGACCAAGCTTGACCTGGATCTTCTCTGCTCTTACTCGGATATAGACTCATGGAGCAGAGAATGTAAAGCGGTTCCCACGGACTCGGGGGCTGCCTTGGCCTTTTTACTTGTATGCCATCAAGACACATCTACGATAATACACAACTCGGACGGGGCAGGACTGTCAACATGCACAGACGGTCCTGAATCCTTCGATATACAATACAATATATGAATCAAATTCTATGCAAGTATGTGCCCTGTCCTCTAATGCCGTTTCTCTTGCCCTCGCAGATCGATCGATACACCTGTGACTACCGCTTCCGCTGCCGCTCCCACTCGGCCCGCTCGTCCTCGTCGCTGCCGCTAAACTCGGCGTCGTCGCCGTACGAGGGAATCGGTGGTGCACCGCCCGATGGCAGAGCTGGCGCCGTGCTGGGCGGCAGTGGCGGCGCCGACGACGAGGGCGCTTTTGGCGCAGCCTTTGAGTTTGAGCTGGAGGACGGATTTGATGGCGCTGATGAGTCGACAAAGTCGCCGGCATTTAGCAGAGCGTACTCGTGCTTCTCGATCAGCTGGCGCAGCTCCGGGTAGCGCGGGTCGACGAGCTGGGTGGCGGTCAGGCCGGCCTTGTTCTTGATGCGCGGGTTGGAGCCGGCCTCGAGCATCATCTCGACGAGGGCCTGGGCAAAGGGCTGCTGGGCGGGGGGCTCAGAGTTGGACCAGCGGATGGCGGTGTGCAGGGGGGTATCGCGTTCGCGGCGCGAGATGGGGTCGCACTCGAAGCCGGCCTGGTCGAGCAGCATGTCGATGATTTCGTCTGTATGTTGTTAGCAAGGACCTTAAAATCCGGCGTGGGGTATAAACAGTAAACTAACAATTCCCCTGGGAGGCGGCTTCGTGGTAGAGGTGGTTGCCGAGCACGGTCACGGTGTCGTTGAGGAGCTTGGCGGCGTCGTCTTCGGAGCGGCCGGCGAGCACCTCTGTGAGCAGGTCGGTGTTGTTGCGGCGGCAGGCCTCGATCAGCTGTTCCTGAGCAGAAGCGCCCTGGGCTGTTAGCATGTCTCAAATCGAGGGTGGCGAGTAACTATAGCGAGAGATCAATCAGGAGGAGAGCTACCTCGTGCTCGTCGTCGGCCATCTTGGAGTCTGGTATCGGGGTCGGCGCGGGGAGTTGGAGGAGGATATGATGGCGCAGAGGTCTGAGTTGGGTTCTGATGTGTGTATGGCGTCCCCGATATCACTATTATCCTGAATCGTCAAGTCGAGAGGCGTCGTCGTAGAGGGGCTTATACGGGGGCTTTTGGTTGGCTTGGTTGGTTTCGGCTGTGTGTGTGAGATGTGGTATGGTGGCGGGGCGCAGGGGCACTACAGGTACAACAGGCACCCAGATAGAGCTAGGACCCCCGCCAGCACGATGACGGTTATGCAGTGTTGATTATGTAAGCATGGCTGGTGGGCTCTAATGTGATGGCCATTACCGCCGTCGCATTCACTCTCTTTTGCGTAATGTAAGTATTTAATTGATAATTGAGAAGAATAAATCTCTAAGAATAGACCTATACATAAATAATCAATCATTTATTTGCAAGGCGAAAGACTGAACAAAGAAGCTCTATATCTTTTGTGTAAGTGCTGCACGTGACCCGCATAGGCCGGTGGGCGACGGCTGCACCACAAGGCTCTAAATTTTCTGCCGCTTCTATTTCGGCAGTCGACAGTCGACAGTCAACAATCCATTCTGCGGCATGCGCATATCTCTGCAGATATAGACAACAAAATGCTTCTCTGTATGTCCTGTGCCATCCTCCATTGCCCTGTTTACTTGAAGATGCTAACAGTCAGTCTGCCCTTGCTGTGCAAACATCTTGACGGTGTCGGCGCACCCCGAGACGGGCCGCAACCGGCTCGAGTGCCGCACATGTCCGTACGAGTATGCCATCTCCACGCCGCTGTTCAGCCGGCGCGAGTTTGCGCGCAAGGAGAAGGAGGACGTGTTTGGCGGCCCGGGCGCGTGGGACAATGCGCAAAAGACCAAGGTGCAGTGCCCGACCGAGGGCTGCGACGGCGGCGAGGCGGCCTTTTTCCAGGTGCAGATCCGGTCTGCCGACGAGCCCATGACGAGTTTCTTCAAGGTATGTCCTCCCTCTTTATATGTTTCTCCGAATCGTTTGTTCCGAGCTGACCATCCAGTGCATGACGTGTGGCAACCGGTGGCGCGAGAACTAGAGCCGGCGCGATGATACCCTTGTATATTCAATTCAGATCAAAGACCGAAAGACCAAAAGACCAATCAAGCAATGACGTGACAACACCCCATATAGAATCACGACGTAGTAGCCCAGTTAAAGGACGCCTCGGTGCCCTCGTGCTCGAGACGCAGGACGACTTCGGGGCTGATGATGGCCTGCCGAAACGACTCGTCCTGCAGCAGCTCGAGGTGGCGCAGCGACGGGCCGGGCCAGCTGAGGTACTGCAGGTAGGGCGGCTCGCGCCAGTACAAGAGGTATTCGAGGTAGCGCACGAAGCGCGGGTCGTCGAGGTACTTTTCGGCGGCCAGGTGCTGGAGGTAGTAGGGGTTGGCGAGACAGGCGACGAACTCGCACTCGACCTCGAAGCGCGTCTGGTAGAGGCTGAGCGGGCTTGGTTTGAATTGTGCGGGGACGTTTGGCGGAAAGGCCGACGAGTTGTAGGAGGTGGCCATGTTGGGTGGTGTAGTGTTGGGTGGTGTGTTGTGGTGTGGTTGTCGAGGGGTGGTGATGGGAGCTAGGTTGAAGCAAATGACTGAGCTTTAGACAGGGTTAGCCAATTAAAGGTCACGTGACACATATGTAGCTAGCAAACTGCTGCACAGTTGATGAGTAAGTTATATTCATTTTATTGTGTTTCGATCGCCATCTTAATCTTTGCTATTAATTCTATAGTTCCATCATTCGGACTTATTGACGGCCTTCTTTTCGCTGAGCCCGACGCCCAGGACAAAGCACACGCGTGCGAGCAGCATCGGCGCCGTCGTCCAGAAGACGGTCCAGTCGTCGCTCGTCCACTGCGCCACGTCGGCCCACGCTGCCCATCCTCCAAACGCCTGCGCACATCCGTGAGCATAGGCTGCATCGCTCAGAAGCATGCCGATGCACAGCCAGCGCCACAGGCGGCGGTCGTCGGGGTAGAGGCGCAGCACGACGGCCTCGACAAAGGCAAAATAGAGCCAGCCGCCGCCGAGCTGGGTGTAGATGAAGCGCGTGGAGCTGTCGACCGAGGTGATGCGGTCCTGGGTCATGGTGCGCAAGTAGGCACCGGGATCGCGAAAGACGAGGACGGCGCCGGACAGGGCGAACAGGGGCTCGAAGACGGTCAAGATGACGCGGTAAGCCAGAGGGAAAGGCATTGTGTTGGTGGTGTTGTATCTGTAGTTTCTGTGAAACGAGAAATGAATGGGAATGAAAACAAAGTGCAGTATATGTACACTTTCGAATAGATGTCCTCTGCAAAGTATGGAATCACCGGATAGTCGGGTGACGGATAGATCAACTCGCCGTCGTCAATGGATGTTATAATACAGCGAGCTAAATGTCACTGCCGATCACTACTTATTCGTCTTGCATGCCACTAACTAGCAGACAGGCGAAGCAGGTCGGAATCAACGGTTATTAAAGGAAAAAGCAAAGGCAGAGGTGAAGAAGCTTATATACTAATATTAATGATTGCTTTTTGAAGAGAAAAGAGGCGAAGAGAATTAGACAAAATCAAAACAATCCCCAAGAGATGTCCGTCAATACACATTAAGATGCCGGCCGGCACGCAGAGCCATGGTCTTTACCAAGAGCCAATGGCAAGTAACCCCAAACAGTAAATCAGATAACCAAAGAATTAAATAGATGTGCCGCATTACAGGGCAACAGCCATCAGGCCGGCAAAGGCGACCAGCATGCCAGCACCGACCGAGGCAGCAGCAGCGCCGTTGGTCGCGGTGGCAGTCGAGCCCGACGAGGTGCCCGAGGTGGTGCTGCCGGTCTTGGTGGCCGTTGCCGTTGCCGAGGCGGTGGTGACGGTGGTGTTCTTGCCGGTAGCGGGAGCAGTAGAGCCGGCCGAGGCGGTGACGACGGAGACGGTCGAGTTGGCCTTGAAGGTGGAGGAGGCAGCGGCGAGCGAAGAGTCGGTAGCAGACTGTTGGTTAGCGGTGTTTTGCAGAGTATAGAGTACAGGGGATCGCGAGGACTTACGCTCTGGGCCAGGGCAGAGCCGGCAAGGGCAAGGAAGAAAACAGCAAACTTCATTTTGATGGTGGTGAGGGTGGGTGAATTAATTAACGAGTGTCGTAACGAGTGAGTGGACTGAGGAGAAGAGGCAGATTGAAGAGAGAGAGTGAGGTGAGGAGAAGAGAGAAGAAGACAAAAGCAAGAAGCAGAGAGTCGAGAGACTGTTATATACGAGTAGAGTCGGAGCACGTTACATCCCATACGTTGGATACGAGCTGGCAGGGACAACAGACGCAGACGGCACGCAGAGGCCAGGCCACATACAAAGCAGGGGAGGAGCAGAAGCAGGAGAGGTGCGTGGAGCGGAGCGTGGAGTAGTGCCTCCACCGGCCGGGAACAGGAAAGGAGGACTACGGTAATAGTAAACAGGCTGTAGCCAAGAATAGAACAGCAATGGAACAGCCCAGGTTGATGGGAGGGAGAGGCGAGATGGAAGTGGACAACAGCGGGGACTGCAAGGGTCTCGGGGTTCTTTTCTTTTTCACTTTTTTCATATATTGTACATAGTAGTAGCATAGAGTGGATGGTGCTATTGCTCTCAGACTTCACTATAATTACAGGACGGAGCACATTAGATGAGATTTGAAGCTACTTATGAATTCAATCCATCTGATGCTACTCGACTCTCCCCCGTCCATACTGTTCCGAATATACGTTGTAGCCACGGCGCACGTCGATATCCTGTCTCCTTTGTACATAATAGTCGAGGTGGGAGTGTCCAAAGTCCGTAACAACAGCTTAATCCATTGATAATCAATAAATATAACTAATACAATACATAAATACTGCACCACTTTGCCATGCTCCGTGCACAGCCCAACTTCAAGGAACGGCTCCATGCACTGGCCAACCACGGCATCCCAGCTGGCAACCGAGACCCCTGTCTCCTCTATATATACTCGTGTACATACCATAGTATGCTATCCTTGTCGACACAGATGCAGATGATCAAATTGATGGAACAGACGTAACATGAAGCAATTAAATGCCTTTTGATTGTCTAATTAAGAGCTGACCAGAAGCTGAGAGCTTTGATTTAGAGATCCGATTATCATTTAAGAGTTCTTTATTTGAATCTGTAGTCTTTGATTTCCATCACCCATCTCAATCTCCTCTCATTTTAATGTGCACTTTGTCATGCATATTGACGCCTTTCTCTCAGGCCAGCCACCCAGTGTGCTTCAGAACGCCACCACTCGTTGTCGCATGTGCCATTTGCACAGTTAACTGCTGTGAACAGCGTCTACGTGTGTAGAGTCTGGGAGAGTGTGCAGTCTGTTTGCTGCCGCCGCCGTTGCCATTACGAATCGCGTCTGTCGTGTCTGGGGCGACAAGGCAAACATGCATACAGCCTGCATCGGGAGGACTAGCTGCATAGAGGAAACATAAAATACGAGCGGCCCTGTTTCTCGTGGGCAGGGCGTGTTTGAGACTCTGGCTCTCTCACTCTCACGCCGTCAATCATTTCTCCATCTGTAAAGCAACAACAGTCAACCCCCGAGCTGTGCATACATGACGAGTCCGTTCTGTTCTTTGTTCGTCGTTCTTTTATCTTTGATTTCTCTTCAGTTGTCTTCAGTTGTCTTCAGTTGTCAGCAGTAAGATTGCCTGTAGAGGCCTCGTAAGCCAGGGCTGAATGCTCACGCCACAGGACCAACCGTGCGACGACGTGATACTTGTTGTACGCCGCGGAGTCGGCTGCCTGTTTTCTGATTAATATCGAGTAAAAACACTGCAATATGTATGGTCGGCAAAGCCTGGGCAGTCTTCTAATTGATAGATTTAAATAGATTAGATGGGGAAATAGATCAAACGATATAAATCAGAATAAATATAAATCAATACAAATCAAAAACAATAAAGTAAACAAGTAAAAATAAAACATAATAAACATTGATCACAATAAGCTTGCACAGCCTAGACAGAGCAAAGAACACAGACGGCGAGCTTAATTATCTAGATACTCAGGCTGTATTTTGACTGCCATCAACTTCATACATTGACAGTGCATTTGCTATCCTCGAGCTGCGATTGCTTTGTCAGCCTATAAATTCGGAGTCCGACTTTGACGACGCAGAATAACCAGAATATCATGCAAAATATATCAAAAAATTACCAACAGTGCAACCAAATACTAAAAAGGTTTGAATTATTACGATGAAGCAGGCCGTGTAGAAATGCCATGCCCTGTCCTCCTCTTCGTTGCGTTGTGTGTTACGCAGTGCCCTCAACACTGATTCCCAGCCTCCTTTTTCTGTTTCTCCTTTTCTCTCTCCTTTTCTTTCTACTCTGTTTCACATCGCCCTCCTATTTTCAAATACCGTGCTCGTGTACTGCTTCCACAGGGATGGGCATGTGAGATGGGCGGCCGCAGCGGCCGCATGCAGTCGGTGTCGTGTAAAGCAAAGAAAAGCACAACGAAAAAAAGTGAAGAAATAAAAACAAAAACAAACAAAGCAAACAACATCATAAGCGGATCATAAAGTGAAGCCAGCTTCTGAAAACAGAGTGCGAGGGTATCTCAACAAGGGCGGGGGAATTAAATAAATATAATGAAAAAAGAATGAAACGAGAAATAAAAATGTTGAATGTGATGGGGGCGGCCGAGCAGAGGCTTCGCATGCCGCACGCAGAACCATCTGCTGGGCCTGGTTTTGTGTCCAGTCAAGCAGCTGTTGCCAGGTCGGCCGCGCTTTTCATCCCAAGGCTCTTCTTTACCGTTGCCCCCTCCTCTTGACCGGCTAGCTGCCTATATCTCCTCTCGCCACCTCCTACGAATCTCGCCTCCAGCATCCAGCCCGCAGCGCCTAGCCTGCAGCCAAGCTTGCTTTCAGATCAAACGGGGGCGGGGAAAAGAAACCGAGCCCGTTCTAGATTGACCCTAGACTAGATGTGGTCCGGGTAATTCCCAATACGCAGTGTATCACATACCGATGCCGTGGCGGCCTGGGGTCGCAGTAGGTCTTGGGCACAAGAACTTAGACTGATGTCCCGCCTAGGTTCGCGAGGATGCGCGTCTCGTCCGCCAGAAACTTTCGCCGGAATTCGATAATGGCGTCCGCAATCGTGTCAAAGTCGCGCACTTGGTCTTCGCGCACCTGCTTCAGGACCGCCTTCAGCCCGTCCACAAACCGCGACTGTTGCTCGCCAGTGTATTCGTCGGACCGGCCAAGCTCGACAAGAATTTGATCATCTAGAGAGAGAGAACCAAAAGTAAAAAAAATGAAAAGTAGAGTAAGAAAGGGTACGGGGTATCGGTATTGGTTTTGGGTTTTTTTTTTAAAAGAGAAGAAACAGAAAAAGAAAAAGTGGATAATATAAAGGCAAAGAATTCAAGACTTACCCTGTGGCATGATGGATGAAAAGTGCTGGAAAGGGCAGGCTGGGTTGGTGCAGGTCTCACCCTCGGATTCGTTCGGGCATAGCTGAATGTCGTCGCGGATCTTACCACTGTACGTCAACGACTTGAGTCCGCCGGCTACCTGTGCCTTGTATTGCGGATGGAACCGATAAGACCGGAAGTACTGCAGTGGGCTGTCGTAGGCAGTGAACGTCGAGGCCGACTTCGATGTCGATGCTGTCGATGATGACGATGCTGGTGAGGGGGTTGGAGCCTTCGCGGCTGCGACCGTTGCTGGTATTGGTGCCACTGATGGCGACGCAGCATCATCGACAACATCGGTCTCAACCTCTGCTTCAGCTGCTGCTCTAGCTTCTCCGACAGCAGGCGTAGATGCCGCGTCTGTAGGCTCGCCGTCGTCGATGATGAACACATCTCCGTCGTCTCCTACCATCATCTCATCGTCTTCGTCACTGGCTTCCTCTTTACCTTCCTCTTCATCTTCCTCTTCAGCTTCCTCTTTAGCTTCCTCTTCATCTTCCCCAACCTCGCCGTCTTCCCAGCTCTCTGCCGCACCCTCCATCTCAACATCTTCCGGTTCATAGGGAGACGAGGAGGCCACAGACATGGGCGCTGATTTTGAGCCCTGCTCGTCACCAGACAGCATCGGCTCATACTCGTCTGCCTCGACGTTTGATTTGGTATCTGCCTCATCTGTCTCGCCTGCGTCATCTGCCTCATCTGCAGCGTCGGCTGGCGCGGCAATCTCAACGACGCCTTCGACTTCTGCGGCAACGTCCCTGTCCACATCCACTGCAAGAGGCTCGGACTCAGCCACCGGCTCGGCCTCTGCCGCTGCCTGTCCCACCGACTGCTGGACAGCCTCTTCGACACTCGGCTGCGCAGCCGGACTGTCCGTTACTGCCGGACTGTCCTCCACAACAATAACGCTGCCGGCACGGGAACTGCCAACAGCATCGGTGACTGGGGCTTCAGATTCAGTGTCCAGATCCTCCAGGTCCTCCGTCAGCCGCTGCTTCTCTGCAATGCCGTCGTTGATCTCAAACTGCAGCGTTTTGACCTTGTCCTGCAGCAGACGCAGCTTAAACATCTTTTCTTGCAGGCTGGCCTCCACGCGTGGCAGTTGCAGACTGGCCGCGCGCGCGCGCTCTTCCCGAAGGCTGCTGGCGCGCGAAGAAAGCGGCGACGGTGATGGCCGGAGATCACCGCGCTTCGGCAGACGGATCGGCAAGTCGTCGCCGTCGCCGTCGCTGCCGCCGCCGCCTGTGCGTGTCGGCCCTGACAGCTCGCCGGTGGACGTTATCCGCCGCATGGGCTGTGGGGGAGGCCGCACAATCTGGGCTGCATCAAAGTTGCGGCCATGGCTGTTATTGCGAGTGTTTGTGCTATCTGTAGTCTCGGGCGTCACAGACCCTGTTGATGTGCCGTGGTGCTTCTTGGCCTCAATCTCGGCAATCTTGCGCTTCATGTCCTCAATCTGCCGCATCTTGCGTGTATACTCGTCGTCCTTGGCCCTTGCAATCATGCTAGCAGGGGCCGTCGGTGGCTGCACCCTGCTGCTTTTCTTAGCACCGTTGAAGTTTGCCACTGGCGAGACAGCTTCGTCAGCCGACTCGATCTCGATCTCCATCTCAACATCATCATCGTCGCCGTCATCGCCGTCGTCGCCGTCGTCGCCATACTCGCCGTCGTCGTATCCACCTTGTGACGGCTCGTCGTCGCTCACGTCAATAACAAGCGTGGATTCCTGGCGGGCAATACCATACGGCCGCTTGTAGGCGGTGGCCTGTGTATATGAGAAATCGCCAAAGTCTGCAGCCACTGGCCGCTTGCGGGAATTGATGGCATCGACAGCGGCGGGAGCTGTTGTAGGAAGGCTCGTGAATGAGTTTGTTGTAGTCGCGGGGCGGGGAGGTAGGGGGTGGTGGGTTGGCGCTGACAATGGCAAAGCCGCAGATATAGTCTGACTGACTGCTGCTGCCTCGGCTGCTGCTTTTGCTGCGGCAGTCGCCCGCTTCTCGTTCATCTGCTTAAGAGCTTCGAGTTTTTGCTGTAGGAGGCGCGCCTTTTCCGACTTGACGTCGGCCTTCGACGCAGGCGCTGCTGGTGCTGGTTGAGCGGGTGCTGGTGTCGGTGCTGGTGCAGGCTTGGCTGCCTTTTTGAGCGCGAGCAGCCGAGCAATGCGGTCTTTGCGCTCCTCCTTCTTCGACGCGCTGCCATCAGCAGTGGTTGGCGCAGGATCGCTTGCTGCGGCTTCTTGTGACGACGTCGGTGCTGCTTCGGCCGCCGTCTGCACTGCGGGTGATGTAGTGCCCTCTGTCGTCTTGAGCGAGTCGATCTTGAGGCCCAGCTCGGTGAACAGCGACTTGACGACCTGGCCATCTACGCCCTCGTCTACAAATGTCTGATAATTCACGTCGTAGCGAATAAGGCGGAGAATAGCCTGCTGCGCCTTCTTTTTGGCTTCGTCAACAGTAGCATAGCCGGTAGCAGCACTGGACGGAGCTGCTGCCTGTTGGTGAGTGCCATGGCTGTTTGCCGCACCGTTGAGTTCTTCAGGGCGAGCGGCCTTGTCCTCGACATCATCGGGCGACAGGCGGGGTGAATACGACACTGCTCGGTCCTGTTCAGCCTCGCCCGTCGCCGCCGCCAAAGACTTGTTTGTCGCAGAGTCTGAGTAGTCCATGTCCTCGACGTCGGCATCAGCCGCATCAGATGCAGACATTCCGTTGCCCGTCGATTTGATCTCGCCAGGCTCGTCCTCGTCGTCATCATAAAATGCATCGTCCTGAGTGTCGATCACGCTGACGTCGCGGCTGGGCATGTCGACAGCCGCCTGTCCGAGGGCGGCGCCGGGCATCTCCGGAGAGGCAGGCTGCAAGTATGCCTCGGTCGGCTGTACAGGCGCGTCCTGTGAAGATGTCGAGCTTGGTGCCTGCACAGCTGGATACAGTGCAGGATCAGCAGGCGCTTCAGGATCGTAGATGTCATCCATATCGTCGCTGAGCTCGCCTTCCTCTGAAGCTTGCCCTTGCTCAACAGACGGATATGATGGTGCACTGTAGGGTTGCTGGTGCTGTGGCGGTGGCGGCGGCAGTGGTTGTTGGTAGATTTGAGGTGTGCATTGTTGCTGGCTATATTGCTGTTGATGGCCATAGTTTTGTTGCTGATAACCAGTCGGCGTCCTACTGTTTGCGTCTTGATAGTGCTGCTGCTGCTGCTTCTGCTGCGGTTGATGCTGATATGATGGCGCCGAGGGGTTGTATGATGACGATGGTGTCGCTGCTGCCGGTGCTCCCCCAAAAGCCTGGCTCCAGCTCATCTCGCCGCCGACAGCATTCGGGCTGCGGCTGCCGGCCGAGTTCACTCCAAGATGCAGCACGGGGGCTTGTGCATTGTGATCAAATGCAGCTTGTGAGGCTTGTGCATTTTGTGTTGTTTGTGCCTCGCCATAGTATGCTTGGTGCTGAGAGTCTTGATAGGGCGGTTGCTGGTATGGGTATTGCGACTGGTTGCTTGCTGGGGGGTATTCGTACTGCGAAAACTGCGGCGGTGGCTGTGGCCATTGGCCGTGGCCATACTGGTACCCCGACATGCTCGTCAACTGTGATGTCAACTGTGATGTCAGGCGCGTAGAGCTCGATGCGACAAAGTGTGGGCGCTGGAGCTCGAGGAGAGTGGCGGCTTGGGGGTGGTGCGCCGCGATGCCGAAATGAATATGATGTTGCTAGTTCGAACTTGAAGCCGAGAAAATTAGTCTGGGTAGCTTGATAGAGACGGAGATAGTGTTGTGTGTTGAGGTCGTTAGTGTCGATGATCGCGCTTCGATAGTGAAGTAGATAATTTTGAGTTTTAGATTCACGTCGGTGGCGCGCGAAAAGCCCCGGTTCATGATCAGGTGACGCATTATATAATCAATGACATTTGACGCGCTACAAGCTGCTAGGCCCACTCCACCCGCTACTAGATCCACCCCTGCAGGCAGTTACACGTCTGGACGCGTTGTCGTAGCAACTGCGACGGTCAGGCCCAAGTAGGGAAAGAGCGGCCCAGTGTGACATCCCGCTCCTACCCTTTTGTTTGTGTATTTACACAGCAAATAGCAAATCTGCCCCAATCTGCCGACGTCGACGCAAGCTCCCATGTCATCGAGCCTCACCAACGACGTGCGGCCAGCTCCCAGTTCTTCCTCTGGATTGTATGCTTACTCTATCGACTCTCAACGTTCTTTTTTCCTCTTTCTTCCCTTCTACCCTGTCGCTTTCTACTATTCCATTCTGTTCTACGTAGTTCATTTCTTACATTCCTGACCAACGCGACGACGACGACGACGACGACAACAACGGTTCCGTCCGGCAGGCCAAGTCTCGCGCGTCCTGACGGTGTTCTTGCTTTGCGCTTTGCACATTCCGCCTTGCACCCGCGGAAAACACCATCTTCGGCATCATATTCGCCTTCCCTCTGCTGGCGGATGCTGACCACCAAGGCCGGCTGACTCGTCCCAGACAGTCGACCCCCAGCCGACATCACGGCATCCCAATCACGACATCTTCAATCAAATCACGGCATCTCATTTCTTGACCGACATCAGAAACTCACAATGGCCGGTCCTCCCGGGTTTTCCGCGCAGCAGCGTGGCAATCCATTCGCTCGGACCCCCTCGGCCTCGCTCACCCCGTCCAACAACGGTGCGGCAGGCAGACCCAAGTCTGTCCTCTTCTCAACACCAGCACCGTTGTCTCCAGGACGGCAATCACACAATCGCACCCAGTCACAAGCAGCACCATTGGGCACGAGCAGCCTAGTCCAGGCCGGCAGTGTCTCGCGGCATGGCTACGACCGGTCCCGTGAGGGCACCCCGGCGTCGGGCACGTTTGCTCCGTCTTTCATCAACACCGAGGAGATGAAGAACCGCAGCATCGATGTCGTGCGTGGTATCGAGGGCGAGAACGACTTCTCTGGCAAGCGCTATGTTTGGGTTAAAGACACACAGGCGGCGTTTGTCAAGGGCTGGATTGTGGAAGAGCTTGGCCAGAACCGCATCCTTGTGCAGTGCGACGACGGCAGCGTGAGTTCCTTCGCCCCCCGAGAAGAAGAGAGACAAGAGAAGAGACAACTAACATGGACAGCAACGTGAAATCGACGCCGAGAGTGTCGACAAGGTCAACCCCGCCAAATTCGATAAGGCGAACGACATGGCCGAGCTCACACATCTCAACGAGGCTTCCGTCGTCCACAACCTCCACATGCGCTACCAGGCCGACCTCATCTACACATACTCTGGCCTCTTCTTGGTCACCGTCAACCCCTACTGCCCACTGCCCATCTACTCCAACGAGTATATCAACATGTACAAGGGCCGTAACCGCGAAGACACCAAGCCACACATCTTCGCCATGGCCGACGAGGCTTTCCGCAACCTGGTTGAGGAGGGCGAAAACCAGAGCATCCTCGTCACGGGCGAGTCCGGTGCCGGCAAGACGGAGAACACCAAAAAGGTCATCCAGTACCTCGCGGCAGTTGCACCCTCTGAAGCATCTGCCACCAAGAGCCGCAGCTCAACCCATTCCAACCTCTCTGCTCAGATCCTCCGCGCCAACCCCATCCTCGAAGCCTTTGGCAACGCCCAGACCGTCCGCAACAACAACTCCTCTCGCTTCGGCAAGTTTATCCGTATCGAGTTCAGCAGCACCGGCTCCATTGCTGGTGCCTTCATCGACTGGTATCTCCTGGAGAAGTCGCGAGTTGTTCGCATCAACGGCCACGAGCGCAACTACCACATCTTCTACCAGCTTCTTAAGGGTGCTGACCGTCGTCTGCGCAGCGAATTGCTCTTCGACAACATGGGCGTCGAGGATTTTGCTTACACTCGCGACGGCAACGACACGATCAGCGGTGTCTCGGACCAGGATGAGTGGGAGTCTTTGATGGAGGCATTCTCAGTCATGGGCTTCTCCGAGCAGGACCAGACATCTATCCTGCGGACAATTGCAGCTGTGCTGCATCTTGGTAACATTACCGTCATCAACGAGAGCCGCAGCACCGACCAGGCTCATCTCGCGCCAGATGCCAAATCCCACGCTGAAAAGCTCTGCAGACTCCTCGGTGTACCTGTTGAGCCATTTCTCAAGGGCCTTCTGCATCCGCGTGTCAAGGCTGGCCGCGAGTGGGTGGAAAAGGTACAGACACCAGAGCAGGTCCGCCTGAGCATCGATGCCCTTGCAAAGGGTATCTACGAGCGCGGCTTTGGTGACCTCGTGTCACGCATCAACCGCCAACTTGATCGTGCTGGCATGATGGGCATGGACGATGCACGATTCATTGGTGTGCTCGATATTGCTGGTTTCGAAATCTTCGAGGAGAACAGCTTCGAGCAGCTCTGTATCAACTACACGAACGAGAAGTTGCAGCAGTTCTTCAACCACCACATGTTCGTCCTCGAGCAGGAAGAGTACGCCCGCGAGCAGATCGAGTGGCAGTTCATCGACTTCGGCCGTGACCTGCAGCCCACCATTGATCTGATCGAGCTGTCCAACCCCATTGGTATCTTCTCGTGCCTCGACGAAGACTGTGTTATGCCCAAGGCCACCGACAAGTCCTTCACCGAAAAGCTCAACTCCTTGTGGGAGAAGAAATCGACAAAGTACCGCCCGTCACGCCTTCGGTCTGGCTTTATCCTCACACACTACGCTGCCGAAGTCGAATACTCAACCAGCGACTGGCTCGAGAAGAACAAAGACCCCCTCAACGACAATGTCACGAGATTGCTGTCTACCTCTACCGACAAGCATGTTGCAAACCTCTTTGTCGACTGCTCTGACCAAGATGACGATCTTGCTATCGGCCGCAACAGCCGAGTCAAGAAGGGTCTTTTCCGTACTGTGGCCCAGCGTCACAAGGAGCAGCTCTCGCAGCTGATGGCACAGCTGCACTCCACCCACCCACACTTTGTTCGCTGTATCATCCCCAACCACAAGAAGCGCCCCAAGCAGTTCAACAACCACCTTGTCCTTGACCAGCTTCGCTGCAATGGTGTGCTCGAGGGTATCCGTATTGCACGCACAGGTTTCCCTAACCGTTTGCCATTTGCAGAGTTCCGTCAGCGGTACGAGGTTCTGTGCCGTGATATGCCCAAGGGCACCTACCTCGAGGGCCAGGCCGCTGCTGCCATGATCCTCGGCAAGTTGGGCATGGACAAGGCTCTCTTCCGCATTGGTCTGACCAAGGTCTTCTTCCGCTCCGGCGTTCTGGCAGAGCTCGAAGAGCAGCGTGATGCCCTGATCAATGAGATAATGTCTCGCTTCCAGGCCGTTGCCCGTGGCTTCAGCCAGCGCCGCATTGCCTACAAGCGCCTCTACCGCGCAGAGGCAACCCGGGTCATTCAGCGCAACTTCCATGCCTATCTCGAATTGTCTGATAACCCATGGTGGCAGCTGCTGGTCAAGATGCGGCCTCTCCTGGGCGCGACCCGCACTGCAACAGAGGTCAAGCGCCGTGACGACATGATCCGCCACCTACAAGAGGAAATGCAACAGCACTCTGCCAGCCGACAAAAGCTTGAGGATGACCGCCGTGCTACGGTGGCTGAGATGGCTCGTATCCAGCAGACTCTCGAAAGCGAGCGTGCTCTTGCCCTCGACAAGGAAGAAATCTTCAAGCGGCTTCAGCAGCGTGAAGTTGAGCTTGAAGATAAGCTTGCAGGTGCCCTCGATGACCAGGAGCGCCTTGAGGACCAGCTTGATGATCTCCTAGATGCTAAGAAACGTGCCGGAGAAGAAGTCGAGAAATACCGCCTGCAACTCGAGCAAGCTGCTGGCTTGATTGGCCGCCTTGAGGACGAGAAGAAGGAGCTTGCCCGCCAAATCACCGACCTGGAGAAAGCGATGGATGATGCCGCTCGCAAGCAGTCAGAGCGCAGTGAGCAGGAAATTGCTCTGGCCGAGGATGTTAAGATGCTCCAGAGCCAGCTATCTATCAAGGACCGCAAGGCGCGTGACCTGGAAGGCCGCCTCTTGGCTGTGGACCAGGATGCCGCAGTCAAGTTGGCTACTGCCCAAAAAGAGCTGCAGGCCTCACGCGCCAAGGAACAGCGCCTGTCGACTGAGAATCGCGATGTCCAAGAGCGCCTTGCACAGCTCTCGCAGACCTCCACTGATTACGAAGATCTTGTCCGGCAAAAGGAGAGCGAGCTTGCGCTTCTTCGCAACGACAACAAGAAGTACGAGGCTGAGCGCCGTTCTTTCGAGGAACAGCGTCGTGCTCTGAGCTCGGAGAAGGAGAAGGCTGCGTCGCGCCTCCATGAAGTGCAAGCGGAGATTGTGGCCATGCGTTCACAGGAGTCTCAACTCCGCCGCGAAGCTCAAGATGCCAAGAAACTCCTCGAGGCCCGTTTGTCAGAAGATGCCCAGGCTGACCAGAATCGCCGCGTTGTCGAGTCCCAGATCAAGGACCTCAAGGAGGAGCTTTTCAACACACAGAAGGAGCTCAGCCGCGAGCGCCAGTCTCGCGACGATGTCATGCTTCTCGGTGAGCACAAGTACCAGACCCTCAAAGACGAATTTGAGCACCTGAACGAGTCCAAGATCATCATTGAGAAGGAGCTCTATGCCCAGCAGGACACTCTCCGCCGTACAATGGAAGCTCGCAAGGCCATTGAAAAGGAGCGCGATGATGCCCGCCAAGAAGTGCGTCGCCTGCGTGCCGCCAAGGCCGAGGCTGAAGAAGCACGGACAGAGGCCGAGAACAACGGCGAACGGGTTGCTCTGCGTATGGCACGCGAGCGTGAGGAGAGCCTGCTGCGTGACCTGGATGCCGCACAGGAGCGTCTCGCTTGGTTTGAGGATGAACGTGCGCGGCTGAGCACTGAGGTTGATAGGCTGAATAAGCTCATCGTATCATCCGGCGAGTTTGGCCTCAAGAATGACCAGGCCAAGGAGCGGATGGAGAGAGAGCTGCAAACTGTCAAGAGTCGCCTCACAGCATCCGAAAACGACAACCGGGCGCTGCTTAACAAGCTTCAGCAGAAGGGCCTGGAAATCGCAAGGTCCACGTCTCGTGCCAGTGAAGCATCACGCAGCCAACTGACAGTTCTTCAACGTGAAAAGGCCCGCCTTGAGGAGCACAACAGCAAGCTCAACAAGCAGCTGGGCGAATCCCAGATCGCTATTGCGTCTCTCGAGAAGAAGGTGGAGAAGCTCAACCTCAATCTGGAAGACATGAATCACGAGGTTGCCCGTGAAGTCAAGTCTAGCCGGAATGCCGAGAAGGTCTCCAACAACGCCACTTCGCAGCTTGCTGAGGTTAACCGGGCCGTCGAGGCCGAGCGGCAGCTGCGTGGCCAAGCTCAGTCCACTCTCCGGACTGTGCAGACAACTCTCGAGGCGCGCGACCGTGAGCTTTCGGATCTCCGCAGCCAAATGCTCAAGATCCTCAAGACAGTCGATCCAACATCACCCGTGGTAGCATCGCCACCAAGCGACAAGGAGCGCTTCCCCACAAGCAATGACTTTTTCGAGTTGGCTCGGAAAATTGAAGATCTCCAGCAAGACCTCCGGGTGCAAAAGGCCGGACGCAGCAATGCTGAGTCTCAATTGGCAGATCTACGTGCTCAGGCGCACCAGTCACCGATGTACCAGCGCGGCAAGCTAGAGGAGATTGATCCCAACGAGGCCCCCTACTTCAACAATGGTTCTCCGACACAGACAAAGAAGAACAAGGCGGGCAGTCGACGGATTTCCAATAGCCAGACGAACAACCTCATGTCGACTCCTCCTCGCCAGCTCTCGTCGGCCATGCCAGACTCGGCCCGGTCTGACCGCACCATGGATACCACGAGCTATAACAACCGCATGGATCTGAAGGCAGATATGGAGGAGCTTCAAAACCAGCTGCAGCTTGCACATATGCAGAACCGTCACCTCCAAAGCCAGCTTGAGCGTGCCGAGGGCACTAGCAACACGAGCGAGAACAGCAACGGCGGTACTAACAACAGCCGTGTTGAGAAGCTCGAGAAGGCTAATAGCCGTCTGCATGATATGCTAGACGACTCTGCTAAGAAGGTGTCGGCACTTGAGAAGGCCCTGCGCACCGGCGAGCTTTCCCTGCACGATATCCAGGCGCGCTCACACGAGGAGATTCTTGATCTGCTCAACAGCCAGGAGGAGTCGCGTCGCTCTTTGCTGTACAGCCACAAGGACGCTGTTGCCGAGCTTACGGACATCAAGGAGCACTTTGACAAGCTCCGCCACGACCGCGCTGTGATGGAGGTTGATCTTCGCGATGCACGCTCGGAACTCCAGGAGATGGACCAGGCTCGCGAGCAAGAGGCTGCCAGCCGCAACCAGCTTCTCCAAGAGTTTTCCGACCTGCAGATCCGCCTGGACGCCGAGACGTCTAGACTGGTCGATGTGACTGCCAGTCTTGACCTGTACAAGGGCCGTGCCGAGGAGTACTTTGGCAAGCTCGAGCAGGCCGAGATGGCTGTTCTCAAGGCATCCCGTGCTGAGCAGTTTGCCAAAACCCAAGCCCGTGAGGCCGAGGAGACGTATGCTGAGGTGATGGCGGAGCGCAAGAAGATGGACACGACTGTGGAAGATCTTCAGCGTCAGAACCAGCGCTTGGAGGAGCGCCTTGAGGACCTGTCTACCGACCTGGAGGCTGTGGCCCAAGCCAAGAAGCGCCTGCAACACGAGCTAGAAGACTACCGGAATCAACGCACTATGGATATTGAAGACACGGAGACAAGCATGGAGCAGACACGCAAGAAGTACCAGGCTGAGTTTGCCACCATCACCAAGGAACTCGACCTGGCGCGTGAGGAGAAGTTGTTCAAGCAGGCCGAGATTAGCCGCCTGCGTGAGGAGCTAGATGAGCTGCGGTCGAAGTGGGATGACGAGGTTCTGAACAGCTCGACTTGGGCAAAGGAGAAGACGCGCTTGGAGACAACATTGTCGGATGTCATGTCGTCGCGCGACGAGGCTGTCCAGGCACACAACGAAGCGCAGGGCCGCATTGTCAACCTCTTGTCACAGGTGCGCACTCTGCGCTCATCTGTTGACGAGGTAACCTCGGAGCGTGATACTCTGATCCGTGAGAAGCGGAGTGTAGAGGCGCGTCTCGAGGAGGCCAAGACCGGCCTGGAGGAGCTTGCAGCCCGTGGTGCTAACCCCTCACTGCGCGAGGCTGCCAACGCCGACAGAGCCATTCTGGACCTCCGTTCCAGCCTTGCCCAGCAGGAAGATATTGCAGCAGCTGCCGTGGAGAAGATGCGTCGCGCCGAGGCTCTGGTTGCTGAGGTCCAAAAGGACATGACGGCTGAGCGTGAGAATAGCTCCAAGCTTCAGACCGAGAAGATTGCGCTTGAGAAAGCACTGAGTGAAGTCCAGGTCCGGGTCGTCGATCTCGAGACCAAGGGCTACTCCAGCGCTAGCCAGGACATCAAGTTCCTGCACAAGCGCGTCCAAGAGGTAAGACCCTGTTCATAACTATACCTCGTACAACCATATACTAACATCACTCAGCTCGAAACACAGCTCGAGGCTCATGAGCAAGACCAGGCCCAGTCCCAACGCTCGGTCCGTAACGTGGACCGGGTCGTCAAGGACCTGCAGACTCAACTGGACCGCAAGGACAAGCAGAATGGACAGCTGCAGGACGATGTTTCCCGGATGCGCGACAAGGCCGACAAGCTTCTCAAGACAATTGACGAGCTGCAGGCTTCCGAGTCATCTATTCAGTTGACGGCACGCCGCGCCGAGCGCGAGCTGCGCGAGGAGAAGGAGAAGGCGCTGCGTCTCGAGCGCGAGCTAGAGGGCTGGAAGGGCATGAATGGCAGTTCGGTCAGCGGCAGTAGCATTGCAGGTGGCAGCATGCGTCGCATGGGCACGCAGGGCAACTTCCGCCTCTCGAATCTGGGCCACACGGCCTCAAACGCGACGACACGCACCACGCTGTCTACCGTGTCGTCGGCAACAACCGCCTCTGATTCGGACAACATTCCGAGAAAGCGTGAGAGCATTGGTCTCGACCGGGCCCCTAGTATGACCAAGGGCTTTTTGTAGATGAGACTGGTGGTGTATATGCATGGTGTGCGGGGAGATATCTTTGTGTGCGGTGGGCGTTGAACATGTTTGTTCGCTTTGTTTGTTTTGTTTGTTTTATCGTTTTGCTTCGTCGCGGTTTGCGTTGCAGCTTTTGGTTTATGTGTTTTCGGGCTTTGGAATCAGCTGCATTGTATCTTGGATGGCTTCACGACCTGGCGTATTTTTTTGTTTAGCAATGAATGATACTTCGTATACTTCCTTTCCGTATGCCATTTGCCATCAGCTCGAGTCGGCAACTGGTAACACAAAGCCGCCGTCCGCCGTTCGTCACTGGGTAAGCGTGTAGGTATAAAAGTCTTACGTTTTATTCAAAATGCAAATGGCCTAGGTCTATATGTATCCAAAAAGCGCCAGAAATGGGGATATCAAATGAGTGGTGTAGATGCAAGAGCGTATATGCAAAATGTGTATGCAGGACGTGTATAGATGCTGTGGTCGTAAAGAGGAAATAAAGAGAGAGAGAAAGAAAGAGAGACGTGATAAAACAAAATTCAAAAATAAAAAAGTCAAGAATCAAAACAAAAACAATTGCAGAGGCAATCAACAAACATGGGAACATCTACCGGCGGAACACGCTTTGCAGCCGAGTCTTGAAAGTTTTCTTCCGTGCGGCCTCGGCCGCAGCTTCCACGCGGTGGTAGCCCTCTTCTTGGACATTGTGCCGGCCGACAATCTCCAAGAAGACCTGGTCGAGCGTCGTCGGGCTGACGCTGTAGTGGTCGATGCCGAGAGCATCCCGCTGCTCGTCGAACATGACGACAAGCTTGCCAATTGCGCTTGTGGCCGACTGAGTAGGCGCAAAAGACGCAAAGACTGCTTTGCTAGTGCTAGTGCTGGCACTGTCACCCAGGTCTGTTGTTGAGTCAACTGGAGTATCTTGGCTGGCTGTTTGGCCGGCGTCGGTTTCGCCGTCAGTGTTCTTGTTGAGAGGAATGGCGAAGCGCATCTGGCCATGGTATGTCTGGTCTTCAATGTCAACTCCGGGGAACGTGCTCTGAACCCAGTGCCGCAGCCGAGCTGTATCCTCGTCGGACGTGCGCGGTGCCCCACGGCACACGAGATGGACGTAGAGGCGATTTCCAAAGCGTTGGCGAAGCTCGTCAGTATGGCCAGCTGCTAGCATTCTCTTGGCCAGAATGCCAGCACGGCCAGCGAGTGCATCAGCCTCTTCCATCGAATGGGTTGTGAGTAGGATCGAGCGACCGGGCACTGTGGCCTCGAGGGTCCTCCACATGATGCGCTTTGCGGCCGCATCTAGACCCGACGACGGCTCATCCAATAGAACAACAGCCGGGTTACCCATCAAGGCAATACCCAAACTCAGCTTGCGCTTGTTTCCCCCCGAGAGTGCGAGCGCCTGGCGGTCACGGAAATGAGTGAGGCCAACAGCACGGATGATGGCATTGACATTGTACTCGACATCAGAGATACCACGGACGCGGGCGTAGAAACGAAGATGCTCCCTGACGGTCATTTGGTCAACGGCATCAAACTGTGGGCACACACCCAGACTGCCACGAGCAGCAACCAGCTTCTTTGTTACAGAAAGGCCTTCGACAAAGACATCTCCGTCGTCTGGCTTAATATCGCCACGGATCATTGAAATTGTCGTCGACTTGCCGGCACCATTGGGTCCCAGAAGAGCAAACACCTCGCCATGATTCACATTGAAGCTGGCATTGTCGACGGCAGTATTGTGACCAAAGGTTTTGGTGACATGGGAGACGCGCAAGCCGCGCTCCTCGCCCGCTGGCTGCGATGGGTCAATCACGACAGCACCAGAGATTTCTGTGTCTTCAGAAGAAAGATCACCGGCTGCCGACCGTTGCTGCTGGGATTTCTTTCCACGCAGCCGTCTTCCAAGGCGGTACAAAGAGGCCCCGACATTTCCACTGTCGAACCAGAGCAGCATGCCGAAGAGGAAAAATGATTGCAGGAACAGATACAGGATCGGTCCGCCGTATAGGGTAATGTCGCCTGGGTTGTTGTTGATCTCTGTTCCAGAACAAGTCACAGAGAAGAGGTTGAGTGTGACAAAGAGCGAGCGCACAACACTGCCGATTGGCGAAACAGCAGAGACGACAAAATGCACAACCAGCAGGAAGGAATCGATCCGGTTGACAGGAGCATATGTAATAGTGCAGAGGTATGCAATCATGTAGACCAGGAAAAAGACGGCCTGGTATGCGGCTGTGAATGCATACGCCGACAGCTGGTTGCTGGCAAACAGCGAGAAGAAATAAGCCAGGAGAGATGATGCGATGCCGTACAGGGCAAACACGACAAATAGGTAGCCAACGTGGTACCAGACACTCGATAGGGCTGCAAATAAAATAGTCATCAAGGCCGACGACGCAAGAACCACAATGAAATCAAAAGCTAGGTATGCAATCCACAATGGCAAGGCACGCACACCGTTGGAGTACTCGAGACCACGAACATATCGCCGCCGCTCAAGATTGGGATACAGTGCAAAGAATCCAGGGTAGGCAGCGCATGCCAGGCACACATACACCAGCAGCTGGAGGGACTTGCCCGTGTTGGGGGCCCAGGGGATATCGAAATCAGCATAGCTGGCCGAGATTGACATGTTGGCTATGATGACGTTGAGCAGATTCTGACCGTAAAAGGCATGGACTTGATCTAGCCAGTCACTTAGGTAGGCGACTGTCGGAAAAGAGGTGTCATCGCCGAGCCACAGGCCAGCAGGCGTGATGTTCTTCCGATATTGCACCACCATGTTGTTGAAGTCGTCAAAGGTATCGGCTAGAGTGACGTTTTTAAGCATCTCAGCAACAAGCGTGGTGGCATTGATGCTGCTGCTGCTACCATCAGAGTCACTGGTGTTGGTAAACATGGGCGTAATCAGCTCCGTGATGACGCCGAGGTCGGAAAATCGGGAAGACGGTCCCGCAACAAGGAAGATGGAGCCGCCCACATCGGCGAGGCTGACTGGCTCATCGCTGGAAAGCTGGTCTGCTACAGAGCAGCCAACGGGCTCTTGGCCTTTGATGAACAGGGTGACCAGGCCGGCGGCAAGAACCGGGATGAGCAGAGCAGCAAAAGAAGGGAACCAGTTGCCCTTGAAGACAACAAAACGCTTCACGAACAAGACATGTGCCTGCTTCCAGTAGCCGATCTGGCTGCCTGAAAGCAGCTTGAGGCCCTTTCCCTTCTCTTGCGGCTCATCTTGATAAGTACCGTCGCTAGACGAGGTTTCTGACGGGCCATGTCCATCTCCAGACACGAGCTTTTCAGTAACATCTGGTCTCAGAACACCACCGGCCTTTTGTGTTGTGATGATTCCACCCTTTTCCTCCTTGTGCCGGCTCTCCTTGTCAGGGTTGTCATCATGTTCATTGTGCACCTCCTCGGCCAATTGCAAAAAGACGTCCTCAAGGGTCGGGCCGGAAAAGCGGTAGTCTGACACGCCAAGGGCCTCAAGAGACCGGATGACGGTGGCTGCCAGGCCTGAAGACGGTGCAATGTATGTGACCATATCAAATGTGTTCTTCTTGGCGACCCCCTCAATATCGGGGAGATCGCGGTCACTTCTGACCATCACCGCCGCTTTCTCGGCATGTTTAGTCTTGTGCACATGGATGCGATAACCGCCACCGAGGCGATCCTTGAGAGCAACAGACGACCCCTCTGCTCTTAGGGTGCCTTTGGAAAGAACGGCGATGTGGTCCGAAAGCAGGTCGGCCTCGTCCAGGAAATGAGTGGTCATGATGATTGTGCGCCGGCCGCGTTCGGCAAGCAAAATGTCCCAAATTTTCCGGCGGCTCAGAGGATCGAGGCCGCTAGAGACTTCGTCCACACAGCACACGGCACTACCGCCCGTGAGCATCATGCCCAACTGAAGCTTGCGCTTTTGGCCACCGGAGAGGGTCTTTGAGAATGCATTGTGCTTGATCTCGAGGTCAACTGACTTGATAAGCTGAGTGATTTCTTCCTTTGAAGCGTGGTTGTGGGGGGACTTGAGGCGGTTGAAGATGAAAAGATGCTCTTCGACTGTGAGGTCGTCCCACATGACATTTTTCTGGGGTGCGATACCGAGCCCGCCGGTTCCGTCCAATGCGATGTGGCCACTTGTGAGCTTAGTTGTTCCGGCGATTGCATCCAGAGTTGTACTCTTGCCACTTCCGTTGGCGCCCAGTAAAACCAGGATCTGGCCTTGGACAGCAGACAGGGTAAGCTCGCGGACGGCATAGACAGGAGTGGGTGCCTTCTTCGCCCAACCAAAGGCGACCCGAAAGAGCGCAGGATAATAAGTCTTGCTGAAGCTGTTCAACCGCAATGCCGGAAGCGTGTTACCGTGCTCGTCAAGACCGCCTGCTGGATGCGTCTCGATCGTCCGACCATTGGTGATGGTACCAAACAAGCGCCGCTCGATGAAGGCACCCACGATCGGGTAGGCGACGATCTGGATCACAAGGAAAACCCACAAGACAATGCTGGGGATGTTCCAAGGGCTGCCTGGCGGGACGTGCAAAAGGTCCACTGGCCAGTTGTGTTTTTCGAAGCGAGCAATATTGGTGATGAAGTACACATAGTTGCAAGGTGCAAACAGCAAGCTCAGAACGCCCACCGCTGCAGTTGATGGGTTGGTGATTAGCTGGGCAACAATAGCCAGAATAAGGCAGATGATTGTGACCGTGACACCGCTCAATTGCGACCGGCGGAAAAAGGAGGACCCAAACAAGGACATGGACGCCATGGCACATCCAACGGACATGTGATAGAGGATGAGAACGGCAGCATTGGAGTGGGCAAAGACACTCGTTGCCACAATTACAGCACCAATAATCCAAGCCGGCATGTAGAGGATGCAGAAGCAAAGATGGTACGAGAAAAGACGAGCGACCTGGGCCTCGCCCCAGCGACGGCCACCATCGGAAGTGGCCATCATGGCGTCGAGGAGCGTGGACATGCCGCTCTCACGCTCCGTGGCAATAAAGCCAGTCAAATGGTAGCAGATGCCGATGACGCCGGATATGAAACTGACGGCGAGAAAGTTGATCAGGGAAGACTGGTAGCGAACGCGAATTTGGTCGTCGCGCTCCTTGGGGGTGAGAGAGGTAAAGGGATACTCCTGGATATTTGCATTGGCCAGGGTATTGTTGTCGGCACTCTGGCCGGTTTGGAGACCGACAATGGCCGAGTCGACTGCATGTTGGAGCGGAAGGGCGTAGATTTCGCCGTCATTTGTGCTTTTGTCAACATTGATTTTACCAGTGCCAAACGAGCCGTCCAGGCGGACATCATACTTCCAGATACCGCCGTCGCCCTCGCTGGGGGATGCAACAAAAAGCACGGCACCATAGCAAGTTGTGACTCCTCGCAGACTGCTGTGGCACACCGAATCGAGCTGTACCTCGTCATCTAGTATGACGACTTTGGAACCGGCGCTGGTCACCTGGTCGGCAAGTTCGCTGATGACGGAGTCGATGGCACCGCCCGACAGGCCGCCATTGTAGAGTGCGACCGTGTGCCGTCCTGATTTTTTGGCATACACAAGCGCATCGCGGAGCGGGAGAAGGGGCCTCAGAGTGCCGATGCCAAAGACTGCTGGCGGGACAAAGAGATATTTTGCAAACGAGAAGAATACAAAGAGAGAGATTGGGATGATCAGAGCGCGAATGACTGTCGAGACGTAATGTCGTAGGAAGACGATTCGAAGGTTCTTGAGTGTCAGAGTCCAGACCTGGCGTGCGAAGAGCTGGACACCCATAGTGGTGAAATCCGGAGCTGCCGGATGCTTGAGCTATGCGAGTAGAGGCTGTGGTCGAAACAGGCACGCGACCCCAGATTGACGGGAAGCGGCAGGAAATATGAAATACGGCCAAGGAAAAATCAATACGAAAATATCCTATTCGGACGCCATATGCCTTCTCAAACGGCCATATCAACAACTCAATAGAAGCTGTTTTGCCAGATGTTGTAGTTGTCGCTGTTCCCAAGGGGGAATCGTGGCTGAATCGACGAGACTGTATTGGCTGATGCGCGTATTGTGGTGTAGATCGTGGGACTAAAAGTGCACTTTCGGGGTGTAAGTGGCTGCAATTGTGGTAGATGGGCGCAAAACGAATGTCTGATGAAGCGAGCGTCGTGACGAATACGAAAAGCAGTCCCAGAGGAAAGAAGAAGAGCAGACTGAAGACGAGGCAGATCTGAAGATGCAGGCTGAAAATAATGCGGAAGACGAGGTGGGAGTGTCGGAAATGGCGCGGCGAGCTCGCGGTTCGGTGTAGACAAACAGGGGCCCTGGATACCAGGAGACAAGGTGGTACTGTATCTTGAAATCTTGAAGAAAAGCGGACTGGGGATGGTCCGTCAGCCAACAGACAAGACTAATAACCACAAGATTGGCTCATTGGAAAACAGACCGGGCTACCAGAAACTATCAGACAAATACACAGTACTAGATAGTGGCAACAAAGTCGAAGCACCAATACGGCGTACTGCGAAGATCGTAGATGTTGGACAGAAGGACAAATTGTGGGAAGATGGGCCGGATGGACTGGAAAGGCCAATGGGAGAGTGTCGGGCCGGATGTATTACTGCAGAAGCCGCGCCGTGCTGCGCCCAGGCGTGTTTTCAAGTGTACGATGTACAGGGATGTTGAAAACGGGACTCGATGCCGAGAGATGTACATATGGATGTAATGAAATGGAGCAAATGGAGGAAATGGAGGCAAGCCTCGAGATGTTGAGAAAGACGAGAGAGGTACGGCAGGCGGGAATAGCCGCCAAAAGGAATACGGCGTAAAAGCAAGCAGATAAAAGGGTATTTGATCCTTAGCAGAAATACACAACAAACGCAAAAGCAGCAAGAAGCTCGAGAAAATTACCGGACTAGGCAGGCCCAGATGGGCACACGACACAAACAGGCTCCGTATTATCGTTCGTAAACAGGAAGTTGCGATCCACACACACCGACCTGCTTTCTTACAAATCGACGATGAAAGGGAAAGACCGTTAGTGGCCAATGGTCGCTCTTTCTTTTCTTGGGGTTCCTCTTGGGTACATACTAAGATACATTGTATTTTCTCGGCAGCCGGCTTGTTTGATTTGTTGCTTTCCTTCTTCGTATTTCCGAACATTGTGTTTTGATCTTGTGGGTTGCACCTTCCTTGTCAGAAGAGACAACTCGATTCCTCATTGCTAGGGGGCCCAAGCCAGAATCTCTTACATGGAAGAAACCAAACAAGAGACAGCTTACGTCAGGGATCACATCACCCACTCTGACAAGCCAATGCTTGCAACAAATCAACAGCTACCCGACGGCAAGAAGCTGTGGGGGCCAACCACTGCAGCATCTTAGTCCGTGCGACATCAGTGGTATGGCAAGGCTGTCTTAGATGTTTTACCGTCACACTCCTCAGCAAAGACGGCACGTGGTTTGGAACGTATCATATTTAAGAGGCTTTTGTTTAAGGTATCGTCTGGCGGCCACTTTCCCCTCGAGCCTCCTTGTTTTCGATATATCTATCCAGCCGGGGATCTCGTCTTCACAGCCCAAGGAATTGTAAACGACACTGCGAGAATAAATGGCGATTTCGCAGGAAACTAAAGAAAGGTTCGCGGCGCAACAATTATCATCAATTCGTCAATTTGTCAATCCGTAAAATAATACCTGCTACTCCTTGGACACATACCCAAGCAGCTTGGTGCCGGTGAAACGGCCACCAAATACAGGCTGCAGGTGGTCGAAGAGAGCCAGTGTGTCTTCCTCCCGGACACCAGTGATGGGCTCCGGATCGTAGGGCAGCATGCGCGACAGTACATCCTTCGCTTCAATAGCCAGCTTTCGGGCCTCATCCTTGCGCCTTGCCTGCTCTTCAGGCTGGACATCGTGGCCCTGTGCAGCAATCTCCGTCATGACCATGGACAAGTGGTACTTGGTGCGCGCGACGGCAGCTTCCGGCCAAAAGTTCTTGCCCCCTCGGCCGGCCGCCTTGCCCAGTGCCGATTTCATAAGGAGTCTGTATCTTGTTAGTATGTTGGTAATTCCGAGAAGATGTAAGCCGGCTCTTATTTGAACTTACTCTGCATCCTCCAAACGGCCCATGTAGTGGCAGAGGGCGGCGACGGCGTACTGGCTCTGTAGCGTAAAGTAGCTCGCACGCCCTTGGAACCCGAGCCGCGCTTTAAGAATGTCTTGGTGCATCTCGAGGGCCTTTTGTAGATCTCCTGACTGCAGCATGATACAGGCCATGTCAAACTGGTACCGCAGCGTCATGGCCATATCGCTCACCGTGCCGATGATGCGGACGGCCTTGCCGCTCAGCTCCAGCGCCTCCTCAAAGTTTCTCTCGTACATCTTGCAGTAGGCGAGGTGGTGCTGCAGCTTGGCCAGGGCAAAGGCTGTTCCGCTGTCCTCGGCAACTCCAATCTCCATGTACGTTGTGAGGCACGACTCGTAGATTGGCGCGGCATGCACATAGTCGTTGAACTGCAAAAGGGTGTTGGCATAGTCTGCTCTGGCATTGTTCAACTCCAACTTGTCTTCGTGCGTGACTTCTCCTGGCCGCTTTTGGTCGATGAGTTCTTCTCGGTACGCTAGAATCTTGGCCGACCGCTCCTTGATTTCTTTGCGGTGGCTGATGCCGAAATACTGCAGGAGCAGATTGATGGTGATGTTGACCTCGGATCGGAGATTTTCGTCTTTCTCAGGTAGCAACTCATCGAGCACCTTTTCAGCAGACCGCAGCAGCTTAAGCGCATCGCCGTGGATGTACCGCTGCCAGAGGAGTACGCCGCCGTCCTTGAACAGTTCAGCCAACCCGAGAAACGGCTTGACGGTGACAATGGACAAAGGGTCGGCGTATGCCCTTTGCAGACTCAGCACATGGGGGAGATACTCCTTAAAGGCGTTCCATCTTGCTTGTTCGGGTGTGTCGAGAGATGGCCGCGGCAGGCGGTTCCTGATCAGATCAAAGGCCGTCGTGAATATGCGGTCTCTCTTCACACGGTTCGCGTTCATGTCCTGCAGTAGCTTGGACTGGAGCAGGCGGTGAACCGAGTAGATCTCGCGGTCGCCGTGCTTTCTCTCTGTGACAATGCTTTGCCTCTTCAGCTTGCTAATGATCAGACGAAGGCTTGTGATGTTAGTATCCAGTGGTGGTACAGTTAGATAGAAAGGGCATCAAAAATAAGTAGAAAACTTACCGATTCCGCCCAAGACATGAAGGTCCCGTTTTGTCTGGGTCGTTCCACTCAAGAGCCTCGCGCTGAATGCCATCACTGTCGAAGAATGCCATGATCTTAAGTAGTTCCATCTCGTCTTTGCTGAGGTCACGGATTGCCATGTACAGCACACCGTCCCGTCCACTTGTGTCGACTTTGTCCTCAGTCCCGGTGCTGTTGCCGCCGGTGTGGGAGTTTGAGCGCCACTCATTCCAGTATTCCCAGAACTCTGACAGCGTGCAGCCAGACTTTTTGATGTATCCAGATATGTATACAATGAGAAGCGGAAGGCCGACTAGCCCTGCAATCTCTCCGGCGACCTTGTACTCGGGGTCGCGAAGAGACATCTCCTCGGGACGCAGCTCCTCCGGCAGACCGTGGATGAGCAGTTTGCGTCCTTCTTCCACACTCATTTCTTGAAGACTGATGCGGAAGTAGTTGACGGGCCGTGAAGGGGCAGTAAGGCTCTCGTGGCGGGTGGTCATCAGGATGGATCCCTGCGTGGCCGATGTTTTGATGGGGAGGTAGTTGTCGATGTCTTCCCACCGCTCGACATTATCGAGGATCATCAGCCAGCGCTTGTCCTTGACCTGCTCGAGAAATTCCCGTCCGACGCGGACAAGAGTGTCCGGATCTGCGCCCTGCGGTGCCAGGTTGAGCTGCTGGGCAATCTGAGAAAAGGTGTCGCTCGACCCAACGGGTGTCTCTGCTTGTACCCAGAAGATGTAGTGGTAGCTCTGCTCGAAGCGCCATGTAAACTCGGCGGCAAGGGCTGACTTTCCCATGCCACCTTCGCCGCTCACGACACAAACACGACCAGGCTCCGACAGAATCTTGTATAAGTTGGCCAACTCCTTGTCGCGGCCCATAAAGTCGGTGTTTTTTGGCAGTGACCATGTCCGCAGCAGCGGGAGTCTCTCGCTCGACGATGCTTGTGATGGCGGACTGCCGCTTGGCTGAAGTGCCCGTCGGGTTTTCTGGCTGTTATTTGTAGACGCGGTCATTCTGCGGGCTGGGGTATCGCACTCAAAAGAGGCACCTCTTTCCTTGCCCTTTCCGCTTCCGCTTCCATCGCCGCCCTGGAACATTTTATCCATTAGCATCTGCTTTGACTCGCCACGGCGGCCACCGATCCTGGACTCTGAGTCTTTAGAACCGTCGTAATCAGACATGTCGTCCAGCAGCTCCAGCTCTTGCCCCTTGCCATCACCCAGGAAAAGATCAGGTGGATTCATTCCTCTCTCCAAGTTCATCTTAAACTGCTCTGTGACAAATGTGTTGAGAACGTGTTCCTTGCGGCCTCGATCCGACATTGCATCGTCGGAAATGGAGCTCCTTCCATCGCCAAGTTCGTCCGAGTCATCCTCTTCCGAGGACTCGTCCCTGGCCAGTGAGAGAAGAGCAAAGTACTCGAGGTGCCGGCCGATATGCTCTTTGCATTCGACAGCTTCAACCTTGTCGCCACATAAAGGGCAGATTTGCGTGCCCAGATTCTGCCCAGAGAGCGTTTGGCGGAGCATGGCCTTCATCATCTCGAGGTCTTTGGAGCCGGTGAGATCACGGCAGTGCACCTGCAGGAGGTGGTCTGTCGCCTCCTTTTTAGTCTCAAATTCCTCCATGCATGCAGGGCAAGGCCACGCCTTCTTGATCCGATGAGACTCCAGCTCGTGGCGATACCATTCGTCGCGCTGTGCATATGTCTCTTGGGCGCTGAAACACTTGTCAAAAGTGCAAAGATATGGCTCTAGGTCATCGAGTAGATGCTGGTTCCAGTCCTCTTCGGTGCGAATGTTGCTACCGGCTTCCAAGTCGTAGCCGCAAAAGTCGCATGTGAATAGCAGTTTCTGCCCTGGGGACAGATCTGTAAGCGATACTGGCGGCTTGGGATAAACTGCCTCTTTTGTAGGGGGCTGCTGGAGAAGTGTGCTGGTTTGGAGGTGGTGTTTGCTGGATTGAATCGTGGCCAGTGTAGCAAGAGTCGTGACCGAGTCGGCCCGCCCCATGCTGGGGCGTGCATGGTCGACGTCGAATATTGAAGCTGTCTCGGACATGGCTGCACTACTTGCGGTGGCAGACATGAGCGACAGAACCTTGACTGGCTTGATATTCTGGGCCCTGTTCTCGGGTTTGAGCGTGGGCTTCTGGAAATTGAAAGCATCTTGGGCGACGTCATGGCGATGTGCCTTTCTGAGTCCCTTTTTGTTCGTGTGCACTTTCCCATCTCTTTTGATCTGGTCTAGGGCGACGACCTGTGCTATTCGTCGTTTCCAGTTTGCTCGACCAAGCCGCGAGTGCAGGATACTTGACGCAGTAGGGAACTCGCGCTTTGCCTGCTCGATATCAAAATCGCTGGTCTCATTTAGGTCGGTTAAGCTGGACGAAAAGGCGTCGATATCTTGAGGGTAGGGGTGCTCCAAGCTTGGCCCAAGCATCACCAAATCGTTGACGCGCTCTTCGATAGCATCGGTTGCATCGGCAATGCAGTCAAGCAGATCTTCTATTGTGTCGCCGCCGGTAGACAGCACACCAGATTGTGAGAGTTCGTCCCTGCTGCTGCTTTCGCTGTCCTGGATGAGAGCAGTCGGTGGTGATTCCAGACCATCACCTAGCTCTTGCCCAGCCTTGCGAGACCATAGCTGTAGCTGTTCATCGTCCAGAACTTGGAGGGCTGCCAAATTAGTATGGAACTGATAAGTAGGGGGTTGTACGGAAACTAGCCTGTGTCTAGAGATGACTGAAGCTCTTCCAGGGTCTCAAAAACAGTCTCGCGGAGCTCTTTGGACTTGCGCAACTTGTAGTCCAGGGTCTGGTCTTTGGCACCCGTCTCGTGGCCCCAGGTGGTGATGCGAGCAAAGATGTCATCGAGTAGCTGGCACTGAATTTGTGTGTCTGGGGAGACCTGCGCGAAGTGGGATATCTTGGAGCACAGCTTGCTAAATGCTTGCGAGACGTTTTCAAACCGAGCAGCGACGACTGCTTTCACGACACCTGGCCGCCGCGTCCCTAGGACGTCGTACATGTGAGTGGCCTTGTCCATGGCACCAATAGTGTGTTCAAAAAAAGAGGCACGAGGGAGGTGTAACTATCAAAAGGATGGTATTACGAATAAAGTAATATAAGAATAAATGAGAGTATGGAGCGGGTGCAGCCGAGTTAAGCTTCAATCAGGCTTTCTCTTTGTAATAGTGGTATCGGTAAGATGAAGATGGCGACTCCAAGTAGTAGGTAGCCCTTGGCTTTGGACAGGCTGGCTGCCGTTTTTGATCTATTGGAAAGTGACAGTAAATACTTTCGATGATCAGTTGCCTCGGTCATCTCCCCTTCTGGTCGGGGGGTTTGGGCTGTCAAGATAAGCCGACTTACACCAGGACTGGAACTGCAGCTGGCACTTATCCCGCCTGGATATGGAGACGGCCCCCAGTGTGTTGGATTTATTGTGAGCCCGTACTTTGACCTCCGTATTTGCACTCTTGCATGCACATACTTCCATGCAGCACACACACAAGTCCAAGTAGAGCGACGTGAGATGTGCGTGCCCAGGCCAGGTGCCACCAACTGCTTCCCAATGCTTGCGGAATGCCTTATCATCATCCAAACGAGGGGGGCTCTGCGAGGGAATCAGCCTCAGCACGCTGGAAATGGCGCCAAACGACCGACTCTTGGCCCTTGGCGTGTGCCCGATGGTACATAACCTCTCTTTGTTTTGGCCGAGTGTGCATAGTATTGACGGGCTGTTAGACCGAGATTACAGAACTGGTTTAGCTTCAAGCCGGCCGACCTGTCCAATGTTGTTAGTCTCGAGTCGTGAGCACGGCCATTTGCGGTCTTAAATGCTGCACTGCCTGGTTGTGAAGATGAGGCGGGGAAGGCTTGTTGTCTCTGCCGCAGATTATCCCTCATATCACTCACCACCTTTTGGACGAAATATAAACCACTGGCCCCCCATGTTGACGGCAAACGTACTCGATGTACGAAGCACTGCCCAAGGTTACCTATTGTCACATCAGGTCATTGCAATACTGGGTGTCTTACATCGGACCGTAAAGACAAGGCTGTTCCTTTCCAGTGTAACTTGATTCTGCACAAGCGTGATTAGAAATGATGACTCTTTGCTCCTTTGGTCCTTTGGATGATGTTGGTTGACTCAAGTGCGGCCTAAGCGATTTCGTCTTCCTAGCACCCTCGGTCAGGAAGTCCGGCAACTGCGTCTTGGCCTCATCATAGAGCTGCTCGGGTTAGTACACGCTGGACAGATGCCAGGAAAAGAGACAACACGCCTACCCTTCCCTTTAATCAACTCTTGAGGCTTCTAGCGTCCTTCCTTCCAGCCCCTTACGCTGATCGGGTTGCTTCTTATTCGCCATTTTCCCTTGGGCTCGTGGATAAGCATATTTTGAACGTGATCCGTCCATAGTCCTTAGACTGTTTTGGCAGGAAACAAGGTTTGGCTGGCGTTAGCTTGGTAGTTTGACAAGACAAGACCGAGGCGGCCACATCCGCGTTGAAATCAAAATTGCAAACAAGTCCACCCCGCCTCGTTCCCATCTTGCAATATTCAAAGAACATTGCAGTTGTCTAACTTCCTCTCGCCGCACACCATCTCTTTCTTATCATCTTTCCATCTTTCTGACCTCCATCCGTCATATTTCTCTGCATCTGCATCTGCATCATTTTCCTTCATGGGTCCTCCCTCATTAGTCGATACTTCAGACTCGCCTCCACATCCAACCCACCCTTGATTTAACTTACCTTGCGTTTGTGAGGAAAGCCGCATTTATCATGTCCGGCATCGAGGCTATCGGCCTGGCTCTCGCGCTGTGGCCTGTCGTTGGTACCTTGAGCGACCTATACAACTCGATCAAAGATGGGTCCGCATCTCGGTGGTCCATGACCATCAAAGTCCAGGAGCGGATTTTCAAAGAGAGTGTACTCAAGCTCCTTCAGGGAGACGAGGACCTCTCTGAGAAAGACCGCCTCGGCCTTGTGGGCGGCGACAAAACCTTTGAGGGCTTGTGGAAAGACAAGGAGTTTAGCGACCGGCTAGAGAGCAGGCTCGACGAGGACATGTGCCTACTCATCAAGCATGAAGTCGCCGAGATCTCAAGGCTTGTCAACAGCCTGAATAAGACGCTGGGCGAGATGCAGTCGCAGTCGGAACCGCCAACAACAAAGCGCATGCACATCCCGACAATGCGAGACATCAAGTTTGTTCTGAAAAGGGACGAGCTTAAAAAGAACCTCAAGTATCTTACATCTCACATCTCGAATTTGAGGAAGCTCGTCAAGGCTTCCTCAAGCACAATCTACGCCGACGCCAAGAAGCCAAACTCTGCCCCGGCGGATCGGCGAAGCACGCTGCAGCAGGAGCGGCAAGAGCAGCAGAAACGGACCGACGCCCAGTTCTTCAACGGCTTCCATGAAGTGCTGTGCAAGAGCTTCCGGTGCAACTGTTCGTCTGGCCATGAGGCCAACCTGTCTGTGACCGATACGCTTGTAATGTTCCAGACAGCCGACGACTTGCGCCACGCCATGCCGAGCATGTCGAGCCTCCGCCTGCGAGGACGCTCCACGACCATGCTAAGCGACCGAACCGTCTATGGCGACGCGGAAGACCAAGTAGAAGAAGTAGAAGAAGAGAAGATGAGGTTAGTCAAATGCATATTCTCTGCTTGTGTTGTAGATGCAACTTACTGACTGGTACAGTGAGTGGATTAGGTCGACATGGTCGCCAACACGACACAACAGCATGTCGGTACGTCCCTGCGACAACCCGGCGCTGCTTATCAAGTACAGCGAGAGCCACGGCGTGCAAAACTTCACACCGATCCCCGACCTCTGCCAATGGATCCATGCCGTGCAGGCATCGCCGCCCAACTCACCAGACATGAAGGAGCTGCAAGGGGTTCTCGGTGACGACACCAGACGTTATACCGTGCGAGCTCCACGAAAGCACGCCAACATGAATATTGTGTCGATGGAAGAGTGGCTCACGACATGCGGTACCGAGAGCAAACGGCGGCGGGTGCGGGCCGAGCTCGCAATGAACCTGGCAGCAACGATTCTGCAGTTCTACCCGACAGCATGGATCGAGAAGACGTGGACATGGCAGAACTTTTCAGTTGCCCGCGACGAGTCATCGCACAACCTGGTCATCACACAGCGGTTCTGGTCGCTGGGCCTGCCGAGGGACAGCCTCAAATCGGGGCCGCCAACACCGTCCCGATTCTGGAGCACTTTCCAGGACCTCGACCCCATGCTTGTGCGCCTCGGATTTGCACTGATAGAGCTCGCGCTGGGCAAACGGCTGTCCGACATCCGGGTCGGCAGCAACGCCAGCAAAGATGACAAGAAAGATGGGCTTGATGACAGTGACGAGGAAGACTGGGATCCCAAGAAGCAGCACGACGTCGACCTCGCCGACTACTACACGGCCATTGACATACTCAACAGCAATGAAATCGAGGACGAGATCGGCGTTGCATACCAGCGTGTCGTCGAGGCGTGCCTGCGGTGCCGTGTCATCAGTGATGTCGGCATGAAGCTGCTCAAGTCCAACTCGACCAAATTCGGGTCTGAACTGGAGCAGTTTGTCGTCGAGCCGCTGCGGCGACACCATTCATCAATCTGGGGCACAACTCAGATTCCAACATACTAGACCAAGATCTGTATATGATTCAACGACGCAATTTGATATGATTGGTATTGTGGCGTTTTAACATTATGGGTTTTGTTTAATGATTTTTACCCTCTATTTTGCTTTTATTTATTTTACACTTTTATTTAATACGTGTTCACGAGCAGGAGTTTTGTTTATAACAGGAAGGATGTACGATGGTGATTGCTGTTTTAAGCATATCATTGTATATTAGTACGTATAAGAACGGCGGTAGCGGGTGTACCTGTGACAAAGCATAGATCTATTTGTGTTCAGCCCCGTTTAGGTCGGGTAGAGGGTCTTTGTCTCCATAAGGTGTCTCCTCTCGCCGCCTCGGCCCAGGCCGTGTCACTATGGTTAGTCAGGCCTCCAGGCCAGAGGCGCCAGAAGAAACAGCGAGCGCGTCGCGAAAATTGACACCATACCCCCATTCCCAACCACAACCACAACCACAACCACAGCCACAATCATAATCATAATGACTGCACTTTTTGCCGTGAACGTATTACGATATTATTGTGAATAACAGTACCGCAATGAACGACGCTCCTACGACCGCCGCACCTGCGACCGCAGCCACGAGCGCGGCACAATTGGAGCGCCGCCATTTTTATCAACTCAGTCGAGCCGCTGCCGCTGTCGGCCAACAATTGGCGAGTCTTGCGCTCCTCGGCCGCCCGGGCCTATGGGTCCTGCACCACGAAGATCTCTATCGACAGGGCTTTGATACGCGACCACATTCGCGCGATCCCAGCCGCGAGACTCCCCTTCATCTCCCAGGTCTTCCCGAGGGCACCGTCTGGGCCGGAACAGGGCCGACACCCGACTTTCAAGACGTTGCCTTTTGGGTGGCACAACAGAGGCATCTTACCGAGCGTATTAACGCAGTCAAGGCGAGGAGTGTGCAGCCGTGCTTTTCGCCGGCAGACCTGAAGGCGCTCGAGGCATTGGAGCAGCAGCCAGGCCATGTATTTCACGTTGAGGCAGCATTACAAAGGCATCATATACATCAGCACAAAAATGGCGTGTTTAATGCGCTCTTTCTCCTTGCCCAAGCCGGGCGCCCCGGCCAGTGGATCCTACACAATACGGACTTGTACCACCCAGCCATCGACACCCGCCCTGAGAGCCGTGCAGACCAGACCAGCATCGTGATTCGCGATTCCACCTACAACGGAGGTGCACGATTCTTGGGGGACGGCAGGGTTACGGCCAGCTTTGAGGTGACCTGGGCTGGGACTCTGCCAGCACCCGACTTTACCGACCCTATATTTTGGAAGCTCAAGTCTATGGAGCTGGTTAAGAAGCTTATCGACGCCGAGGAAGGACGCGTACAGCCACAATTTACACCCAAGGAGCTGCAGACGTTGGAGTGCCTGGAGTCCGGCCCGGACCATGCCTTTGCCATATTTGCCCAGAAAGCGCGAGACAACCCAGCCGTCGTCGAGACGCCCGAGATGCGCGAGTTGACAAAGTTGCTGTCCGTGCTGCGGTCCCGGTACATCAGCTGTCTCGAGTACTTGTGGGACTACGGCCTGGCCGGCAAGTGGGTGGTGCACAACCAAGATCTGTACATACCGAAATTCGACACCCACTGCCGCGACCGAAATGCCGAGAATGGCCAGGGGAACAGTGAAGACAACGGCGCAGCCGATTTTTTCCTTGTCGACAGCGACCTCGATCTACGGCTTGACACCCGCTTTAAGCCGGCGCCACACGGCCAGCTGGGCACGGTGGCCTACTGGGATCACAAGATGGCCGAGCTGGGCAAGCTGTGTGATGATGCTCGTGCGGGTCGGCTCAATACACATCACTTTTCCCAAGGCGAACTGATGCGGATCAAGCTGCTCGATCGCGCCATTCAACAAGAAACAGAGGAGGAGATTCAGGGCCTGGAGTCTGAGGAGTACCTCGATAAGACAAAAAAAACGGAAAAGATTGCGGCATGGCTTGTCGGTGCCACGAACACGTTTGTCGCCGCAGCTGCATCGCCAGAACCGCCAGAACCGCCAGACCGGCGACGGACACTAACACCAACACCATCCCATTTTGTCAGCTATTCCCTATCCCCAGTGGTTGAACAGCGCCAGCAAGCTGAAGCAACGCAGACGACACACAAACGTAGAGCTGTAACGCAAGCCACAGTGCAAGATGTACTAAAGAAAAGAAAGCGCATAGCAGACGGAGACAAGGACGAAAAACATGAAATATTTCTCCGTTGACACAGAGATCGCCGAGGTAATAACGTCCCGTATAGTTAGTAATTAAACGTCGACCATAATAACCAATTAAAAAAAAAAAAAAAAAAAAAGCGGACTTAAAAGTAAACCTATTTAATCGAAAGGGACCGAAACAAACTAAAGCGCAAACGGCTGGCTGCTCTTTCCTTCTCTCCAGCTTGCCAACATGATAAGGAGTCATCAGACCTCGCTCCTTCCCATTAATGGCAATTCTCATATCTCGAAGCGGCTCAACTGTCCGATACTGCAGATAGGCTTGTGTCGGCCTTTTGTCTGAGCTGCTGGGGGGTGGCGGAGCAGTGCCGCACAGCCAACAGCCAACTCACCGCACACACCGCACACTACACACACTAATACACTGGGCGCCGAGGCACCTTAGTGCGGACCAGAGCCAATATCACCAATCACCGCCTCTGCAGCAAGGAAACGGCATCACGGGGACTTGAGATCATGCATCTTGAATCTGACTGCATGCAAGACTCTTGACACCCAACAGACAAACGGACTCACACGACCAAAACGGCTGCATACGCACTGGTTGGAGATCAAGAGACCAGCAACCGTGCTTAGAGTGACAGTCAAAGAGAGGAACAGACTGAAAGACGGGAAAACAGGGTTTCATTTGACCCCCGAGGACCGTCGCAATAGATCCGACAAAAGACACAAGATTGGACAAGTGCGGATTGCGGAAAACCAGCCAATGGCAATCGACGTGGTACCAATGGAGTCGGCACCGGCGCCGGGGGCCAAGAAGGGGGACAAGGCCGAGATGAGCACATCCTCCAAGAAAGACGGCACCGCAGTGCATGGCCGGATGCACTTTCTGACACGCGATCCCAAATACGGCCAAGAGAAGCCGTACACGCTTCGGTACATGCCGGCACCCGAGAGCGGCATCCCGCAGACCAATATCGAGCGTGTCGAGCATCCGGTGGTGTTTCACGATCTGAGGGGGCGCACCGACCTGCACTACGACGAGTGCGGATTTGGCATCGCGAAGCTGGCCGCACAGCCGGAGTTCCCCTACGGGGACTATGAGCATGCGGACCGCATCGAGAGCGGGCACGCACCGCACGTGCTGGAAGCTGTCCGGAAAGCACTTGGCGCGGAATCGGCCGAGCTGGTCGACTATGTTGTGCGGCGGCGGCATGAGGCATGGCCGGTTTCGACAGGCGAGCCGTATGCTTTCCAGCAGCCGGCGTCGAGGGCGCACATTGACCACACCCACGCCGGCGGCGTGGCCGTTATCAAGGAAGCACATGGCGACGGAGCTGGCGCCGTCTTGTCGCGACGATGGCAGCTTGTCAAGTAAGTCCTGCTGTATTTCTATATTTATAAAGTCACATCCACGAAGAAACAAACTAACAAGCAGTGCCTGGCATCCGCTACAGGGGCCGCTGGTGGACTGGCCGCTGGCAGTGTGCGATGCCCGGACGGTGGACTTTGCGCGCGACACCATGGCGGGCGATGTTGTGGACAAGCACCAGGTCTTTGAGAACACGCAGGTGCACTTTGACGAGAGGCAGACATGGTACTACCTGCAACACCAGATGCCGGACGAGGTGTTCTTCTTCAAGAACGCCGACAGTGCCGAGCCCGCGGGTGCCACGCCGGGAGTGCCGCATGCTTCCTTTGACAACCCGCTCAAGACGGAGGCAGACTTTCGGCGCGAGAGTATAGAAATGCGCATACTCGTCGTGTGGTAGACGGCGTTTTGAGACTTTTGCTGGGTGGTTTGAGATATCACTCCACAAATGCAGTATAATTCACGACGGTCATGACAACATGGAACATATGATTTGATGAGTGACGAAAAGATGGCCTGGGTATATTCATATTATATTGATTGGTTGTAATACTATTTGCAGCGCTTCGTACTCCATTACCATCCGTCTGCTAGGCAAGGACTTTTTGTGAATTTTCAAAGAAAGAAGCTTTCGGCCGTCGTCATTAAATCATGATTTTCCTCGTTGATTCGCCCCGTTGTGCATCGTCAGCACATTACCATTCCGAGCAATCCCCGTGTGCATTCATTGCCTGCACACTACTCGTCCCTGGCAATCCGGACGGTGCGGACAGTCTTCTGCTTGGGCTTGACATTGGCGGCTGTGCCGTCGACAACAGCAATGTCGCCCTGGGCCACGCCGTAGTCGGCGGCGGGAGCGGCGGCGGCCGACTGGGCTAGGGCCTCGCCGGGCCAGGTGGCCTTCCACGGCTGCGTCTTCTCCGACTGCTGGACGCGGGCAGAGGGCTTCACGTTGGCAGCGGTGCCGTCAACAACAGCGACATTGCCCTGGGCGACGCCGTAGTCAACAACGCCGGCAGTCCCGGCTGGAGGAGCATCGGCCGTTGCCTCGGCAGGCCAGGCAGCCTTCCAGGGTTGGATCTTGTCAGACATTGTGTCGTTGATTGATTGAGTGATTGAGTGATTGATTGATTGATTGATTGATTGAGTGAGTGTGGTTTTTGTGGTGTAAGTGAGGTTAAGTACAAGAATTGGTAGTGTGTGTCACAGTGTCGAGATATTGTAAGAGCAGGGCAGGATTCGGCCGATGCCAAGAGCAGATGAAACTAT
Organism: Ophiostoma cf. undulatum; assembly: GCA_022392935.1. NCBI lineage: Eukaryota > Fungi > Ascomycota > Sordariomycetes > Ophiostomatales > Ophiostomataceae > Ophiostoma > Ophiostoma cf. undulatum. Next base: position 899,763 of record JAKRGL010000047.1, on the reverse strand, counting down.
CTTATATAACAAGGTCCGGTCCCGTCCTCTTTATCTTTCTCTCCTTTTGTATCTCGACTTTCGAGTCAGAGGAAGGTGCGGCTGTCCATCCCTCCTTCTTCGACAAAGCCCAACTGACGGAAGGGGCGACCTGCCCAGCCCCTAAAAGGGAAAGCCTAATCATCAGCCATCCCGTAATCTTACACCAGAAGGCAGGTGCTCACCCGATATCGCTAGTGCGGCTAAGAATAAGCACGATAAACCGGCACTGTCAGTGTCGAAGCGGTGTGCGTGCTAGAAGATAGTCTCACATACTCACTCATAGTGAAGAAGGTGTGCCCCCGCCATAGCAGACAATAGGGCAGGCTTTCCCGTACTTCCCCAGCTGTACCCATCCAGACCCATCCAGCAGGACCCACTATCTCGACTTACACTGCCTCACCTCATTCTCGGCACCCGTCACCGATAGAGAGTCACTTATTGCGGAGAGTTTTCATGACTGCTCTTTTTGTGGTAGTTTCTCCGATGCGAATTGATATTACTAAACTACTATGCTACTAAGGAACCAGTACATGCTGCCCACTAACTACCGCCCATTACCGCCCATTACTGCCACGAACCCTCCCCCAAGTTTGATATTGCCCACGGGCCTCTTTGCTTGCTGTCTCTTGATTCAGTATTACTCAATCAGATAAAGATAAGGCCGGCCAGGGTGACGCCGAGAAGGGCAGCTCCAAGGCCGACACCGCCATGGCGAGCAGCTGCGGCGTTGGACGACGGCGGCGCGCTCTCGCTCGCGGTAGACGCTGCCGACGAGGTCTTGCTCGACGACGTGGTGCCAGTACTGGAGCTAGACACGGAGCTGGAGCTGGAGCTGGAGCTGGAGCTGGAGCGGGTGGACTTGGCCGTGGTTTTGGTGAAGCTTCCGTTGCTCGCGGAGGTGCTGCTCTTCTTGGAGGTCGTCGGGGTCACAGTGACCGAGGTCGCGTTCACAAACGGCGTCGTCGTGAGAAGAGTTCCGGTTGTCGGGAGCGCCGTGGGGGCAGCGGTGATAAAGGTGACAGAGGCAGTCTCCCAGCCGACCGAGGCGCCCAGGGTCGACGGCCAGTTGCCCGACGAGCCAGGAGAGCCCCAGCCGTTGGAGGCCCCGGCAGTCGATGCAGGAAGAGAGTCGCCAGCCATTGTAGAATGTAGAATATGTATTAAGGACGGTTGGTGAGGGAGAGGTTTGATAGACTTGAGAAGAAAATGCCGTGATAAACGAGTGACTGAGTTGGAGATTAATGGCAGCTGGCCGTCTCAACAAGGATAGAAAAGGCAGACGGGCCCCCTTATACTTGATCTCTTGCTACTTCTTCTCCATCTACCCTACTCTACTCTTCGCATGCCCCTGCATGCCCCTGAAATGCTTCCCGCCACCGTTTGCCACAAACTTCCACCAGACATGCTGGCTGATGCCGTGCGACCGTGCTTGCGAGACAATTACGAGACTTGACCTGGTGCGGTGCAGGCGTGGGCAGGGGAGGCCAGCCCACCGCCGCGCACATCCATGTACACGCAAGCCGTAGGCGCTGTATACGCCGATACTTTGGGTCTCCAGATGCATACAGCGTGCCGGCCTTGGCCTGGACCTGGGCCTGGGCTGGCTGTGTGAGACCGGAGCATCGCCACCCAGGCTCCGGCATGCAATACTAGCAATGAGAGCAGTGAGAGTAATAAGAGAAAACAAAGGGGAACTCACACCAGGGCTTTATGAATGCCAAGAAAGCTCGCTGGCCAGACCCTCGACTCTATCTGTGAGATATGTTGTGGCTGTAGGGGATATTTGGGATGGCAGAGACGAAGAAGAGGCAATTCACCATGGGCCTCGCTGCTGCAGCCACATGATCTCTGAGAATAAATGTGAGGCACAGTCTGAAGGGCGAACAGATAGCACGCTCAGACACCCGAGGAGAATACCAGAAGTGTATCCATGCAAGTAAAGTGCAAAAGCCACGACGGCAATAAATTGCTGCTGCCGGTACTGTGTCCGTCCAATAAGCCCTCCCAGCAAGCCAAGCCGGCCAGGGAAAAAACAACGCTATGCAATCCAGGTACACAAAAATATACAACAAACAACAGACAAGGCTCAGTCGTAACCCAAAAGGGATTCTTCGTTTTTCAAAAGGCCAAACCTGCCTTCGTCCCGCCCAGACACCTACACCAGCATGAGCCACGCCTGGTGCGCAATCACGGCGCTGTGCAGTGTCACTACCTGCCACCACGGCAAGACGGCAGAGGCCGCTAGTGCCGCATCAGCCATATGCCCTGGCTGCTGCTCATCGTGCCACCCTTGGTCGTAGTCGTCAAATGCAAGGTAGATCTCGGTCGGTGGCGCTGGCGCGGGCTGCTGCACCAATGTCCACATCTGTGTGACCATCCACCCGGCCAACACCATGCTCCCCAGGCCCAGCAGCAGCCCGACGCCAGACGACACCGCCGATCGCGCCCCGCGCCGCATCGATTGTCCTGTCAGGGACACAGCCAGCACCAGGCAGAGGCCAAGTGCAGCCGACTCCATCAGCCGCGCATATGGTCGCACATATTCAAACAGCAGCTGGTCTACCGGCTCGGCAGTCTCGGCCGATGCGCTGCCGTTGTTGCTCAGCAGCAGTTCGTCATGCAGCCAGGACAGGCCCATGAGCGACGCGACAGTGACAAACAGCAGCGGCAGGCGCATCATAACCGACTGGCCGCGGGCCGTGCTGGCAGCATGCCGCCGATGGTGCACTGAGCTGCGCCGTCTGCTCCGTGGCACAGCTGCACCAGCCGAGGCACTTTTGCTTGCGAACGCACCCGGGCCACCCGAACCACTGGCAACACCACCTTGGAATGTATTGTATTCCGAGCTGTCGTCTTCTTCGGTCGTCTCGCCCTCATCGCCACCATTCTGCTGGCCTAGTGAAAACGTCTGACTAAACAGATCGGACAGAAAGCTGCCCGGATCGTCGTCGGTTCCGCCCCGGCTGCCCATCGACTTGCGCTTCAAGTCTTCAGCAAAAAACGACGGCTGGGCAAACTCGACAGACGACGACAACGCGCCCGACTGTGCGTGTGCATCAAAGCTGAGCGCCGGCCCAGCTTGGTTGCGGTCGAAAAAGGGCGACGTGCTCGCCTTCTTTGCATCGGCATCGATGACGGACTGGTCGATTATTCTCGGCGCATGGGGCCGGTTGAATATCCGCTGGGCGATGCTGGTTGGTGCGGGTGGCACCTTGTACCAAAACGGGCCCTTGTTTGCCTCGACCGGTGTCTGGTTGAATGTGCCTACCGATGATGATGGAGGCCGCTGGCCTAGGGGGCTTCGACCGGCACTGTATGTGTTGAAAGCCCGGTGAGGCGACGGTGTGGTAAATTGTGGCTGCGAGGCGGCAGGCCGCTGCGGTGTCTGCGTCGGCGTCTGTGTTGGTGTCCAGTCCATTTCGTCGCCATAGTATGCGGCCGGCTGCGAGGGCGATGCTGGCGTAGTTGATTCGTACAGTGATCCGTATTGCGATCCAAAGCCATTGCCCATCAGCTTGCGCTGGCTTTGTGCCGGCTGCCAGCCATCCCATCCTTCCGTGTCACTATCGCGGCGGCTATGCAGGCCGGCTGAGGCGCGCTGAGGCGACGCCGAGATCTCGTCGAGCACGTCCGACAGCGTCTCGAGACCGCGCCGGCGGTTTCCCGACTGCTGCTCGGTCGGGCGCAATTGCTGTGGTTGCTTTTGAGGGGTGGTGGGCATCTCTGGCAGCTTTCCAAAAAGCGGCCGCATATCCTTGGTAATGGCTCGCGGTGCCACCGAGTAGAGGTAGAGTGTAAAGAAGGCTGCCACGACGTGAGCACCAGCTATTGTCGGCGGCAGAGCCGGATTGCTGCTCGTGGGTGACGATTCAACATCAAACCCAACCTTGCACAGGAGAAACCTTGCCAACAGGATGGCTGCCTGGTAGGTGTACCACGTCGGGATGCCGTTGAGCGGCTTGGTGAAGCCGCGCACAGTCTCGACCAGGTACGGATTCCACCAGCAGCTGGCTACTGTTGCACCGACACACAGAGACCGCAGACGTCCGGCGTTGGCTGCAAGTATGCGTAGGATAGGCTGTACCACCAAGGGTAGGGCCAAGCCGGGTAGTGAAGAGGGCTGGCTTGGGTTCGATGCCGCGCCATCATCAACGATCGCGTCGTCTTCAAAGCCGGTGGCTTCCTCATTTGCTATCAAGAAACCTCCGAGCACACCAAGCTGCCAGAAGATCTGCAGAATAAACCCCGACCACCATAGCCACCGCCCCAGCTGGTTTGTCACGTCGAGGGGAGTCGTCTGCGTCAGGCGCACGTCGCGGCTGTACTGCACCATGCGGCGCAAGTGGTCTGTCTTGGCCGTGTAGTCGGCGTCGTGGATGCGCTCAATTACGCGCGGCTCGCAGTCGGCGCAGATTTGCGGGTAGCGCTGCTCAAGTCCCCTGCGAAAGTGAAAGTATCTGCGCTCGAGCTCGGGGAACTCGGGGTCGTTGGGATCGGAGGGGAAATACTGCGCGAGGGACGACACAAACAGGTGCTGGTTCTTGAGACACGTGCTGCAGAAGACGTCGCTGCCGCCACCGCCGCCAGTTTGTTGCTGAGACAAGCCCGGGCTGCCTGCGCTATCGGGGCTGCCGAAGCCATCGTTGAAGGGGTCGGGGGGCGAGGCGTAAAAGGTCGAGGCTGCCGCGCCCGTAGCTGCTGTTGAGGACGCAGGAGGATCGGTGATATCGCCGTTCTGGTCGAGATAGTTTGTCGCGTCGCAGCCACGGCATTGGAACTGGCGTATGTGGCCGTCATACTGGATGGACGTGCGCTGGTTGCAGTAGAAGCATCTCAAGAGTCGAGGTCTGCGCAGGATCGCCATGGCGGCCGCCGGCTGTGCCTGTGGTGTTGTGAGGTTGTCCGCAGGGTGTTGTTCCGCGCACAGTTGGTGATACAGTGGCTTTTCATAGTCCAGATGGAAGCTCGGTAGAATAGATGGGCAAATCGCGACGTTGTTGTCCAAGAGGGTTGGAAAAGGCCCGAGCAGAATGTCGCGGTTGGCTGACGTAGTTTGGGCACTGTATGTGTAGCAGGTAGTTCTCTGGAACCAAAAGTAAACATACTGCCGGGCGGTATGGGCCCATAGCTTCAAAGTGGGTCCAATCGAGGTACGTACCGACAGATTTACAGGCACACTTTCAACGTGTTATTCAAGCTGAAGCTCTGGCGGGCTGACACCACGCAGACGGACTCACCCGCGGCACATGCGTGATTCATAGCTGCGGAAGCTGTGTTTCTTGTGTTTTATAGAAAAACAAAAGAAAATACACAACAGAGCCACTGCATTTGCATCTGCCAAGATGGCATCCCTCGCCATCGTGCTTTCGGGCATCGTCGCCGTCATTCTCGCCCTCACTTTTGCAACGGTCAGTAAACACCAATTGTAAACCATTTATCTTGATATCTATCACAAGCTAACTTCTGCAGATCCGCTACCAGGCACTGACCCGCAGAGGACGGCCGCTGATGGAGCAGGCTTGGAAGGCCACCAAGCAGGGCCCCGTTCCAGAGCATGTCCAGTCGCCAGCAACATACGTCGTCTATGTTCTGGGATCTGGCGGCCACACGGGCGAGATGTGCGAGATGATCAAGCAGCAGTTTCGGCCGGACGCTCTCAGCCACAGACGCTATCTCATCACATCGGGCGACACGCACTCGGTCAACGCCGTCAACCGTCTCGAGAACGTCATCCGGGCAATGTACCCCGTCGACGCCAACGGCAGCACGTTGGGCGGCACCTGGGAGATTGTAGATGTTGTGCGGGCACGGCATGTGCACCAGCCTCTGTTTGCGTCGTGGTACACCGCTCTTCTGAGTGCACTGTCTATTGTCCAGGCCCTGCGTCAGCCGCCCAAGCTCAAGGCGAGACCTGGCGCAAAGGCGACGCCGCCTGCTTTCACATACCCGAATCTGATTGTCACAAACGGGCCTGGCACGGGGTTTATTGTGTGTCTTGTGGCCTTTGTCCTGCGCATGCTCTTTGTTATACCGGCCAACCGGTGCAGCGTGCTGTTCATCGAGACCTGGGCGCATGTCAGCACCCTCAGCCTGACGGGCAAGCTGTTCTACTACAGCCGCATTGCCGACCTCTTTGTGGTGCAGCACGAGCAGCTGGCCAAGAACACGGGCCAGAAGAACATTGGAGAAGTGGCCAAGTACGGCAACCTGCTGGGTATCCGGAAGTCGTTTACACATTAATATGGCTTATGTAAGCAATGTCAAATTCATGCATATGCGGTCTCTTTTTCAGACAGTCATCTTCGGCGTTCCCTCTTTGCGTAGTCTCGCTCATGAGATGTACAGTTTATTTATACGTGATAATATACACAGGTCGAAGCCTGGATCTCCAATCCCCATCATGCCATATCCTTGTCGTTTGTCGTTTGGTTTTGTGTTGAGTATATGCAGTATATGCGGCCGCCTATGCGCCTTGGAGTGTGCAAGACTGCTTTGCTCCTTCCTTTGGCTCCATACAGCTACTTAAGCCGCCGTTGTCGCTGGCTCATCTTCCGCCTCGCCCGTAATGTTCTGCGCCGCGACCTGCTTGGCCTTCATTGCCTCGATCTTGGCCGTCTGGCGCTGTGCAAATCTCTTCCAGCCCTCGTAGGTCCGGTTCTCAATGGTCATGCCGACCTGCAGGGCCGACTTGCCAAAGTATGCGCCCACCATGCGGGCCTCCTCCTGGGCCACGCGGCGCTCGACGTCCTCCTTGTGCCGCAGCGTGTACAGCTCGCGCCGTGCCACGTCGTAGGCCTGCTCCTTTGACAAGAAGTTGTTGTGCATCAGCCACAATTGCCGTTGGACAACGCTGTACTGTTAGCCATTTTGTGTTTACTCATGTCCGTGTCCCAATATGTGCAACTAACCTCTCGCCCGTCACCGGCAGGCCAACCTGCCGCAGACCCTTGCTCCAGTCCACACGCTGGTAGTCTTTGCCGTCCGTCTCAACCATCACACGTGGCCGTGCCAGCTCCCACGGGTGGTCCTTGAAGAATGTTGTCCGCAGCTCGTCCTCCTCGTATACGATGTGTTGTGGGCGGTATGTGTTTTTGGGTTTGCGCAGCGCTTTGGCGGGGGTCTGGTGCTGGACGGGAATCGTGCGGACAAGGATCTCGGTGGGCGGGATGGTCTCAAGAACCTCGAGCCATGGCGGTGCAACCTCGGTCACACGGTTGACCGTGCGGGTGTTGAGGCTGTCGCGCGCGGCCTTGCCGAGGCGGGCTGCCCGAAAAAGCCGGCCCATTTTGTATGTGTCGTGGCGGCAGCGAGGTCACCAATTGGGTATGTGATGGGTGTCTGGAGTGATTGGCCAGGCTGTCCGGTTCGTTTGATATAGAATAGAGTATGGGTAGAGTCGTCAGAGTCGTCGGATCGGCAAACGTCGGTCGGGATGTCGCAGCCGTGGTGTGAAGAGCGTATGCGGTCGTTGATTTTTTCAGCGGACACAGAAACTCGCTAGCTGCATAAAATCGCAAATATGCGCCTAAATGGCCTTTCAGGCCGAGCTACAGTGGCTGCGATAAGATAACGACCGCTAAAGTGGCAGCAGTTTAGGCTCCATAATTAATTCAAGGTGGGAGTCTGAGCGTGTAGCGATTGCTCAGCTCCCTCTAGTGCATTTTTTTCACCTCCATACTAGAGGCCTTGATAGAGGCGAGCACGCGACGGCCACCAGCTTTCATACTGGCACAACACGCATTTGGTCACATTCCCACCCAAGCAGCACCTTGCAACACACCACCACACGGCCGCCATGAAGGCCAGCCCATGAAAACATCACGCCGTCTCGACCGGCCGGTTTGCGGCATCGTCCTGTCCTCCGGGCTCCGTCCCTCCCCACGTCCCGCCCCTCGTCCGCTGCCGGCAGCCCGCACACCTCGGCCAGCACAATGTACGCATTCGAAAATACAGGGAGAGTCACGGCCGTTTGCAGCATGGGTCTCTTCGGTCGCTGGCTCTGACCCTGCATCCGGAACCCTGCTGCCGCTGTTGTGTCCCCCGGCCTGGACCCGGGCTTGGACGAAGAGCTATACGACGTCTGCCCGGAAGACAGTACCAACTCGCAAGCCGGCCAGATGCCTACACGACCAAATAAAACAGACACGCAGCTTTACTACTTTACAACCAAACCGTTCCTCGGCCAGTTCCTCCGGCCCCTCTGGCGCATCATCCGGATCCAAATCAGAGCCGCCCCGGAAGATCTCGTTCACTGCCCACCCACCACAGGCAACAAATAACCCTCCTACTGGGCCGTGGAAGCCGAATAGACATGTGCAGACAGAAGAGGAGCTTCTTGCATTTGTCGACCCGCCGGCCGATGGGGAGACGGTCGACGACCACCTCGAATACATGCGAGACCCGTACATGCGCAGATATGCACAGCCCAACGACCCCCAAGTGATACTTGACAACTCGGGCTACGATGCTCAGTATCCAACATGGTCGGACCTGCTCAACGAAGACGAAGAGACCCAGCGCATTGTGCACGGCCTCAACCATATCGTCTGGCACCGCCTGCGCTCGCCTCACAAGACAAGCGCTGCCTCGGTCTACGAGCAGTACCGGCTGCTGCCGGGTGCACGCATGTCTGTCATCCCCTTTACACTGCGGCACCGCCTGCTGCACGCGCTGGGAATGTCAGAGAAGAAGAACGCCGAGGCCATGCTGCGGTACTTTGCCGTCATCGCCGATGCCAGAGACAGCGGGTTCCCTCTCAAGCGAGTCGAGTGGAACACGGCAATGTCGTATGCCGGACGCTATGTTGGCGAGGCAGGGGGCACTGAGATGGAGGCGGCCCTGCAGCTGTGGCGGGAGATGGAGCGGAAAATTGGCATCCAGGCCAACGACCAGACGTTCAACATCCTGTTTGATGTCGCGGCCAAGGCCGGCAACTTTACCCTGGCCGAGATGCTCTACCTGGAGATGGAACGGCGCGGATTTTCCTACAACCGATACCACAATGTGTCGCTGATCTACCTGTTTGGCCTCAGGCTGAACTCGGACGGCGTGCGTTGTGCCTACCGCGAAACGGTCATGGCCGGCGAGATGATCGATGTGACGGTGCTCAATTGTGTCATTGTCAGCCTCCTGCGCTGTGGCGAAGAGGACGCGGCCGAGCGCGTGTACCAAAAAATGTTTGACAAGTACCGGACCAAGATCAAGAAGAGGGCTACAAGGACAGATCACCAGAGACAGCAGCAAGGCCCAACACCGCCATCAAAAGCCCAGGACGAGGAGGAAGAGGAGACCTTTGACCAGATCGTGCCGCTCAACGTCGAGGCCCCCAACTATGCGAGCCACCACTTTATGCCAGACGTGCTCACGATGCTGGCCAAGGTCAGCAGGGAGATCCCAAGCCTGCGCCCCCAGTACCAGTTCCTCATGCCGACTCGCCCCAACGTCGACACGTTTCGCAGCCTGATAGCCCACTACGCCATCCGCATGGGCGACCTCAACAGCGTCATCCGCTACCTCAACGACATGAAGCTGCTGCGTATCCCCTTGCACGGCGCCATCTTCCTCGCTCTCTTCAAGGGCTTTGGCATGCACGGCGGCGCCGAGGGTACCGGCTCGCTGTGGACCGAGCGGCGCCTGCGCAGCATCTACGCGGCCCTGCTGCGTGCCCTGGACGACAAGGTCGAGGGTCTGTACGTCAACAAGTGGATGCTGATCTGGGCGCTGCGGGCGTTCCACCGCTGCAGCAATCATGAGATGGTCTTTAGGGCATACCACTCGCTGACGACGCGCTGGGACATGGGCGAAGAGGACATGGACTTTTCCGTCAGCTTTCTGCACCGGCTCCTCAAGCAGGGCAACTACCAGTACGGCGACACGACCAAGCACCGCGCGGACCGTGACCCCTGGAACAGCAACAACGACATGTCTGTCCTGAGCACACTCGACAACTACTCTTTCAAGCCCAAATAGGTGTATTTATGTATTATATTTATAGATGTTACATTGCACTCCCACGAATTTATGCCACGCATTTGCAGCCTTGTATCACGGAGTAATGCGTCACGTAGCGGCCCGTCATGTCTGGTATATGTGTTATATGGTTTCTATGCAATGCTTATGTACATCGGACCCCAAGGGCCGAAGCCGTCTGCTAACGAGACTGCTCCGTGCCGTCTTGGTCCCAATCCTCCGCGTCCGTACCCCCAGTAGCTCAACACAGAGCAGCCGAAACGAATCATTTATTTCGGCTTGTAGGTCTGCCAGGCTGGTATTTGTTAGCATGCATTCTGAATATATATCGTTCGTGACACACGATATCTCCGCATGATGCCTCCTCCGACTTACCGGCAATGCCGACGGGGGCAAGGAAGAAGCCGATCATGGAGCCCCAGTAAGCGACGCCGAAGGCCTTGTGCTTGGGGTTGAAGGGCAGGTTGGAGTAGGGGCCCTCGGCGTAGTGGTAGGGCGAGCTCATGCGAGAGGGGGTCGAGTGGAAGGCACGGCGGCCAACGGCCTGCGACGTGCGGACAGCGGCGCGAGAGAACATCTAGACGGGGAGGAAGAGAGAAGAGGGGGTTCGGTTAGCCGGGCTCGACGGGCTGGGGGTGCAACAGCCGCAGACTGCAATTGGAAGAGCCAATTGATATTGCAGAGAGTGTACCAACCTTGGCGATGAGAGTGGTGATGGTCTGATTAGGACGGTAGAGGTCGGGAGGTGGTGGGATGGTGGTGCAGGAGGTGAAGCTTCAAGTCTAAACAGCTCGTTTTTTGCCTTTTGCGCGGCTGTGACTGGTGGCGTGACGACTGGGCCTGTTCCATGTTTTTCCGGCTAACCAAATCGACAGCCGGTACATACGCGTGACTCTGCATGTGACACTCGGCGTGCCAGTGTCACCGCTCTCCAAGATACTGCGCTAGCTGGCAGAATCGCGCTTCGCTCCACTTATTGGTCTCCGCCCGTACGCTCAACTCAATGCCTGCCCAGTTTTTTTTTTCTGCCATGCGAAATCTGATTTCTCTTTATTGCCATCTCGTTCTCACCAACGAGTGTCGATACCTGCCCCAGTTCACGTCAAGTCAACAGGGCCGGCTCACATTCACCGTCGGCGGTCTACAGCGATATACCATATATATCGCCAGGGAGAGTAGTAACCACCACTGCTCTCTCCCTCCAGCAGCACCGGCTTTTCGAGCCCGTCCAGCTCTGCCTCACAGCATCCAACATCACAACAAAGACGTACTTTTGACCACCACCGGTTCGCAACCGCCACCGTGCGGGACCAACCGAACGCGATGGATATCGACGACCTGTTCGACTCCTTTGAGAACCCGGCTGCTGTCCCGCCCGCCCAGCAGGAGGACACGCCCGCGCCCGTCGATGGCAGCCGCAAGCGCAAGGCCGTCGACAACAACAAGGTCGCCGAGCCAAAGCCCCTGCTTCACCAGGAGCCTTCCAACGACGCCGATGTATCCTCTGCTGCCGACGATGTTGCTGCCGACGACGACTCGGACAACCAGACCAAGCGTCGCAAGAAGTCCGACGAGGCCGAGCCTGTCTTGACCGACTCCTTTGAGACGGCCACGTCGCGCGAGGTCGCCACGGCTGCCGGCTTCGCAGCCCAGAAAGACACCGAGTCTCTTGTTCTGCAGCACAACATTCAGCACCAAGTCGCCCTGCCTCCTGATCTCAACTACGATTACATTCCTCTCTCCGAGCACAAGCCCCCTGCTGAGCCCGCGCGCAGCTACCCCTTCGCCCTCGACCCCTTCCAGAGTCTGTCCATCGCCTCGATCGAGCGCGAGGAGAGTGTGCTGGTGTCTGCGCATACCAGTGCTGGCAAGACGGTTGTTGCCGAGTATGCTATTGCGCAGTGCTTCAAGCGCAACCAGCGTGTCATCTACACCAGTCCCATCAAGGCCCTCAGTAACCAAAAGTTCCGTGACTTCCAGGCCGAGTTTGGCGATGTTGGTCTGATGACGGGCGACGTCACCATCAACCCGACGGCGAGCTGTCTTGTTATGACGACGGAGATTCTGCGGTCCATGCTGTACCGCGGTTCCGAGATCATGCGCGAGGTGGCCTGGGTCGTGTTTGACGAGATCCACTACCTGCGTGACAAGTCTCGCGGTGTCGTGTGGGAGGAGACCATTATCCTGCTGCCCGACAAGGTGCGCTATGTGTTCCTGTCTGCTACCATCCCCAACGCCTTCCAGTTTGCCGAGTGGATTGCCAAGATCCATCGCCAGGCATGCCACGTCGTGTACACCGACTTCCGGCCAACGCCTCTGCAAAACTACTGCTTCCCCGCTGGTGGTGACGGCATTCTGCTGGTTGTGGATGAGCGCGGCGTGTTCAAGGAGAGCAACTTCAACAAGGCCATGGCTCTTGTCGAGCAGAACGGGGGCGCTGATCCGGCCGACCCCAACGCAAAGACAAAGGGCCAGGGCAAGAACAAGAAGATCAACAAGGGCGGTGGAAACGAGTCGACGTCCGACATCTACAAGATCATCCGCATGATCATGAAGAAGAACTTCCACCCCGTTATTGTCTTCAACTTTAGCAAGCGCGAGTGCGAGATGCTTGCACTCAAGATCTCGGGCATGAACTTTAATAACGACTCGGAGCAGAAACTTGTCACGCGCGTGTTCGAGAACGCCATCGACACCCTATCCGAGGCCGACCGTGAGCTCTCCCAAATCACACATCTTCTGCCGCTGCTCCGCAAGGGTATCGGTGTTCATCACTCGGGCCTGCTGCCCATCCTCAAGGAGATTGTCGAGATTTTGTTCCAGGAGAACCTGATCAAGGTCCTGTTCGCCACCGAGACGTTCTCGATTGGCCTCAACATGCCGGCAAGAACCGTTGTGTTCACGCAGGTGCGCAAGTTTGACGGCGTGTCGATGCGTCCCCTGACATCGTCCGAGTACATCCAGATGTCTGGTCGTGCTGGCCGTCGCGGTCTCGATGACCGCGGTATTGTCATTATGATGGTCGACGACAAGCTGGAGCCCGAGACTGCCAAGGCCATTGTGGCCGGTAAGCAGGACCGCCTCAACTCCGCTTTCCACCTCGGCTACAACATGATTCTCAACTTACAGCGTATTGAGACTGTGTCGCCCGAGTACATGCTCGAGCGTTGTTTCTTCCAGTTCCAGAATGCTTCCAGTGTCCCCGCTCTGGAGAAGGACCTCATGTCGCTCCAACATGAGCGCGACAACACCATCATCCCTGATGAGAACACCGTCAAGGAGTACTACAAGCTCAGACAACTTATCGAAGAGTACCGCAAGGATATGGTGCTTGTCATGCAGCACCCAAGCTACTGTTTGCCATTCCTGCAACCCGGCCGTCTGGTGCACATCAAGACCCCCGGCGGCGTGGACTACGGCTGGGGTGCTGTGCTGAGCTTCACGCAGCGCCGCGCTCCCAAGCGTGGCGAGGAGGAGGTTCCGCCCCAGGAGTCATACTCTGTCGACGTTGCTCTGTTCATCTCCGACAGCAGGAGTGCTCAGAGTATCGCACCCGGCTTCCCTGCCAGCGAGATTGCGCCCGGAGCCGTCCCATGGGCCGGTGCGAGTGCTCTGGCCGAAGACAGCACGGACGACAGCAGCAACGGCAAGAAGACCAAGTCTTCCAAGAAGAATGATGACAAGAAGGGCGACAAGAAGGACGACAAGGAGGAGACCTCCAACCTCATCGATGCCCGTGTCGAGATTGTGCCTTGCCTGCTGTCCTGTGTCGTGGCCATGAGCAAGCTCCGCATTTTCATGCCCGACAACGTCACCAATAAGCCCGGCAAGGACCGCACTGGCAAGGTTATCCGCGAGGTGCAGCGCCGGTTCCCCGACGGCATCCCGACGCTCGACCCGATTGAGAACATGAAGATCACCGACGACTCGTTCAAAAAGCTGATTCGCAAGATTGAGCTGCTCGAGTCGAAGCTGCTGGCCAACCCCCTGCACGGCTCGCCTATCCTGCCTGAGCTGTGGGAGAAGTACCACAACAAGACCGCCCTCGGCGACCAGATCAAGGAGAAGAAGAAGGCCATTGCACAGGGCCACAGCATTGCGCAGCTCGACGAGCTCAAGTCGCGCAAGACTGTTCTGCGCCGTCTGGGGTTCATCAACGAGGACGATGTCGTCCAGCTCAAGGCGCGTGTCGCGTGCCAGATTTCGTCGACAGAAGGCCACGAGCTGCTGCTGTCTGAGCTGCTGTTCAACCGTTTCTTCAACGACTTGTCGCCCGAGGTTGTTGCCTCGGTCATGACATGTTTCTTGTTTGACGAAAAGGTCGAGGCTCCTGATCTGAAAGAGGACCTGGCGAAGCCGCTGCGCGAGATCAAGGCGCAGGCCAAGGTCATTGCCAAGGTCAGCCAGGAGAGCAAGCTGGACGTCAACGAGGAGGAGTACGTTGCCAGCCTCAAGTGGCAGCTGATGGAGACGGTGCTGGCATGGGCCAAGGGTGCCTCGTTTGCCGAGATCTGGTGAGTTTTTTTTTTTTTTCTTTTCTATTTTTCTCAGTTCTCCTTTGTACGATCCATTGACATACTAACTAAACAGCAAAATGACCAATGCCTACGAGGGTTCTCTGGTGCGGCTGTTCCGCCGTCTAGAGGAGCTCCTGCGCCAGATGGCCGAGGCCGGCAAGGTGATGGGCAGCGAGGACATAACCAAGAAGTTTGAGCAGAGTCTGGAGAAGATCAAGCGCGGCATTGTGGCTACCCAGTCTCTGTACTTGTAAAAATAGCATTGGCATTGGCATTTGGCAAAGAAGGGGCGAGGCTGTCGTCTTGGTCTCGGGTTTTGCCTGCAACGGCTGACTTTTGTGCTTGGTGTATTGGTGTATATTGACGGCATGTTCTATCCTGTGCTTTTCTACTTTATTGCGTTTTATATTCTAGGATCTTTTGGTTTTATTGCATCGATATTGACTGTTGTTTTATGATTTATGCAATTGTCCGTTGAGTGTCGGGCTGTCGTTGAATTGTCGTCAACAAGTCAATTATTAGTCATTCTATTAGTCATCTTTCTCGGGCCTACCCGGGCAAGCTTGAAGAAGAGCTTAGAGCTAGTAGAGCAGGATAACTGGCATTGAACGGTCCTGCTCTTCCCATGTCAGAATAAGACCGTGATACACACGTCTTTTGTGTGCGGATGCCATGGTCTGCCATTGTTCTTTTTCTCGGGCAAGCTATCTATATAGAGTAGACAAAATCCCTATTACTTCGTAATATCGCCAACACAGCTCAACGCACGTGAAGCCCCACTTCCCACATTCCGAGCTTAAAGTAAACAAAAGGAGAAAGCGGTGTGGATCACTGCGGTGCTTGTTGCTGCTTCTTGCTCCCATTGTTTACAGGCGCTATGGCCAGGCGCGTTTTCTGCCGACGGGTCGCGCACGGGCCAGTAGCGGACCCATGATTTCTATGGGTTTTCTATGGCTGCCCGTCGTCCCGGTGGCCCCCCTCTGCCCCTTTTTCTTCCCCGGCAGACGCGCCTTCTTAGTTGGGGGACCCATATATTGTGGTGATGCCCCCCCTCTCCCAACGGGCCCCCCTAAGCAGCAATTTCTCAGCAGTCTAGCTCTCTGTAAACTTTTGGGGACTTTTTGGCAACAGGCAGGCCATCCGCTCCTTCTTCGCCAAAAGCCAGTTTGTAAGTGCAGGCAACAGTGTTCATTTCCAAGCAACCCCACCTGTTTCTGTGCCTCAGGCCCTGCATCAGTCACCGTCAGCGCCCCTGTAGGGTATTGTCCGGTTCCTCTTCTCTTCCTCTTCAGTGGGCTTGACTATCATTCTGTACTCCATATTAAAAATCGTCCTATTATTACGGAGTGCTCACCGCATCAGGGGCCGGACAGCTGGCATATCTCGAGGTAGGGAAGGGATCTCCCCCTCTTTCGCTATCCCCCCCCATCGCTCCTTCCTCATCCGATATTTGGTGTTGATAGGTAAATAAAGTAAATAAACTGCTATTTAAAATAAAGGGCAACCACGTCCACTACGCCTAGAGTAGACAACACAAACAAATTTTAAATAAGGGGACCGTAATAAATTATATGATAGATTAAAAGCAGAAATTACGGATACAGACCAAATATCCTGTGAAAACCGTCCACCGCTCTCCTGTGAAAACCCAGTCCTCTGCATACTAACTTTCGACCTTTCAACCCGACCACACACTCTCACGACATACATTCACAGCATCTACAAATCCAACAAAATGCGTGAGATTATCAGCATCAACGGTATGTCTCGCCCGGTCCCTCCAACACTGTCCATATCTACCCATATCTGGCCACCCCCTTTCAGCCATACCACATACCTCCCTCCCTCCCTCCTCGTGTCCGCGTCCTACGATATCACGCCCTCTGCTGCTGGCGGATTCGTGTCAGGCCGGCCATGATATGCGCGTGTCTCGCCCTGCTGAAGGCCATGTCTTGCTTGTCCTCGTGCGAGCAACAAGTCTTGATATCAAGCGGCGCGGATATCACATCGCTGTCAAAGCTTCTCACCGCATCGTGGCTGTCGACGTCCTCCACGGTTACGACTGTTCACCTCTACATTGCACATCCAGACCGCCATTCCCCGCCACACGCCCACCAATTCGTTTCTGGGCGCATTTATACTGACATTCCTGTGCTCTTTAGTCGGCCAGGCCGGTTGCCAGATCGCCAACTCGTGCTGGGAGGTACGTTCCTTTTTACTGCGGCTGTTGTCAGCCAACGGCCAACGACAACGACAACCCGTTTGACGCCGTTTGCTAGTTAGGCACAATGGCCGCCGCCGCCATCCCATACTAGCGGGTGGCGTCAAACGAGTTTTTTCGGAAGCATCAACTAACAACATGTCAACAGCTGTACTGCCTTGAGCACGGCATCCAGGTAAGCTAAGCTATCCGATCCCAGCCCGACACCCCTGTTCTCACCGTCACCCCATACTAACGCGCTCCACTTTAGCCCGATGGTTTCCTGACTGAGGAGCGCAAGGCCGCCGACCCCGACCACGGCTTCAGCACCTTCTTCACTGAGACCGGTATGTCGTTCTAAGACGAATATAACAAAGACACCAACACCCAACCTAACATCTCTAGGCAACGGCAAGTACGTGCCCCGCACCATCTACTGCGATCTCGAGCCCAACGTCGTCGATGAGGTCCGCACCGGTACCTACCGCAGCCTGTTCCACCCCGAGCAGATGATCACCGGCAAGGAGGATGCTTCCAACAACTACGCCCGTGGCCACTACACCGTCGGCAAGGAGCTGATTGACCAGGTCCTGGACAAGGTCCGTCGCGTTGCCGATGGCTGCGCCGGCCTCCAGGGCTTCCTGGTCTTCCACTCGTTCGGTGGTGGTACCGGTTCCGGTTTCGGTGCTCTGCTGATGGAGCGTCTGTCCGTCGACTACGGCAAGAAGTCCAAGCTGGAGTTCTGTGTCTACCCTGCTCCCCAGACCGCCACCTCGGTTGTTGAGCCCTACAACTCCATCCTGACCACCCACACCACGCTCGAGCACGCCGACTGTTCGTTCATGGTCGACAACGAGGCCATCTACGACATCTGCCGTCGCAACCTGGGCCTGGAGCGTCCCAACTACGAGAACCTGAACCGCCTGATCGCCCAGGTTGTTTCTTCCATCACCGCCTCTCTGCGTTTCGACGGCTCGCTGAACGTCGACCTGAACGAGTTCCAGACCAACCTGGTTCCCTACCCCCGTATTCACTTCCCTCTGGTCGCCTACGCCCCCGTCATCTCGGCTGCCAAGGCTGCACACGAGGCCAACTCCGTCCAGGAGATGACCATGTCCTGCTTCGAGCCCCACAACCAGATGGTCAAGTGTGACCCCCGTCACGGCAAGTACATGGCAACCTGCCTGCTGTACCGTGGTGACGTTGTCCCCAAGGACGCTCACGGCGCCGTCGCCACCCTTAAGACCAAGCGCACCATCCAGTTTGTCGACTGGTGCCCTACCGGTTTCAAGCTGGGTATCTGCTTCCAGCCTCCCCAGCAGGTCCCCAACGGCGACCTGGCCCAGGTCAACCGTGCTGTGTATGTTTTCTTCATATCCTTGATTTCTTTTCCATTTGATTTTTCCCCAAGCCTCCAAGCCCAAACTAACAAATCAGGTGCATGCTGTCCAACACCACCGCCATCGCCGAGGCCTGGTCCGCTCTGTCGGCCAAGTTCGACCTCATGTACTCCAAGCGCGCTTTCGTCCACTGGTACGTCGGCGAGGGTATGGAGGAGGGCGAGTTCTCCGAGGCCCGCGAGGATCTGGCTGCTCTGGAGCGCGATTACGAGGAGGTTGCTACCGACTCGCTCGACGCCGAGGAGGGCACCGAGGCCGAGTACTAGACGCATCTTTTGCTGTTCTAGGAAAGTTCTAGGAAAGCTCTAGGAAAGATGCAAGGTTGAGCGTCTTCGTTGTTTGCAAGCGGATTAAGGCTGGCGACTTGTTCTTTTTTATTTTATTCTCCCTTTTTCGTGTTTTCTTGGTTTCTTTATACAACTTGTTCGTAATGGTGAAGAGAGAAAGACATACAACAGATTGGCAATGACGGTCCGGCCGTCAGCAAACTATATTTCTCCGCCTTTTAATTCCCTATGCAATTTTATTCCTTTCTATCTGTGCGCCGGATGCTTTGATGTTATGTATATTGATGTGCTGGTCTTGCTGTGAGCAGTTGCCAGAAAGGAACGCGTGCATATAAGATATAAGTGCGCATATGCATCCCAACATCCAACGCATCTCCTCCAATAGCATACAGGCAGGCACTCGGAACGCCGTGTAACCCTCCTGCAGCTTGATATATGGGATTGGGAGATGCAGTTCATCATATGCAATAGCTGTTGGTTATCAGCCACCCTCCCACCAGGTGCACTGATCTTCCATTCCATAAAGCCGTTCTGCATTTTTCTTACTGCATTTTTCTTAGAATGCCACTGGTGGTCATTTGCCGTGTTGCTTGAAGCCACCGTTATTGTCTCAGCCTGCAGCAGATCGAACATGACAGATCCATTAGAGCAGCCATCAACCCCAGGTTAATATCAGTTAAGACAGTTTGTGCAAAAACTTCTAAATTCAATGTATAGAGTCATGATGCATTACATCGGCGTAGTTGAAATTATTATGTAATACGACCTGGCTCCTTAAATAACAAAGTAATGAAAGTCCCACTGTCATATTGCACCGTGGACACCAATTTGGCAGGAACGGGGATGGCACAGAGATTGGATGGGACAGGAGCTGCTGGCTGTACGAGCTCCTTACTATGTGATATAAATGATTTATGTGATAGAAATTAACAGCCAGTCGCACCTGCCCTCTGGCGGTGCGGTGGAATCATAAATGGAAACCGCAGCCGGCGATGGCAGTCATTCCTTCCCACTCGAGCAGCAAGCATGCACAGACGCGGCCTAGCCTAGCCAACAGAAGAGGGAAGAGCGAGTACTGTACATACGTAATATACCGCCCAGCCACCTTCTTCTTCCCCGTATTCTGCTCTTCTCCCGTTTCTCCCCATCACATCTTCTGCTCTTCTCCATATTGACGATCGTGACATTATTCAGCGGAACCTCAAGCCTTCATTTCCTCAAAGTGTCTTTCGATCAAACGCCTCCTATTGCGATTCGATCTTTTGTGTTGCTGTCTTGCTGCTCGTGCTACCCTAGTACGGCCAAGCTCAGTGCGCCTGGTCTGGCCTGCTCCTTCAAGCCTCATTCTTTCATCGGCAAAGCAAGCCAGCACAAGAATCACGACAAAGCCATTCATTACGACGACAATATCGCATTCGTCCTTCTCGTTCGTACGGTTCATCTAGCCGGTCTTTTTATTCGCTCAACACCCGTCCAACACCTGTCTCTCGCTCACTAAGCTGCACCCAACAAAGCCGGTGTAGCGGGTGCGTGTGTTGCCACCCGGGGCACCTAAACTAGAGCTCACACTAAAAAGAATACGACCCTCTATTCTCTATTAGCAGTACTGGCAGTACTAGCTTTGGCGCATACCACCAGTAAACACTACCCCCAGCCCCCCGGGAGCTGTCCTCATCTGCTTCCCGCCAGCCAGCAAGACACCAGCAACTCTCCATCCCCCCCGTCATTCTTCTCCTCGATTCTGCCACCGAGCCTTGCCTTGTCACCCAAACCCACAACTGCATCGTGGCCAGCTGCAGCCAACGTCATCTTCATCCCCTGACAAACCCCTTCCAGAACAACAACAGCACCGCTCAACCGATTTCGATTGTCGCAATATCATCTCAAGCTTCGAAAGCGCCCCTTTGTTACAATGGCTCCCGGAGACTCCGGCGAGAGTGAGTGCACATCCGCTCCGACATCATCCCGAAAATCGCAGATGCTGGCCATCGGTGATATCGCAGCTCACGAGACAAAAGAGACGACAAGCTAACACTTTCCCCCCCTATCCACAGGCCTCAACCTCTCGCCCGAGGAAAGACATGTCTACGGCCAGCTCTTTCGGCAGGCCGACCCCGACAGTGTCGGCATCGTGATGGGCGACGCCGCCGTCAAGTTCTTTGAGAAGACTCGTCTTAATGCGCGCCTTCTTGGCGAGGTACGTTCGCGGCGCCTTGCCCTCCGGCTTCACTCACCACTCTAACACCAACAGATCTGGCAACTTTCCGACAGAGAAAACCGCGGCTTTCTCACTCCTGCCGGCTTCAGCATCGCCCTCCGCCTTATCGGCCATGCGCAAGCCAACAAGGAGCCAACTGCAGCCCTCGCCCTATCCCCGGGCCCTATTCCCCAGTTCGATGGCATCTCGACTACTCCCCTGAACCCCCAGCCGACAGGAACGCTCTCTGCGCAAGGAACGGGCAGCGGTGTCGGCGCACCACAGCTCTCTGCACAAGGCACTGGCGCTCCGCGGGTCCCTCCCCTGCCTCTGGAGCGTGCTGCACAGTATGCCCGCGTCTTCCAGGATCAGGCGAACGGCGAGCCTGTTCTCTCGGGCGAAGCTGCCAAGCGCATCTTTGAGAAGTCGAACCTTGGCATTGATGTTCTCGGTCGTATCTGGCAGCTTGCTGATACCGAGCAGCGAGGTGCCCTTGTCCAGACCGAGTTCATTATTGCCATGCATCTGTTGACCTCGATTAAGGCAGGTACTATGCGCTCTCTTCCGACGATTCTGCCCGCTGGCCTTTACGACGCGGCCACACGGGGTGCTGCTGGTGCCGCTGCTGGAGGCGCTGCGCCCGGGCCCGGTCCCTCCAGCCCAGGTTCCGGACAACGGAGTCCCCTCGGCGCCAGCTTTGGCATCGGTGGCATTGCACCTCCCCCGGTAGCTATCGGTCGCCAGATGACCGGCACGCGGCCTGCACCACCCAACTTCTCAAACAGCCCCCTCCCTCGTGCCGCGCCCGCACCTGCAGTCCCGACTGGTGGCCCTGAGTGGCTCATTACTCCCGCCGAG
Organism: Ophiostoma cf. undulatum; assembly: GCA_022392935.1. Taxonomy (NCBI): domain Eukaryota; kingdom Fungi; phylum Ascomycota; class Sordariomycetes; order Ophiostomatales; family Ophiostomataceae; genus Ophiostoma; species Ophiostoma cf. undulatum. The sequence goes on along the minus strand of JAKRGL010000047.1, from coordinate 878,314 downwards.
AAGGCACGTATGAACACTGTCTTCCAGGACCTGGACACACTCAAGAAGGGCGTTGTTACGGGTGAGCAGGCCGTTCCATTCCTGCAGCGCTCTGGTCTTGATGACAACGTCCTGGCACAGATCTGGGATCTCGCAGACGTCAAGTCCGAAGGTCATCTGACAAGCGACACATTCGCTGTGGCCCTGCACCTTATCCAGCAGCAGCGCCAGGGCGGCAGCCCCTTGCCTGACAAGCTTCCTTTGAACCTTATCCCGCCCAGCATGCGCACTCCCCAGCAGCATCAGAGACCTACCAGCCCACCAGTTGCCGCCCCTATTGCGGTTCCTCCACCACAGATCAAGTCCGCTATGGACGACTTGTTTGGCCTGGACTCTGGCCCATCAAGCACCACTCCGTCCCTGCCGGCTCTGACGGCAACGCCAACTGGTGCCGGTGCTGGTGTTCCTCCTCCCCCTAGCGACCCCTTTGCCGGCAGCACTAGCCCTGCTCAGCCCAGCTCGCCCACGCGGTCGCCCATCAACAACTCGACGACCTTTAAGCCTTTTGTTCCGTCATCGGCTTTTGGCCGCACCCTGACCACCCAGGCTACGGGTGAGTCAAACAACTCTGCACCAGGCGCGGCATCCCAGATCAGGGCTGTCCCCACGCCTCCGCAAAACTTTGGCATCAGCTCGCCCCCTGCTCCCGCTGCTGCCCAGAGCGACCTCCTTGGCGGCGATGACGGCGAGGCAAGCCGCAGCCTGTCAAACGACACAACTGAGCTTGCCAACCTGTCGAACCAAATCGGTTCCCTGTCGAAGCACATGCAGGAGACCTCCACCAACCGGTCCAACCTACAGAGCGAGCTGAGCCAGACCAGCGTCCAGAAGAAGAACTTTGAGCAGCGCCTCGCGCAGCTGCGTGCCTTGTACGAAAAGGAGGCTCGTGACGTGCGAGCTCTAGAGGAGCAGCTCAAGACGTCCAAGGCCGAAACCACCAAGCTGTCGGCCGAGGTTGCGTCTGTTGAGGCTTCATACCATGAGCTGCAGTCTCAGCACCAGACCATTGTTGCAGCTCTGCAGTCAGACCAGCAAGAGAACGCTTCGCTCAAGGAACGCCTCAAGGTTGTGAGCGCCGAGGTCAGTCAGATTAAGCCCCAGATCGAAAAGTTAAAATCTGAGGCGCGTCAGCAAAAGGGCATTGTGGCCATCAACCGGAAGCAGTTGTCACTCGGCGAAAGCGAGCGTGACAAGCTCAAGGTTGAGGCCGACGATTTGACGCGCCAGAACCAGGACCTTGCCCGTCAAATTCAGAACGCCAGTGTTGTTTCCAGCACCGGATCTGCCGCTGCCGGCTCTGCCGCTGCCAGCCCGTCAGTGGCCTCAGCCTCTGGCAAGAACCCATTTTTCCGTCGCACCGGCAGCACCGATATCATGGGTGTATTCTCAGGACCCAGCCCAAGCACGACGCCTGCACCGTCCAAGTCTTATGCGGACAAGACCTTTGATGATGTCTTTGGCCCCAACCCTACCTCTGCATCGCCTGCTCCTTCTGCCTCTGCTGTTCCTGCGGCTGTGAAGCCCCAGTTCACCGGTGCATCCACTGCCTCGTCGACATTCTCAGCTGTGACTGCACCCACCTCGGAGGTTTCTCCTGCCATGAGCCGCCAGGCCACATTCACGCCCGAGACGGCCGCTGCTGCTCCTGTCGCTGCTGCCGCCGCTGCTGACAATGTGTTCTCGCCATTCTCGCCTTCAGCCTCCTCCGAGGCACCAACAGAGGTTCCCACGGTCACCGATTCCACCGCTTCCCCCGCCCCTGCCAATGTCACTTCGCCTGCCGCGAGCATTTCGGCACCCTCTGCAACTACTTCCCCGGCGCCGGCAGCAGTGGCGATCCACGCTGCTCCCACTACTTCCACAGAGTCGACCGCTACCAAGGCTGTCTCCGATGAGTCAGCGCCTACGTCTTCCCTGGGCGCCTTTGGTCTTCCCGCTACAGCTGCCGCTGTGACTGCTGCTACTGCCGGCGCCGCTGCCGCAGTTGTGGGCACCAGTGATTCAACGACACCGGCTACCAACGCAAACGAGGAGAAGCTTGTGTGGGCTCAAGGTCACGGGAAGAACGACAGTTACTCGGACCCGTTCTCTACGCTCGACGACAACAAGGACAAGGCCAAGGAAGACTTTGAGTCGGCGTTTGCCAGCTTCAAGGCAGCTCGTACCGGCGAGTCCTCGGGCGGTGACGGGTTCGATGACGCCTTTGAGATCAAGACGCCTGCCTCGGGTACAGCTGCAACCAGCACGTTTGCACCCCTCAAGAGCGACGATGCTGCCGCTGTCGACACTGACAAGGCTGTTTCCAAGTTTAACTCGGAGTTCCCTCCTATCACCGAGCTGACGCGCGAGGACTCCGACTCTGATAGCGACAGCGGCGGCTTTGATGACGACTTTGCACCGGCGTCGCCGCCGAGCAACAAGGAGAAGAAGGTGGCATCGGATACTACCGACGCATTCCTGCCAGCTGAAACTAATGGCCACAGTGTTGCCGAGAGCGTCACTCCCAAGGCTGTGTCCCCTGGGGTGGCCAAGTCTACAACTGCTGACGCCGATATCTTCAACGCACCTGCAGTTCTCGCGGCACCTACCAACATGGATGATATCTTCAGCGTTCCTGCTGCTGCCAATACTGCTGCGCCCGCCGTTGCTGCTGCTTCCACTGCCACGGCATCCTTTGACAACACATCGTTTGACGACCTGGATGATTTTGATGGTCTGGAGGAGGCTCGTGAGGGCTCTGGTGACGAGGAGTTTGCCAACATTAGCCGGTCGGGTCTGGATGACTTCCAGTCGGCTTTCAACTCGTCGCCTGCCGGCAAGGGTCTCGATAGTGGTTTCGACTTTTCGAGCATCGGCGGTCCGTCGAGCTCGGTTGCAGGCGTGGCCTCTGGCTCGACGAACAAGGCCGCCGGCGACAGCACCGACTGGTTCTCGCTCGGCGCAGATGAGCAGAAGCCTGCGGCTGCCGCCCCTACGACTGCTGCTGCTACCGATGATGCCGCCAGACCGCCGGTCAGCCGAATTGCCACGCAGGAGAGCACCACCACCGACGACCCTACTCTGCAGAGACTGACGTCTATGGGCTACCCTCGTGCCACAGCCCTGGGCGCCCTGGAGAAATACGACTACAACGTTGAGCGGGTAAGTTAATCCATGCCGAGATTATTAATGAATAGATGTCTTCTCATGTCATCGGATTCTAACCTTCTCTTGAATTATAGGCTGCCAACTTCCTTGCCAGTCAGTCGTGAGATGCTCCTGCCACTCTTATAATATCCAACACCCAGCTGTCCTTTTGTTTCTCGTTGTTTCGTTTCTTGCATAGCTTTTCTGAATTGTCATTTGCCGTCCCCTCCCTGTACTTTCTCTCTTTTGTATCTTTTACGGTGGAAGCTGCTGCCGCTGGGTCTTGTCAATACTCATTTCTTTAAGTCTTTATCGTGGTGGAGTTGTTGCAGTCTTTTGATTGTTTTATCTGCCTTTGCTGTAGCCCTAATCAAAATAATATTGCTCGAATTTATCGTATGCTATCGTAGAGATCGGTCCTGCTTTGATGACTTCTTATTCTTATATTTATTATTATAAATTATAAATTATAAATAAATTAAATATGTACAAAATTGCAACGTATTACTTACAATACATTAATCATTGTGTTATATTAAGGGGAAAAAAGAGTAGAAAACATTTTATTTTTCTACTATACTCTAAAATGAAACCGGAATATATCAAAGCTGACTGTCATTGTCCTCGTGAGTGTGACGATGACCTGCAGCCTCGTGATGATTCGAGAAGCTACGGAGCAAGTACACGTGACTTATGCACTATGACGAATTGCAGATGGCACAATGGAGCGCGCTTGACCCAAAATAGAGCTCCCCTGTCCAAGGCAGAGGAGCACTGGAAACCGAGTCTTGCGGCCCACAAACGCTGCACCCCATTTTGCCATTAAGCACTGTAACCTTGGAAGCCTGCTGTAATTCAGCAGTGTCTGCCTTTGTCAGCACCCACCCATAGCTGCGGCCAGGCCATTCGCTTCTGCCTTGTCTTTGCCAGCCTTCCCCCAAAGTCACATTTGGACCAAGGCTGCTATTGCATCTCGTTCTCGCTCTGACTACCCACACTCTTGAAGCATCAAGTCTGGACGGCATCGCAACGACTCTCCCTCTTCCTTGCCGACACTCGAGCTCACCACCCTAAATACAGCCAATCAGACGGCTTCCATCTCGCCCTGTCCTTCTGCAACCACGCCCAACGACGGGTCTTTCGGGACAGCAAACCACACACACGCCACCCATCAACCGCCACGCATTACCCGACGGTGACGTCCTGTGCTTATCTAGGTCCTTACTTGATCTAGATCCGAACTTGTCTATCACACATACAGCCGCATATCGACGCCGAGACACCCCCATACAACAATGCGCTGGTCTTTATCAAACCCGTCGCGGTCTTCTGCCTCTTCTTCGTCCTCGTCTTCATCCACCTCTTCGATGCTTTCCTTGCTAAGTCTGGCCCTCGTGGCCGCCCAGCCTGTTGCGGCTATGCTGTCGTGCGAGCACATTATTGCCGACGGCGCGCGGTTCGACTTTAGCAAGCTCAAGGGCCCCCATTCCGTCATCACGACGCAGCACACGCCTCCCACCGAACAAAACACCACCTACACCCTGGACCTGTGCGGGCCCCTTAAGCGGAAGGGCAACGTGCCCAAGGGCGAGGAGTGCCCCAACGGCAGCTGGGCGTGCGCCATCAAGCGCTGGAAGGCCGCCGACGGCGCATCGGGCATTGGCCAGGTCATCCCGCTGGCCGGCTACCTCGAGAACCACGGCGGCAAGGCCATGGACCACAAGGTCACGCGGCTCAAGTCGTCCGACTCCAACGCGGACTCGCAGAAGGAGGGCGTGCGCCTGATCCTGCAGGGCGGCCGCTACCCTCTGGACGGCCCTGCCAAGGACCGCCAGGACCAGCGCGTCATCGTGGAGCTGCTGTGCGACATGTCGCGCGAGGGCACCGAGGGCGAGTGGCTGGTGGACGAGTACGACCCCGAGGGCGGCGTGCCGACCGACGGCGACGAGGCGCCAGCAGGCAACGCGACAATGGCTTCGTCCGGCTCCGACGTCGCATTCCTCGAAGCCGGCGAGAAGCAGCTGACGCGCGAGGGCGAGGACCCGGCGCTCGTCTTCCAGGGCTACGAGGCGCACGACACCGAGGACGCGTTTGGCACGCTGCGGCTGACCTGGCACACCAAGTATGCGTGCGAGAGCATGGCCGACGCGCGGCGCGAGCACTGGGGCTTCTTTACGTGGTTTGTGATTATTGTCTTCCTGGGCACGGCGTCGTACCTCATCTTTGGCTCGTGGCTCAACTACAACCGCTACGGCGCGCGCGGCTGGGACCTGCTGCCGCACGGCGACACGCTGCGCGACGTGCCCTACCTGCTCAAGGACTGGGTGCGCCTGGTGATCAACACCCTGCAGGGCAGCGGCAGCCGGGGCGGCTACAGTGCTGTGTAGGTGTTTATGCTGTCTGCTTTTCTTCTTGTCTTTTCTCTCTACTGGATCTTGGGTTGCCGTTTCTGTTGTTTGCCTATCATCTTTAACTGTTCTCTTGTTCTTCTCTCTTTAGACTTAAGGGACTGTGTATATCACTTGTTATTCTACACAGCATGGCCTCGGGATGTGATCGTCCAGCTTTATCTGGTGGTTTTTGTATTGTACGGTTGCTGTTATCATTTTACCTTTGCCGCGGCCTCCTTCTGCTTTCTGTTGTCCGGCTAAACACATCAGTCTCTCGACATCGTGGTGTTAATAAACAGCTGTTGAAAATTGAATCACGTAAGCATGTGACGTAGTATATTACATAATCACGGCTTTACGCCACATTCTTCAAATACTTTTAAAAAACCATTTGGAATCAATCTGAAGAAACGAAAACTAATACTGATGCATAAAAAACCGAAGCAACAAAATAAAAACACAAAAGCAGAACTGGCATACAGCTGCATGGGATCAGTGATGGGATGGAACGACAGAAGCCGCCGTCTTCTCGCCTATCTGTACATGTATCAAAACAGTCTATTTAATCAAGCCTGTGGCCATCTGGCCTTCTTCCCTTTGGTCCTTTGGTCCTTTGGTCCTTTGGTCCGTTGCCTGTTTCCTTGTGCTTTTGTTGCCATTGCTCCTTTTAAAGTTCATTTCCCGACCCAAAGAGTTTCCATTTTCCATCGTCACGCACTCAAAGACGAAAGGCGGATAAGACAAGCAAATAAGAGAAATCTAAAAGAAGGTAAAGATGAAAGAAGACAAGGAGAGAAGAGAAAGAAGGCCAGCAACGTGGTAATAAATAGAACAGGATAAATAAAAAGTAAGAGTAATAAACGGAAACAAAAATAAAAGATGAAAGCAAAAGCAGAAACAAAAACAAAAACAAAAACAAAACGCCAAGTAATGCATCAAAAGGGTATGGTAACCGACAATGGTATAAAAAGCCAATGCGCCTTCAAACAAAAGATGATGGCATGAGCCATGGTACATGTAGAAACAAATACAGACAAAAAAGAGTGAAGTAGAAGAGAAAGAAGAGAAAGAGGAGAAGTAAAGAGGAAAGATAGAAGGAGAAGGTCGTATGTATCGTGTTGGACCAGGCCATTGATGTCCAAACGTGGTCATCCAAGAAAGCCACAAACGAGAAGAGCAAAAAGATCAAAAAGTCTACTCGCTGACTTCGCCGTCGTCGTCCACTTCGTACAGATCAGATTCGTTAATATCAAAGTTGCGCATGTGCCACACGAGCCCCATCTCGGCCCTAACTTCGCGCTGGATTTGGATCAGGTAGCGCTGGAGGGACTGCAGTCCGCGCAGGAAGCCACGGTCGACGTCCTGGGGATGCTGCGGCGGGCACGGCCGGTCCCTAGCCATGTCCTCTGCCGTTACACTGTTGGCAAAGTCGGCGACCTTGAAGTCGATGTCGCGCTTGTTCCGGCGCTGCGGGCGACGACGGCGTTCAGTCGCGTCCTCGTTGTCAGTAGCAATGTCGGTAGCCGAGTCTTCCATGGCCGTATCCTCACCCGCCGTGGTCGTGCCGCCATCGTCCTTGACGCTCTGGTCGCCGTCGTAAAACACTAGCAGACTGGCCGCGTAGAAGCGGTAGCCGCGCAGGCGACGGATGATCTTCTCCAGCTGGCTGAGCTTTTCCAGCATAATGGGGATGTGGCGCAGGATGCTCGAAGGGTCGGCGCCATCGTACATGAACTGCTTCAGCACGTTCTTGAACTCGTCGCCAGCCTTGACGCGGCGGCCATAGTACTTGTCGTGCACAACATACGACTGAGTCTCGACGTTCCAGACCTGCATGCCGCAGATACGGACGCCCAGCTCGCGTGAGGTGGTGCTAGCACACTTGCGCTGTTGCGATAGCTGCTTCTTCTCGTTGGCCTCCACGCCGTACTGGCGCGTGCCCATCTTCAAGTCCATGATGCAAGGGCGCCGCATGCCGGCCGTCAGGTCTTCAAGCAGCAAGAAGTACTCTTGGCGTGACCCGTTGTGAGTCTGGGCCTCCTTGGGGTTGATGGGCCGCGGGAACTTGCGGAACTCATTGGGGCTCGTCGCAAGAGGCGTTCGGGGGATAGGCGTATGCATCAGAGATTGTTCGGCATCGCCCGAGTCCAGCCCGGTGTCATGCCCGTGGCTGCTCTTTTGTGGGTTCGCAATGTTCAAGGCGGAGATGGTGCTGTGGCTGCTGATGCCCTCGTCCTGAGACATCTGAGACGCCTGGGGCACCTGAGGCGGTGTGCTGGGCGTGTATTCGGAAAAGGGGCTCTGGTGTGCCGTTCTGGTCTCGGGAGCAATAAACGACGAGCGGCTAGTAGTCGTTGTGTTGGTCGTGGACGCATCCTCGCAGTCGGCCTTGTATGCGGCCTCGTCTGCGCCCTCGTAGTACTTGAGATCACCACGGGGTTCGGAGACGTCCTTGGGCTTCCGACGCAGGCCGGTGCCCGAATAGCGCCGCTTCCGGTTCAGAGGCCTAAGCTGGTCGCCAAAGGTCTGCGCTTCTGGGGCACTAGTTCCAGTCACGTCCTTTGCGTCGTCGTCGTCGTCGTCGACGATGGCCTCCTCATTGACGCTCTTTGCAATGGGCCCCATGTCGCTGTTAGTAACCAGCATTTTGGTGGGCGGAACAGAAACTGTGGAGTCCTGTGCGTCAATGCGTGGAGCAATATCGGCGCTCGCACGACGTTCGCGCTCGGTAACCAGCGTTGACTCGGAATTTGATTGGCGTAAGATATGCTGCAGTGTCTTCCGGGGAATCGCCCGCTTAGTGTTTCCCTTTTGGTACTTTTGCACATCCACAGGCTGCTTGAGAAATGCGTCATTGAAGACCTCATTGCGCAGTCTCTTATTCACCAGTGTGGCACCCCAGCTGTTGGCATGGCGCTCTCCAAGAGACGGGCGAGTCGACGTATTGTCCAGCGATGTCTCATATGAAGTAGGGTAATGTGCACCTCCACTACCAGTACGCTGTAGAGCACCCGCAGCGTTACCGCCTTGATAGCTACCGCCGTAGCCACCACCGTAGCCACCGCTCGCCCCGGAGTAGCTGCCACGCGGGCTGTTACCCGCAGAGCTCGGCTGTAGGAGGTGTCGGGGAAGGATGTGCTGGTTGTCGAGGAACGTGACAGTGGGAACCTGCGACTGCGAGTTAAGCATTGACTGGCTGATGACGCGTGCGGACGGTGCGCTGGCATCGGTAGACAGTGATCCCGAGTCGGGCTTGCTGCCCCTAATAGCAGCACTGAGCTCGCTCTGGTTGATCGACTTGCGCTCGGTAGATGCAGCATCGTCCTTTTTCATGGTCGACTTTCTGCGGTTCTTTTTGTGGAAGGTCACATTCAGAACACCAATGTAGCTTCTACTGTTAGTATATTGTTAAACATCATTTGCAGTCCTGACTCAAACATACCGAGGAAGGAATGGGAGCAGGTCTCTGTGCCAGCGCTCTGTCCTTTCGTAAAATTCGTTCTCCCGGTTCGTCAGCTGCTTGCATACAGCACGCTTGGAGAACCGCCAGAGAGTTGTGTGCCCGCCAACCTGATGCTTGTAGGGGATAAGTTCAATAGCGTCGCGCGGCTGGCTAGGGGCGGGCTCTATTTCCTGGTCGGGCTCCTCAAAGTATTGCGATATGGGCCGTGATGGTCTCTCTGCTCCTCCGTCTGCTGGGGATTCTGCACTTTCCATGACGGCTGGTTCGGGCGCATCGTTTGGTGTGACGGGCAATGAAGCGATGCGGGCAGCGTATTGCTGGTCACTGTGTGACATTTGGCGGCGGATCTTGTTCGCAAAGCCGGGGGACAGGTCAGTCGTGGGTGTTGGGGTCTTGCGAGGTGACTCTTGCTTTGGCGTTGTAGAAGTGGCGTTTTGTGTCCAGGTGTTAAAGGGCTCGCGCGAGGACTGACGTGCAATGGGCATGGGTGAAGCGGCGAGGCCCGAAGTCGACGGGCCGGCGGCTGGAGGCGATGCTGGAGCACCCTCGTCGATTGTCTTGTGCGGAACAAAAAGAGCAGAAATCTTTTCTTCTCCCGAATCGTCGCAGTCCTCGGCTGCAACAGCCGTATCCGTGCTGCCGTCAGACTTGTCCTCCGACTCGCGACGAGTGCTCATGCGGCGCTTGCTCACACCCCGTGCATGCGATCCTGTGGCTGCTTGTTGCGGGATCGGCATCGGAGCAGTAGCCCTGTCGTTGTCGGGTGTGCTGGCAGATGCGGGTGTTGGCTGCTGTCCTGCAGTTGTAGTGGAACGGTTGGAGCGTGTCTTGTCAAAGATCTCGACGGGCATGACAACATCCTGAGACACAGCGGGATCGGCACCATAGTAGTCGCGGGTTGAGGTTCGGTCTTGGGCAGTAGCCTTGACTGAGAAGTACAATTGCTGGTTCTGGCGCGGCTGTGTTCTGTTTGTGGGGTGAGGCTGAGGGGATTCGTGGAGGACGGCGAGGAAATCCGACGAGGTTCGGGGGTAGTCGTTGGAGCCGGTCGAGTCCTCAGACAGTGTGGAAGCGTGTGGACGCATAGAAGACATGAGACGCGTGTAGGTTGGCGTTGTCTCGAGGGGAGCGCAGTCTGGCGAGTCGAGGTTGTCTTCATGCTGGGGGTGTTGTGTCGGCGTGAGATCCGGAGCCTGGCTGGTCGAGCCGTCTTCCGTGGCATCTTCCGTAGCAGAGGGCTGCTGGCTGTCGGTGTATGTGACTGTCGGCTGAGGAGCATCGGATGCAGAGCCTACTCCGACAGCAGGAGCGGCCTTGCCGTCACCCTGCAGGCCATCGTGAGGCTGGGAAGAGTGGGAAGGCCGTGGGGTCGAGGGCTGGCTGGTCTGGCTTGTCTGGCTGTTCGCGAGAGTATCGGCACTCAGGCCGGTGGCGGAGACACTGTTGGTGGTGCCGTCGTCGACCGGGTGTTGAGTCGCTTCCATCAGAGTCTGCAGGTGGCTGTTCTCCCCCGATAGAGTCGAAGGAGCGGCGAGAAGGTCGTGGGGAGGAGAGGGAGGACGAAGACGGTGGAGGTAGAGACGACGAAGACGAGGCAAGAAACAAAACAAAAGCAATTCGCCTAGACGCCTCAAAGACTAAGACTATAAAAAAGAGAATACGTTTTAAGATTTACAAGGAATAGGAATTCAGAGACGAGGCTGTGGATGTAGAGTGGGAGAGGGCCGGCTTAAATCGTAAATCGTTGGAGACTGACTGTTTGGGGGGAGGGAAGACGGCGACGTTTTGTGGTTTTGTAGATGGTGAGAATGGATTGGGGAGTGGAGAGTTGCGAGTTGGGCAGGTGGGTTTGTTGTGGTTCTCGCTGAGGAGGGGTGGGCTCATCTGGCAATGGCAATGGGAAATGGGATGGAAAACGGTGCACAAAGTGCATGTGCGGTGCTGAAGCGTGCTCAGTATTCTCAGTACTGTACCATGTATGTGGTTTTGAAAACGGTGGGGATTGGGCGGTGGGAGAGGGGCGAAAAGGAAAATGCGGAAAAAAGATGCAAGGAAAGACCCAAAGAGGGAAAGTGCGGCAGTGCGGCTAGCGCTGAGAGGAGATAAAGAGGAGAGGGAGAGACGGGAAAGAGCGACTCACAGCGCAGGCAAGGGCCACCGCCTCACCGGACAGTGGGCTGGGCTGTTACGTAACTAACCACGTGCGTGTGATGGACATATGATTGCTGGCCGCCTAGGTTTGATGTTTACTGAGTAGATGTTTCGATGTTTGAACAAAACGGTAATGGGCAACAGTGAAAAGGGCAATAGGGCAATTGGCAAGAGCAACCGACCAAACACGTCAGCAGAATCCCAGCACCTGCCGTGTGCAAGTGCGCAAGCGAGGCCAGCTAGCATATTTGTTACGTTTGTTGTTATGCACGAGGAAGGTGCGACACACGTTGATGGGCGACATGCCGTTTCTGGGTAGCCAAAGGCATTCATTCCACTGAACAGCATTGTAATAAAGCACAAGCGAGGAAGGAGCAGCCAGTGTGTCACTGCCCTATCTACGGACGCAGCTGCGAAACCGGCAGGAGCGAGGGACACACAAGATAACACCTGCTGCATTATCTCTTCTATCTTTGAATTTGTACAGAGTATGCCAAATGGATGTTTGAACGTGTACGGAGTAAATGTTTACCATGTACAGCGGTAGCGATACTTGACACTTATCTCCCAGCAGTCTGGTTTGGTGCAGCTGATAAGCAAGTGGAGGGCACTAACACGGCAGTTGCCCAATTCTCAAAACAGGCCCGCTTACGCTGGCTGTATCGTCAAATGGACAATATTCTGTAAAATAGGTCAAATGACAAGTGACGTTCGCACCTTCCCGCAGCTCGCCTCCTCTCGCAGGACCCTCTTCGTCTTTCCAGGCTGAGCACTGAAGTACTGTGAGAGACAATGTGTCACTTTTGTTACTTTAGGAAGTCGCTCTTTGAGTGAACAGCCGTTCGTTATTGTTGGTAGTTGCCAAACCACAGCGTCGTACGGGTACGGGCCTTCTTTCCCATCCACGAATGTCCGTTTCGCGCTCTGAATTTGAGGGACCGTTTTGCGATCGACGGCTCAAAACGGCAGACGCCCCGGGATGCCTCACGATCGATCGAGACAGCAAGCATAAAAACACCCAAATACAAAACACGCCAAAACGTCAAAACCATTTCATAGCGAGTCGGACGCCATGCATATCAATGATAAGAAGAACGGTGTATCTTTGCCATAAACGGCCAGGCGGACAAAGGGTCTTGTCGGTGCAAGCCCTATTGCTGTGTTCTGGCGGTGTCCGAAGGTGACCGGCATTCCACGTGATAGCACCGTCACGTGTGGGTCATGCCGCCGTATTGGGAAGTTCTAATCTCGCGTAGTGGCTCTGGCTCCGTATCTGCGAGCCATACTAGGCTGTAAACGGAGCTGTTTCTGTCGCGCCAAGAGGGCATCTACGGAGTATGGACGGATAGCCTCACGAAAGCACGCATCATTGTCGATATCGATGCAATCAGGGACTGGGCAAACGGCGAGTATGCTCGATGGTTTTTGATGCGCTTTGTTGATGCTGCTGTTGTTGATCTGCATTGAACTGGTGGCCAGGAAGACAGGTCAACAGTCAGCAGGAAAACAGAATCGATATTCAAATCAGATGATGAGACGTAGGAAAAGCAATAAGAAATACAAATGATAAGAAAAGAAAGAAGAGGGATGCGAGGGAGTCTGCCAATTATCATGACAATCAACATCACACAATACCTAGAGGCAAGCTGCGAGCATGTACAAGCTTTGTTGCAACGGTCGGCAGTGACGTTGACGCTGACTAGTCAGCATATAAAGAGCTTTGAGACACAGCACAAAGGGCAACGCACAAAGCACAGAGCCAGAGCCAGAGCATGCTACAGAGTTGCATGTATGGTAGAGCACAGACAAATAGCCCTTGCACCGGCAGCTGCAGGCCAATCAACCAGGAACGTGCACCGTCGAGCCTCGTCCCGTCGACGGACCGCCGCCATGGATCAGCCAACCCCAGACCCGCACGCTGGCCGAGTGAGACTTTATTTATTTGGACTCTTTATTTTTGTTTCTTATTTCCTGCTGGCTGTTTGGCGAGGCGACGAGACGGAAGGGGTGTGAGCAAGACTGGTTGAGAGATGCCGCGCAGTTGCACGATGTCTAGGCAGGCTGCATCTCCGTGCCACCTCGCTTGTGTGGTTCTTTGGTTTGGTTCGTTGATTGACGGTGATTTTTATCATCTTACTCGACCACTGCTCTGATCGTCGCTATCGCTCATCAACACGACCATCAAGATGCACTGGGTGCTGTGGCATGGCTTCGGCCGAGATGCTTGATATCTTATCGTCTGGCCGCAACCACCATCCCCTCAGGACATCCCCTCCCCATACACCCCCCAGCTGCCGCTTCTATCCGATGAGGTATTTTATCCCGTGGACCCAGACCGGTGAGCGTAGCTCGATGCGCCCCGGCCGCGGCAGCTCTGTCATATTTCTGCATGTCAACTCGAGTTCATAAAATGGAATGGGCACCGTTTGTTGACACTGACGCCCAAGGGTCTAGAAACGATATTCGCGTTGAATACGGACATCAAAACGGCCCGTCTCAACGTTTCTACAGTCTCTACTATGTATGCAAAGCCACAGCTGAAAAGGGGCCGACCGTCGCCGTCTCCTTGCATCTGTCTCGCCTGTTGTCCTGGATATGCCCCCATGCTGTCGTATGAGATGCCGTCGTACATATGTATGTTCCATCTCCATCTACACCGCTCCCTTTTGTTCTTTTATCGTTTGTCTTTTATATTGTATTCCTTTATTCTTTCTTTTGTTCGAACATTGCTTCCATGATCACCAGACAGAAGCCCTGCCCCCCCAGCCCACGGCCCTGGCAGAGCCTCCCGCCGTTCCGTGGCTTGCCCACGACCACCCAAAGAGAGCCAGGCCCCAGGCCATGTGCACCTCCAGCCTGCAGCCCCTTGCTCTCGGGAACTTGTAGAGTGCCGACAAGGGAGCCAAGAAGTACAGCGCTGTCTAGGGGGTCGAAACATTCTACGCTGTACTGTAGGGATGGCAGCTTTAAGCAACCAAGCATCAAATCAAAAGCAGGCAGAGACAAAAATAGCAGCGTCGTAATCGTTGAATGCCCAGCGTGCTGACAACCTCACTGCTATCGCTGCTCGCTGCTCGTTGCCCCTTTTCCGCGTTCCCCGGTGTCTGGGTCCGTCCAGCCTATCTTGTGCTCGCCATTCCGTGCGTGCTCTCCTTTTTTTCTTTTTTCTTTTTGTTGTTGATAATTTATCTTATTGACTTATTGACTTATTGACTTGTTGATGCGTGTTATTTTTATTCGTCCTTTTGAAACATTCTTTGTCTAAAGTAGAGCGTAAATTGCATTGCAAAAATCAATCCTTCGGTCAGGACGCAGTACAAATATACGGACGATCCGTCTAATGACATGGCGGCTCGACTTACACGTGGGCCGCTATCGACACTTGTGTAGCCAGCAGTGGTGGAACTGATCTTGTAGAACTCGAGGCACTGCCGGCGCGGGCTGAAAAAGACAAAAAGACAAAAAGACGAGACGGGGATCAGGGGCGACATGCTCGATATCAAAGAATCAACAAATCAATCCTATCTGCAACGTGCCTTTTCTCCCCTTGGCTTGCGGTTCTGGTTCTTCTAGAACGATTGTTGTAGAAATAATCAACACTTGCCGTCGTCGCCCTCGCCGTCAACTCCCCGCGTGCTATCTTGAAGACATGGACTACGAGTAGAATAATCCACTGGCGCGGGAACGTGTCAATGGGTGCTCATATGTAACCTCTATGCTCTTAAATGTAATTAAGGTTCCATCGGTTTAGAAGGCCAGCTGGTTCTAAAAAAACAGAACACTAAAAAAAAAAAAATACATCGATAATTAAACAAAATGCTATCATGTACCTCAAAATATCACCAACTGGCATCTACGATGACGAGACTATATATAAAATAGAAAACAAAATAGTAGATTGCACAATAACAGTGGTATAAAACATGCAAGCCGTGATCCATCGGCCGGCGTCGCCCAGTCCAGTCTCGCCTCGGCAGATGAAGGCATCTGAAATATTATAATACAAAAAAAGATACGGCAACAAATTCAATGATATCAAGGTACAAGCGTGGGCAGCAGCGCTGTAGAAACACTACACCCTGCTGGACCGCACCTGTGCGAGTTCGGCGTCCATATCCCACATCCCGAGGAAATCATCCAGGTTGTCCATCACCTCCTGCACATCGTCCACCACAGACTCGGCTTCATCACCGCCGGCCCCGTCGTTTCCTGCTGCCCACGCATTCTCCTTGTCTTTGCCGAATGCGCCAGTCGTGCTCGTGCCAAACAGCTTGCTGCCCGTGTCCGTAGTCTCGGGCACACAGCTTTCGCGTCGACGCTGTGCTGCCGGCAGCGCCTGCTGCATTGTCAGCTGCAGCTTCAACGCTTTTGCATCCATCGCTGGGTGGCTGGTATTGGCATCTAGGGCTCCTGGGACTCCGGCGTCGGCTCCCTTGACCCGCCCAAGCGCAGTACCATTTGCACGAACGGCTACCGATGCAAAGTGGCCTTGGAACCTGTCCACCTCGCTGGGCAGAGACTCCATGAGTGCCTTGTCCTGGGGCGGTGGCGAGGCAGCACGATGCGATGACCGAACATGGGTCTTTGAGCTCTTCGCATGTAGATCGCACGTAAACTTGCGGCCCCGAGATGTTCCCGAGAGCCCTGCTTCGATAAAGTCTTCCTCTTCGGCTTCCACACCCTCTGTGGAAGTGACGCCGCCCTCGGCGCCGCTCTCATTCTTAGTATGGACGTCATCATTGCCATCGTTATCACCGGGGAGGCTAAACTGAACACGGCGGCCGGACGATGGTGCACTCGAGACACTGGCCAACTTCCGCCGTGTCTGCTTGAGGATGGACCGCGGCCCTCCCTTCTTGTTGCTCTTCCGGCGAGGTGGTGGCGTTGGTGTTGGCGACCGGAATCTTCTAAACGACTTGATCGACATTGTCATGTCAGGAGTAGGGAGGCTCGATTGCTTAGTGTCTGGAGTCGACGGCGCCGTCCCGGAAGAGTGTCCTACCGGAATGGGTATAGGTAGAGATGGCAGGAATGGCTCTTGCTGTTGGTGCCGCTCGCTTGAAAATTGCGGCAGGCTGACATCCTGGCTGGGGGAACATGGTGATGTTGGCAGATTTGTTGGGGCGCTCTCCTCCACCCATGGATTCTGGCTGATGGAAATATCCCGAGTTGGTGTTGCTGATAGAGCAGGCGGGCTGCTTGGCGCAAGAAACTGCCACTGCGACTCTCTCGAGAAGGGGCTCTGTATTGTTGAAGATGCAACTGGTAGCGGCAGTTCAGTGATTGTGTCATCTTTTGTTTCGGCGTTGGCGTTGGTAGTAGTCATAGTCTCGTTTTCGGTTTCATTCGGGCCGCCATTTGTAACTTCATCTTCGTGTTTAGATCCGCACTCGGTCATGTCGTCGTCCATAATGGGAGCTGGTGGTTTTGACCAAGGACTCTGGAACTGCGTAGCTAGACGTTCGTCTTCTGTCTGCTCTGATGCCTCCTCTTCTTGAGCTTCCATGGTGCTATGGTCTTTGAGTGGCCCGGGAGTTGATGCCTGTTCCAAGGTTTCGAAATGCATCTCCTCTGACGGCCTGACAACAATAATCTCTGTGGCATCGCTGGGTATCGGTGTCGGTGTCGGACTGCTGCTCCTTTGACTTTCAAACTGGGCCTCTTCTGTTGCAATTTGTTGACTTGCCAAATCAGTCCCGCCGTCCTCCTCTTCTACAGCATTGATATCCTCTTTCATGTCGGTATCCTCCATAACCGTCGCCTCGGCACCCTTCGTAGCACTAGCATCAATGCTGGACGACAAATCCAGCATGACTGTCTCGTCAATCTCCACACAGGATGTGCTCTGGTGCATCTCCGAGTGGCTTGTCCACAGCATATCCGACGGGACAGACATGCACCTCTCGCTATCCGATATGTGCGAGACGGCAACAACAGACTCCTCGACAGGCACACTCTCCTCTAGCTCTCCAGCTGCTGCCGCTGCTGCAATACCCTCAAACCGAGGCTCTACCGGCGCAGAGAATGACCGGGCCAGTGCGGGTGTCTTGAATGCCTTGGCAACCACCACAGGTCTGATGGCGCGGGCTGCCGTTGGCGAGGAAGCCGAATCGCTGTCGGGAACAGGCCGCATCCGCTTCAGGTTCTTTCGCCGCAGCCAGTCTGTGCTGGCCGAGCGTTTCCTGGGCTGGCCGGTCGTTTCGCCGAGGGCGGTGATGCCGGGTATTGATCCCAGGTCTCTGTGCATGGCTGGCATGGCTGGCAAGACTGGTGATGTCGGTGGTGTAGAATTGGATGTGTCTGTTTGTAGAGTGTCTGCTTGCAGAGGTGCTTCTGCCGGCTCGGTCTTCGCTGCAGCGACTGCCGCCTTGGCCATTCTTGTGCCCTTGCCTCGCCATGGATTCTCCCACCCAGACTCTTGGCCAAAGGGTCCCCGTAATGACGCCGACAGCAAAAAGGGCCGTCTTCCGTCGAGAAACATTTGGGCGCGCTCTTCTATCCGCCGCCGCCGTACATCCGAGTCGTCGTAGTATTCGTCGTCCGAGCCTGACAGCAGCACGTCGTCCAGGCAGTGCAGTGCCTCACCGCACATCGGCTCGTCGATCATGGTCGGCAGATGAGGCATCGCTGCCCAGTTGACCCTCCGCCAGGAGGCTGTTGTCGACTTGGTTCCATTCATGGTGTGTGCGAGTGTGTAAGGGGGTCGACTTGTAGCAAGTTCGAGGTCCTCCCTGGATCCGGACAAGCAAGCTCAAGCATAGACAGCACCAAGTCGGCGTCGTAGTGGTGATGCATGGAATATGGAGGAGTGGACACCCAACGGGGGCTGACTGACTGCCATGGCCAGCTCCTGCCTGGGCTCGACTGGGGAAATTTGGAGCTTTCCCATTACCCTTGTGGGTCAGGTCGTACCTTCCCGTCACGGTGGTAACGCGTGTAAGACGCGTTCCTTCCAAAATCAATTAACGCGTATCACGTGAACGCATTTCAACTTTTGTAAATAATGGCCTCAAAAGCTATTTTGATATTATAACAATATTACAAATTAACAAACAGAAGAAAATTGAGTCGAATATTCAATCCAAAACACAAACTTCTGACCCGTTGCGATGCAATCGCTTGAAGCCCGTATGCCAGCTCAAATGACGAACTCAAGGCTGTGGCTCATTGTGGCTCGAATGACCCATTTTATAGCGTAGCATTGTGTTGTCAGGGCAACAACAAACATGTTGATCCATGTTCCCGATTAGGAAACAACGAACTGCCCTCCACAACGAACGAGACGCGCCGTTAACGTTTTCCCTCGCCCACACGCACCACCACCAAACCTCCAAACTCAACGCCAATCTCGACGACCTCTGGCGATTGACTGCGACATCTGGCACTACACGCGCTCAGCACTACGACAGCAAGCATTATTTTTCTTTCAATTCTCTTATTCGTCTTCTTCTCCCTTTCTCTTATTTGGCATTACTTACTCGACCGGCTTTGTTTTCGAAGCCTCTGCCCCCATCGTCACGACAGCCCCCCCTCTGACATCAGAGACATTAAGACGTAAAAAAATCGCGACTTGCTAGGAATTCTGTGCAGCTCCGTTGGCTCATTCCAGTCGTATCTTAGCCCGTCTATTCCCTCATACGCCCATACACGCTCTTCGGAGCGAGACAACCCCATGGCATTGTGCTAGACCACACCCATCCCCTCTCTGTTCCAGCACTACGATTTTGACGACACTCACGACATTGACGACCATCCTTACGAACGCTACATACATCTTCAGGCTGGTCGATACTTTAAGCCAGTCTATACACACACGCACACACACTCACGACGCGCAATGGCACCTGCGTGGCTCGACTCCCTGTCCGAGGACTGGCCGTCCCAGGCCGGCTCGGAGCCTTCACACTCACCGACACACTCCTTGAAAACCAAGACTAACAGCACCACGCCCGGCTCCAGGAGCAACAGCGGCCGTCCCTGTGGCTCTGTCCGGACATCACAAGACCAGTCTCCCGGGAATAGTAGCAACATTCTCAACGAGCGCAGCATCAACGAGATCAACATCTTTGGATCGCGTCACAGCCCATCGAAGCTGTCAAATGAGTACAAATTTGACGACATCCAGGAGATTCAGAGCAAGGGAAGACACGTGTCTATGCGCTCAATATCAACCTCTTCGGTCGGCTCTGTCGTCCATAACACAGTAGAACGCCAGCCACAAAGCACATCTGACAAAAAGAACGGCGACACACCAGAATGGAGACGGCGAATCATAGAGGGCCAGGTGGCTTACGGCGAGCAGCGCGATCTCTTCAGCTCGGCGCGCACAGGACTCGAGAACATGTTCAATCCGCCAGCAGCTGGCGCAACAAGCAAGCTGTCTACAGCAATTGAGGAGGAGGAGGAGGAGGAGGAGGAGGTGCAGGATAACCAATATCAATCACATGACGGCGTGAGCAAAGAGCTGGATAGCGGGCACGCCGAGGACGAAAGCCTGGAGGCTGAATCCCGCGAGACTCGAGACATGACCAACGACATGACCATGCCCTCCAGTCCACCAATCCACTCCTTTCACTACGATTCCTCGAACTTCCAAGACGACGATGCAGCGCAACAGCTTCCCCAACGGCCACACGAAAACTACCTCGACACACTAGAGGAGGAGCCCAGTGCATTTGAACCCGAGAGAAGCGGGTTCGATCTCAAGGGCGGAGAGGCTGAGCTGCTGCCAGACTCTGACAAGGCCGAGTTTGAAGAGGAAGAGGACGGAAGTGTCCGCCGGCACAGTGTGAGCGGCTCTCAAACACCCAACTCACAGCCAGGAGGCAACTCTGCCTCCTACGAAGACAGTCAGATCCACCACCCCATGGATCGGGAATCTCGAGTGATTAGTGGGCAAAGCGTGCTGCGCAACGAGAGTTTCAGCGCGATCCTGATTTCCCCAGAGAAGGAAAAGGGTGGTGACGGTGCCGTGTTTGGCCCTGTCGAGCTCCCATCTGGTGAGCTTAAGCGCCGCCTCGAGAACCTTCGCTGGAACCACATGGTCCTAGCCGACGACGGTGCCAAGGGCCCGGTAGACACGTCTGGCAGCGTTGGCGGCAAGTCGCTCAACGTTGACAGCACTGAAGAGTATGAGAAGATGGGAGGCTTCATCAACTTCCGCAGAGGGGGCCGGTCAGCCGACGGCTCATTCCGCGACCGTCTCTTGAGCCCTCCCATTGGAAACGATTCTTCTGCCATGTTCACCGAAGAGTCTCTGCAAGCGAGCACGCCAAAGCAGTTCCCGTCGATTCGCGTCCAGTCTGCCGGCCAGATAGGCAACGAGCACAGTCCTCAGGTGCCTCGGGTCCCCAACCCTAGTCCAGAGAAACGCGGTAGCCTTTCTCGGCAGCAGCAGTCCGCGAGCACCAGCCCCCTCAAGCTCTTTGGGCCATACGATACATTCACAAACCAGACTCTTATGCGCCGCATCAGCCAGTTTGAGGACCAGATGTCAAACGGCTCTCAGGTTTCAGCCAATCGTACAGACCCTATCGCCGAGGAAGACTCTGAGCTAGGTATGCCAGGAATGCCACCAAGGGCTGACAAGCCAACGGAGAAGCCCCAGCCGAGCGAGTCTCGGCAATCTTCTACCCAGTTTGGTGCCGGCGATCTTGACCAGTATCAGTTTGAAGACGAGCAAATTTCGCACCTATCCCAGGACGACCAGCCCGAGGAGGACCCCGCGGAACCTCGCTTTCCCGAGCCCCAGTCTCTGCTGAGCAGAAGTGAGGCGCTATTCCCATCTTTGCGCTCTAGCCACAAGCCAGGCGACCTGAATATTCAACGGATGAGACAGAGCCGTAACGCCATGTCGAGCCGGCCCAGCACAGCAGAGAAGTGGGCCGAGCCGAGTGATGTGGCGGCATCAGCCGGCAAGATCTCATACCTGGGCACACCTCGCCGGGATGCCGACAGTGGCCCCGAGGGCAAGCGGCCACGCACATCGCCGGCCAAGGATCCGACACCCAAGCGGCGTCGGACTCTGCACAAGTCCGATATTGCGTTCGGAGTGGAGGACAACTCTCAAGTCCACACGGACTCTGTGCAAATGTCGCACAACAATATGCAGTCAGTAATTGGGCGGAAGCGCAGAGATGCCCGAGATGGAGACAAACTTCAGTATGCTGACTCTGAGGTGCTTGCTAGCCGAGATATTCTAAAGCCGCACACGCCAACGGCGAGCCGCAGATCCTCTCTTCAGCGTCCAAGCTATGACGGCGAGACGGGCCAGGATAGCACACCGGCCGATGATCGCAGTTTTGGCAGCAGCGTCGGTGATGACAGGTACTCTGCAGCCTGGTCTGAAGGTTCTCTTCCTGGCCCGGCCGGGCCTGCCTCTGGGTTTGTTGCTGATGGAGACCGTAAGCCTTCCATTAGGACGGAGGACTTCATGAATGAGGCTCAAAAGATTCTGGCAATGATCAGGAGCCGCGGAGGCGGCCTTGAGAGCGTTGAGGAGTCAGAGATGGAGACACCTGTGATTGCAGAGCAGTCAGAGGATGAAGACCACTCTTTTGACTCGACCAGGGAGCCATTCTCGCGCCCGCCTAGCCGCGAAGGCGGGCCGGTACCGCGTGTGGCCCGAGTGCAGGAGGATCCCGAATTGATTGCACGGCTCAAGAAGTATGAGGAGCGGAGCGACCTTGACGACATCATGACGACTACTACTCGATCGATCAACATTGCTCAGAATGCAATCCGGGCCGAGAAAGAAGCAGCGCAGGCCGTACAGGACTCTCTCGGCACATTCCGGAGCCGCACCCGACTCGACGAGTGTGACGAGATCAGCGACCCCCCCAACATCCGAATCACAGGTAGCTCCAAGTATCACGGCGAGAGCGGAAACTTTGGAGCTTCGGACAACCCGTCCCAGCGGTCGGTGTCATCTGGCAACTCCACTGGGCGGTCTATCCCCACAGGATCGTCTCGTGGCTCAGAGTCAAGAAAGACGATTGCACCCCAAAACGTATCGCATCTTATTCCAGACCAAGTCGGCAACATGATCCTCGACCGCGATCGGAACCTGTGGATCAAGAGACGTAACGGAAGCAGCGGAGCCGTGCCCAACATCCAGCCCATGCACAATGTGCTGCCGTCCGAGGGCAGCGAAGAAGATCCGTTTGCAGACATCCCCGATCTGAGTGTCGATGCGACCATGGAGTTTCATAGACTGAAGCCACCCATGCCCAGTCCCGCCAAGGCCGACGGGCCCATTCTCTTCACCAAGCCGAGCCTTGTAGTTCCGAGCGCGACGGTGGAGGATGCCTCGATTCTAGCCGATTCGACCATGATGGCCAACGAGAACGACAAGCCAGACGAGAATACTGCCCCTGTTGAGCACGAGATCCACATCAACGAGGACCGTGTCGCTTACTCGTCCTCGCCCTCCAGAAAGCGCCACCTCGCCATCAGCTTCTCTTCGCCGATAGCATCGATCATCCAGGATTTTGTTGTCGAGGATGACACCATTAATTCGAGGCTTGACCATAGCCAGAGCCCCAAGGAGGAGCCGCCACATTCAAACGCGCCGACACCGTCGTCGCTTAACCGTGGCCGCCGTACAGTCTCTGTTAAGTTTAAGAGCACGTCTACAGGTGCTAGTGGTGGGGGCAGCGGCAGCGGCAGCAGCAGCAGCAATGCAAGCGGCAGCGCTCGGCCACGCAGCGTCTCGCGCGGGCCTCGCAGATCATTTTCTCTTGCCGGCCAAGCCTTTGTCCCTCGTCCCATATCACGCATCGAGGAACATGAGGAAGACGATAGCAAGAGCCATAGCCAGAATCAGTCCCGGTCCAGCCTGCCGGTGCAAAGCCAAGAGCTGAGCCTGATTGGTGACCGGAGCGAGGTGATGCATGCAGATTCGGGCGAGTACAATGGAGAGGTATCGGAGCTCGTATCTCAGCGCCAGGCGAGCCTCAGTGTGCTGCTGACGACCCCCGGGCCAGCACCGCGCATGGACGACGACCAGCTGATGGCGCAGTACGTGGGCATGCTGTCGCTCAGCCCCATGTCCGAGTTTACCATCCACCAGGACAAGTCTCTGGCCTTTGAGGCGAGTTATGTGCTCGGAGACCGCCATCTGACAACAAGCGACAACTCCAAGGCTGTCATGTCCCAGAACCTGCGCGATCTCGTCGACCGCATTGCCGAGGTGCAGCCATTTGAGCCGTACTGGGAGGACATGGAGGAGCTGGATGTGCAGGGCAAGAAGCTAGAGAGCCTGCACAAGCTAAACGAGTTCTGTCCGCAGTTGGTGACGCTGGATGCCGCTGGAAACGCACTGCGAAACCTGGGCGGCATTCCCACAAGCGTCCGGCACCTCCGCATTGTCGACAACCAGCTGTCGGAACTGACGTCGTGGATGCGCCTTGCCAACCTGCAGTATCTGGACATCTCGAACAACGACATGAAGACGCTCTCGGGCCTGACCAATTTGGTGCATCTGCGCAGCCTCAAGGCGGACAACTGCAACCTGGAGAACCTCAACGGTGTCAAGTACCACGATGCGCTCCAGACCCTGCGTGCTCGTGGCAACCAGATCGAGTCTATCGACTTTGACGGCACGCGGCTGAGCAAGCTGGTGGACCTCGACCTTGAGGGCAACAAGATCAGCTCGGCAACCAACCTCGACCAGCTCGTGTCGCTGTCGTCGCTCAACCTGCGTCGCAATGCACTCGACAAGTTCACACCCGACACCATCCACGGTGGCAGTGCCCTGCCGCGACTGCGGACCCTCAACGTTAGCGACAACCAGCTTACGTCCCTCGATGTGCGGGGCCTGCCGTCGCTGCGGGTGCTCTTTGCTGACCGCAACATGCTGGCGCGCATCCGCGGCTTCTCCAAGACACCCAGACTCGACAGCGTTTCTCTCCGCGAGCAGGCCCTCTCCGACCCGACACAGCGCATGGACATTTCCTCGTTATATCACGCCTATGAAATACGCAAGCTCTACCTGTCGGGCAACGTGCTCGAGAGCTTTGACCCGCCTGTCGATTTCCTCAACCTGCAGCTGCTGGAGCTGGCCAACTGTGGCCTGACGAGTCTGCCGGCCAAGCTGGGCCAGGCGGTGCCGAACCTGCGCAAGGTGAACCTCAACTTTAACGCGCTCGCCGACCTCAGCCCTCTTTGTGGTATTGCCCGTCTCAAGAAGGTGCTTGCAGCAGGCAACCGGCTAGGCCATGCGTTCTCTGTGATCCAGACGCTGTCGAGCTTTGCTTACCTGACCGAGGTGGATCTGCGCGACAACCCGGTGACGCAGGGCTTCTACCCGCACTCACATGCATCTCTGTCTACCGGAAAGGAAGTTGGCAGCAAGAGGAACAGCAGAAAGGACAAGGAGGCGGATGCCGAGGCGCAGGCTACGAACGAGCCGTTTACGCTGCCGCTGGCAGACATGGCACAGGACAAGGCGTACTGTGGCCGTCTGGACATGGCGACCGGCATGCGCAGACGCGTGTACAGCCACGTATTTGGTGATGCGTGCGTCAAGCTGGAGCAACTGGACGGTCTCACAGTTGACCGGAATCTGGGCGAGGTGCGCGATGCCGTGTGGCAGGCGCTGAATGCCAAGGGAATTGTGGTCGGGGCTCCGAGCAAGGCAGGTGAAGAGACAAAGGAGAAGGAGAGGAGTGGCGAAGAGGGCGACAGCCGGTGGGAAGCTGGGGACACCTTTGCGTGAGTGTAATGGATAAAGCAATGTCATTGATGTTATTGATGCCGGAGGACGTCGTCGTCGAGGAGGAGGAAGAAAAGTGAGACGAAGAATTGTACGATAAGAAAGAAGCCTGCCAGATTTTTGGGTTGTAATTGGTTTTGCGTTTGGGTTACGGTGGCATATCAACAGCAGGCGTATAGGATTTTGATGATAACGAATATTACTTCAGTTAAATATGATTGTATCCAGCATTCCCAAGTTGATGAGGCTGTCGCGAGAACTTACTCGGTACAGTGTAGACACAGTGCGCAGTATCGTGTTTAGGGAGTGGCGATGAAGCCCACACTGTATGTGTGTTAATCCACTTTTATGCAACTTGTCACGTCAGCCTTTCCAACGTCATCTCGACCGCGTCAAGCTCCGGCTACTAGCTAAGCTTCTCCTATACTTGACAAGCATTGCAACCCTCAACACAAATCTACAAAAATGGCGGGCAAGAGCAAAGAAACGCCGGCAGCCAAGAAGACAATTGTCTTTTTCCACCCAGACCTGGGCATTGGCGGCGCCGAGCGGCTCGTCGTCGATGCGGCCGTCGGACTGCAGAACCGCGGCCACCGCGTGGTCATCTTTACGAGCCACCGCGACCCGGCACACTGTTTTGACGAGGCTCGGCCGAAAGAGGCGGGCGGCATCTTGGATGTGCGCGTGCGCGGCGGCAGTGTCGTGCCGGCATCGGTGCTGGGCCGGTTCGCCATCTTCTGTGCGATTGCGCGCCAGGTGCACTTGCTGCTGCAGATCTGGCTGACGGGCGAGCTGGCTGGGCTGCAGGCGTCGGCCTACTTTGTGGACCAGCTGTCGGCGGGTCTGCCGCTGCTGCGGGCCGTTGGCGTCAAGTCTGGCTCGGGTTCGGGGTCGGGCAAAACGACGCCCATCTTCTTCTACTGCCACTTCCCCGACTTGCTGCTCGCCAAGGGCCGGCAAAAGTGGTGGAAGCGCGTGTACCGCGTGCCGTTTGATGCCCTGGAGCAGTGGAGCATGGGCTTTGCCGATGCCGTGGCCGTCAACTCGCGGTTCACAAAGTCGGTCGTGACGGCAACGTGGCCGCGCCTGGCAGCCAAGGTATCGGTGGGTCATTCCAACATCGACAGCGGCGACAATGGCGACAACGACGACGACAAGGGCCTGCGCGTGGTCTACCCGTGCATCGACCTCACCCAAGAAGACAGCAACTCGGTGGAGATGAAAAAGGACAGCGCCGACATGCCCGTCGATCTCTGGAAGGGTCTGCCGTTTGTGCTGAGCATCAACCGGTTCGAGCGCAAAAAGGACATTGGCCTTGCCATCCGCGCGTTTGCGGCACTGCCCGACCACCAGAAACAGACGACCCGTCTCGTCGTGGCCGGCGGCTACGACAACCGCGTTTCCGAGAATGTCGAGTACCACCGCGAGCTAGACACCATGGCCACCGAGCTGGGCCTGCGCACAGCCACGGCACGCACCATGGTGACGGCCCTCAGCATCCCCAGCGACGTGCAGGTGCTGTTCTTGCTGTCGGTGCCGTCGGCGCTCAAGTCGCTGCTGCTGCACAGCCCGTCCTGCCGCCTGCTGGCGTACACGCCGGCCAATGAGCACTTTGGCATTGTGCCGCTGGAGGCGATGCTGGCGGGTCTGCCGGTGCTGGCGTGCAACTCGGGCGGGCCGACCGAGACGGTGGTAGAGGATGTGACGGGCTGGCTGCGGGCCGGCGAGGATGTGGGGGCATGGACGGGCGTGATGGAGTATGTGCTGCCGGGCAATGCAACCAAGGCTATCTCCGATGCCAAGCGCGAGTCCATGGCCGACGCTGGCCGCAAGAGAGTGCGCAGTCTGTTTGCCGACACGCAAATGGCAGCACGGCTGGACGGAATCATGGATGAGATTATCCAGAGTGCCGCAGATGGCACAACCACGGCGTCGTCGGTGCCGTCGGCCAGCAGTCTGCTGTTGGCTGTTGCTGCGCTTTTTGGTCTCTTCGTGGCACTGGGTGCTGTCGTTGTTCGGCGGGTGCTCTAGATTAGGTTATACCCCGGGATGGACTATTTGAGATACAATGAATTAAATTAAAATTAAAAATGAGCTATAAGCTACAGCTTCTATATCTACCAACCTCCGCCAAAACCCATCCTGCTGTCGTCCCGGTCTTGCTCGAGCTTCCATGCGTCTTCCGACTTGCTGCCCATCGGGTCCAGATCGCAGCCCCAGTGTCCCCATTTCTCGCCAAACACACGCCGACCACTAGCAATCTGGATGAGGATGCCCGTCTCAAAGCCTTCTGGGTCGCGGTAAAAAGGCTCGCCCTGCCCTCCGCGCTGGCGCCGCTGCCATGAGTTGCGGCCAAACAGCTCGATCGGGCCGTGAAAAGAGTCGCGACCGCTACAACAATCAGAAATACAGATCCAGGCCGATGCCGTATCCGCGTGGGGGGCTTCTTGCCGACAGCGCGGGCATGGTGCTCGGGAGCCAAAGTCATCTCCAAGGCCATGTCGTCGGTCTTGACCTTGCGCTTCTTGATTCCTTGTCTCTATATAGCTTTATACAGCACAGCTTAATCAAATTGAATATAGTTGGCATAGTGGGAGAGGGCAGGCTCCAACAGGTGGCTTCTAATAGCAGCAGTATCAAGAGAACCAACATTCAATGAAGCAATAGATTCAGGGTAGTAAAGGACGTGACCATGCGAGAGATATCGACAGAATGTAGCAGTGTCAAGTAAATAAGAAAATAGTAAGTAGGAACAAGAAGAGAACAAGTAAATAAGAAGACAAGAAAGAAGCGAAGACGTAAAGAAATAAATAAAACATGAATAAAAGAACGAAAGAACAAAAGAGAAAGAAAGCAGAGCTCGTAGTTAAATGTTTTTAGGAAATGACTGAAACAAAAGGATATAACGCAAAGAAAACAAATATAGACAGGTGGAATAGAAGACACAAAATATAGGAAATAGAAACGAGAGATGGGGAGGCAAACAGAAAGAAAAGAAAAAGAAAGAATGCGGGCGAGACTACTCTTCATCAACGGCCACCATAAGACCGTTGGCCCTGCTCGACTTCTTGCCCAGCTTCAGCATGCTCAGCCGCTTGCGCACACTGCCCATCTTGACAATGCCGCCGCCGCCGCCGCTGCCGCCGTTGCCCGTGCCGCCATCGCTGCCATCGCCCAGGAAGCTATCGCCCGTCATGCTCTTCTTGCGGTCCAGCGTGCTCAGATCCACGCTCTTGCGCAGCCCCAGCTCGGCCACCCACTCCGTTGCGCCGTTCAGCTTGGACTTGGCGCCATTGGTCGAGGCGTGGTGGCTGTGTCCGTTGACGCCGTTGTTGACGCTGCCGCTGCCGCTGCGTGTGGTCCGGTTGGCATTCTTAGCATTGCCGTTGGGGCCACCGCCCGTGATCACCGTGTCGCTTGTGGTGCGGAAGAAGCTGCGCCGGTTCGGGTTGTCGCGGCTGCGTGTCCGGCTGTGGTCGCTCACAGAATCGCCCTCGCCGCCTGCCGTGCTGCTGTGCCGTGACTCGAGAATTGTGTTTTCGCCGTTCTGCAGGTGCATGCTGTCCCACTTGCGGTGCGCGCCTGCACTGCCACTGCCGCCACCCAAGAATGACAGCCGTGTGCCGCGTGCTGGACGCAGGGCCACCGGCTGGCCTGTAGCGGTTTCCTCGACCGTGACTCCGCCGTTCACATTCGAGCTGATCACAACAGAGCCGCCGGCACCATTGTCCAGAGTCGCCGCGACATCAGGCAGTCTTGGAGGCACCGTGTCCGTCGGCGATGTGCGCGGCCATGTCGGTGAAGGAGACACAATGCCCATCACGGCTTGCGGTGTAAAGATGGAAATCTCCGGTGCAAATGTCGCCTCA
This sequence comes from Ophiostoma cf. undulatum, assembly GCA_022392935.1. Lineage (NCBI taxonomy): Eukaryota > Fungi > Ascomycota > Sordariomycetes > Ophiostomatales > Ophiostomataceae > Ophiostoma > Ophiostoma cf. undulatum. The sequence goes on along the minus strand of JAKRGL010000047.1, from coordinate 849,562 downwards.
AAGTCTGTCCGTTGTTAGTATTGCTAGTGTTTGATTGATAGAATCTTGGCCTCAAGAACACTTACATTGTGTCAGGTCGTCTGCGTGGCTCGCGAGGTGCTCGACGTGCGACTTGCCGATCAGGCTCAGGCTGCGCTTGATCATCATTGCATGGTCAACGAGGGCCATCTTGATTGCGTTGTCTTGCGCATCGAGCTCGGGTACGCTGTCCTGGTCATCGTCATCGAGCTCTTCATCCTCGTCATCGTCTGAGCCGTCCTGGCCAGCCTGGCTGTCGCGACGGCCAGCCGGCAAAAGCTCACGGTAGCACACAACGCTGTTCTCAGAGCTTGGGTTGACAGAAACGCTGATCGCATCCAGCAGAAGCTGTGCCGTCTCGGTCGAGTTATCTCCCTCGACAATACGCTTCTCGACCACCGTCATCTCGGCCGTCTTACGCAGGATCCGCTCAAGAGCTGCCTCCTTGGCCGACAGGCGTGTCTCACCAACAGACACAATCTCGCTGCGCCGCAGGATCGTCGGGAACGCCTCGGCTGTCGTGTAGATGGTCTTATCCACATAATGCTCGGCTACGGGGCCGCTTGTCTGCCGCTGCACCGATACCGAGAACGTCTGTGGGTGCGACGACACGAGGTAGTCGCGAATGACCTGCGGCACACGCGCGCGCTGGAACACGTGGTGCTTAAGGTCACGGTGTGGGCTGATGGCCGAAATAACCAGGAACTGTCCTTCCACAATATCGTCAATCATGTCCTCAGTCGCATTTCCGCCGCTGCCGCCGCCCAGACCAGACCCAATGCGGGAGTGTCCTGCACCAGGGCCCACGGGGACAACGAGAATTTGCGCCGCTGGGTACTGCTCTTGCATACGGTCGGTAAAGGCGCCCGTGCGTTCGTTCGGTGATCCCTCGTACACAAACTCCTTGTCGCGGATATTAGCCGGGAAGCCAAGACCCCGGAACACCACCCGGAAGTACTTGGGAACCAGCCGGTCGCTCTTGGCAATGGTCTCGTACACTGTCGCGATGGCGCGTTCCGTACGCGCCAGCTTAGAAAAGTCGTACACATTGGTCTCGTACTGAACCTGCAGCTCCTTGTATGCCGCCAGAGCGCTGCTCCAGGCCTCGCCCTCCTCAAAGTGCTTGATCATGTCAAAGTAGATCCGCTCCTTGCGCTCAAAGTGCGACTGCGGAGGGAACGGGGGGTCTGCCAGTGCAGGGGCGCCCCGCAGAGGATCCCAGTCGTACAGCTCCGCGTGCAGGCGCAGTGCCAGACCGGCCTCGGCGTGGTTGCGCGATGCGGCCTGCAGAGTGGCCAGCTGGTGCACATAACGGACAAACATCTCCTCCTTTTGCATATCACGGAGGAACTCCATCAGCCGGAGACGGTCGATCAAGCTCGAGGCCTCGCCAGACGCAGAGTTACCAGCAACGCCGCTGGCACCCGCACCGGCCGAATCAGCACTACTGACTGCACCACCGCCATCACCACCGTGAACGGCAACAAGAAGGTCAAGGAACTCATCGATCGTGCCGATCAGCTCGCGGAGAGCAGTGTACAGGGGCTCGTCGGGGATCTCAGACAGAGCAGCAAACCGGTCCAGCAGCTCGCCCACAAAGAGCTTCTGCAGAATGCTCTCTGTCAGCGGCTTCGTCTTGAAGTAGTGATCGAGGTAGTCGATGATCTCGGCCTGGATAATGGACAGATCTTCGCTGAGAGTCCACTCGCTGACAATCATTGTCTGCAGGACTTCGACAGCCATGCGCCGCAGACCCTCGTGCACACTGAGACAAAGCTCGACAATAGGGCCGACAAGAGTAGGCACATACTGCACCTGGTAGCCGCCCATCTTGTTCAGACCGTACCGCTGGCGCTCCTCGACGGTGGCGTCCCATCCTATGGCCTCCCACGTGCGGCGCAGGAGATCGGCTCCGTGCTCGCGAACATCGCCGGCAATCTTCCAAACTGCGCGCCGCTTCTGCTCGGGGAAGGTCTCGAGAGCCAGGCACGGACTGCTCACAAGCATCAAAAGCGTGCTGAAGAGCATCTTCCAAAGCTCTGTGTTGAAGCCCTCTGCATCATCGGGATCGGGCAGGAAGCTGTCTAGCAAAATTGTGGCCAGATACTGCAAGGTGCGCATGGTAGACTTGTGGTGGAAAATGTGTGTGCTCAGCCACGTAGACGGGAAGGCCTCGCCGCGCAGAATACTCATGTGGACGCGCAACGTGTTTTCGAGGATTTCGGCGAGATCGCCGTCTGCGAGCTCAAGCTGCATGCCGCTGGGAGAGTTGGACAGGGCCGACAACACAGCCGAGAGCTCGACCAGAGCTTCGTCAAAGGCCGGCTGCCCCTGCTGCTTGTTGATGGCCTTTTGCAGCTCGGTCGTCTGCAGTCGGCCGTCCATAGGCTCTTCAGTGCTGCCCTCGGCCGTAGTAATTGGCCGCGATGGGAACGGATACTGAGTAGGGAACAGAAGGGACAGACGCGTCCGTGCTGGCTTGGCAGGCGTATGCACGCCGGCTGCAGTAGCTGCGGCCTTGGTCTGCGATGCCGTTTCGATCGAGTGCTGGATCGCGATGTAGGACTCAAGAATCTTGGGGATGTAGTCAGGGATCTCAGGGCCGAGATGATTGATCTGGCTGGCCAGGATAGAGCAGCACAGACGGACCTGCTCCTTCCACTGGTCCGTCACATCGTCACTAAGGCCCCAGTGCGGTGCAATCCAGCGCACGGTGTTGGCACTCAGCGCAGACCGCTGCTCGGGATGCGAAAAGATATCCAGACGCGAGTAGTTGATGATCAGCACCAGCTTGTAGAGAACCAGCTTACCCTTCACATTGGCGCATGCATCCATAAAATCAATAGCAATATGTAGGATCTCCTCAGTGGTAAGCAGATTGGACAGCTCTGGCAGCCACGTGTGGAAGTGCTGCACTGCCAGTGTCTGACTACCGACAAGAACAGGGGCGGTGTTGCGCATCATGTTCTCAAGGGCTTTGAAGATCGTCTGCAGGTGGCGCGTGAAACCAGGCGTTGTACTCGTGATACCGATGCCAGCCTCCTTGACCTTTTGCTGGTCACGCGCATGCGTGATAAACTTGAGGATCTGGCGCACAACCTTGAACGTAGCACGCAGCTTGCGTGAGATTTCTGGCTCGGTCGGCTTCGCAAGCAGACGTGTAAAGGAGCGGACAAGGCAGGGCGTCGCAAAGGGGTAGTTGAACTTGTTCTCGGCGTAGTAGTCGACTAGGGGGCTGACATTGAAGCGACGATCGTGGACAATGTCCAGCACCCGAACCAAAGCAGTAAAGACAAGGTCCTCGTACTCATCGTTGCCGGCGTAGTCGACCAAAATAGCAAACAACGCATCCAGGACATCGCTCAAAAGCTTGACAACCTCAATTTCTGGCACAAAGATAAGCTGCTGCAAAAGGCCCGGGATAGCGTCACGAGCACCGTCGCGCCACCCAAGCAGACCCAGCACAACACGGTCCTGGGAGAAACGGGTACTGCATAGATAAGACTCGACACGGAGCGTAGCAAGAGGTCCTGTGACTTCGGCCTGTGCATCGCCGCGGCCCTTTGTGCTCCAGGGCAGCGAGAGGTAGCCACCACGGCCAGGAGGAGCGTTTGTCGGCGGCCGAGGCGCTACAGTGTTCTCATCCACACGGTACAGCAGAAGCGGGTGCTTGCCATCGCGCACGAATGCAGCCTGGTCCCAGAGGGGCATGTAGGCAACAGCAAAGGGAGGGTTTGGCATGTCTGCGACAAACATAACAATGTGTGCTGTGGCGACGTCTTGGGGAGACAAGGACAGGCGCAGGGTCTGGCGCCAGCCATCGCCTCGTTCTGTAGCTAGAGAGCGCCATGTGCTCAGAGCCTCGCTGTTGGAGTACGGGTGGATGCAGCCATCAATACGCTCGCCATTTGCACGGCGCACTTCGAGTGTAACCTGGAGATTGCTGCCAACTAGTCCACTGGGCAGAGACGAGGGGCTTGTGCCGTACCGAGACAGCAAGACCTGGCGTGTAAGCACGGCATCATGTAGAGTCACGTAGATGTCGGAGCGGGGCTTTGTTGGTGCGCCAGAGAAGCCCATCTTGTTTGTCTTGCCGATTCCTGCGAGCAGGGTGGGTGTTGCCTTGATGAGAGAGTCGGCGTCCTGGTGATCGAATGCGCGGAGATGCACCTGGACACGCTCAGCGCCGCGTGATTTGTCGAAATGGCCGCTTCTGCTGGACATGAGGTCCTGGATGAGCGGGTCCCAGTTGTCACCCATTCTGTCGCCTGATATGCTACCCTGGCGTTCCGATGGTGCCCAGATGTTGATGACATGCTCGACCTCGTCGTTTTGCTGCTTCATGAGAGCATTGAGCTTCAAGACACCGACGCCCGTCATGCGCTCTACGGCCACACGGTGGCCTGCACCTCCGTCGATGGAGCTGCGGCCGCCACTTTTCGAGTTTGCCGTGCTTGGCGGGCCATCTCTGCTGCTGGCGGTATTTGGTGGTTCGTCAAAGTTTTCGTTGAGCGAGTCGAGCTTTGCGCTGCCAGTGCCTGCTCGGGAGAATTGTGCGCGAGTGTTCTTACCGGCCCACATCAAACTCCTCCGTACTGATTTGTTGCCACTGGATAGGGGTGGGCGGTTGGGTTCCTTGGATCCGGCCGTGCCAGGCATGGTGTTTGCACTGCTGTAGCCAGCCGGGCCTGTGCCCGACCGAGACAGCGGCTTGCCAGCAAGCTGTGCTGAGACGGAGAGTTGTTGAGAGGAGCGCACAGCGACGACAAGGAAAAGCTCCGCGTCAAGGGCAGGTGCCTCGCCGATGTCACCGGATGACAGGTCGGTAAAGAGTGTGCGCATGCTGAGGCCACGGGTCAGGTTGTTGATGGATCCGCCGGGTGGTGATGTGATGCTGTAGTTTTCAGAGAGGCGAACAAGGCTGCCGCCAACACGGCCAACAAGGCTCAGAACCAGCGAAGTGCCCTCGGTGGATGCACCGGCAAAGCCCTTGATGTCGACGAGCAGGTGATGGAGCGCGGTTGTTTCGATGGTGGGCTGTGGTGGCTCGCTCAGCATGCTCATAACAGACTGGAGTTGTGTAATCTCGACTACAGAGTCGTCGCCGGTGAGGATACGACCGCACTGAGCAGGATCACGCACAATGACCTCGCCACCGCAGAGCTTGTTGACGCGCACCAGGTCCCAGACTGTCTTTTCGCGCAGCTTGTTGTATTCCCAGGTTGTTAGCACGTTGTGGAGGAACTGTTGGCGGGCTTGGTTGAGAGAGGTGATGAGTTGGGAGAGGATATCGAGCTTGTGATACTGGCGTGAGAGGAGCAGCTCGTGGAGATTCGTAGAGTGCCATTCGCGGAGGCAGGACGCAATCTCGTCGATGAGCGGCTCGGCTGCTGAGGTGGGTGTCTCGTCGCCAATCTTGAGCATAGGGACAGGAGCCTGTGGGCGGGGAGCATTGGGGTCTCGCTTGACAGGCACAGACAGGCGTTCCTGGCTGGATATTGTGGCTGCCGACCGAGCCTTAGACGAGTTCTTTGAGACGTTGTCGACGCCGTTGGGGTCGAGTTCTCTCAGTGCCTCTCGCTTCTTTTGCCGACGGCGGCCAGCAATGCCGCTTTTTGCCGAATCGCTTCCCTGCTGGGCGGTACCATCACGGAACGCTGATGCACCATCGTCGCTTACATCACCGCCCTCAATACCGTTCTCGTCATGTTCGACGTCGCCAGCCTCCGACTCGCCAAGCAGCTCGCGCACCTCAACACAGCTTCGGGGGAAGATGCCGCTGAAAACACGTGCCTCGAGGGTCTGGCCCTTGACTGACGTGAGACCGGCAAGCAAGCTAGGTGGCTTTAGCAGGTAGCCACGTAGCCAATTGCCGTCTGGCGTCTCTTCGATAATGTATAGTTCGTCTCCGATTTCGAGCACGAGGTCCTCGGGGTGCGATGCAGAGAACGGAAAAGTCGCCACCGCAAATGCGATGTGCGGTAATGGTTGCCAAGGCATTGTGAAGTTTTGCAGAGGCAGTGTCGGTGGTGGAAGTTGTGATAGCAGTGGTAGCTTGGGGAAGATGTATGCGAAGCTAAGCTCGGCGTGACAGGGACCAACGAATCCGTGCCTGGAGTGCCTGAGTCAAGAGCAGCTTGTGGAGATGGCGTCGTGTCGCAGATGGCGGTATTTGCGCGTGTCTTGTCTGGCGTCTCAGGAGAGCGTCGGGAAATAGCAGGTCGTCGCACGGCGTGGTTCTGTGCCACGCACAACGATGCTATGTGCGTGATAGTGAGGCTTTCGAGGCTGTGCTCACGGGCATCGCATGGAGGAAAATCGTATAAGAGTCCTGTCTCAGATCAGGTTAGACGGGCTGTGTGGGAAGAGAGACATGGTACTTTTACGGTCGGGACCATTAAGCAGACCAGCCGAAGCGGAGGGGGTAAGGAGAGGAGCAGGGACTAGAGCAGAGGAAGAGCAGACGCAAAGCAGAGACAATGCACATGAGGGCAATAGACAAGAGGTCTCACAGAGGTCTCACGCTAAAGTCGCATGCACAGTCCAATGTACAGGTCTCACATGTACGCAGGGGAGATAGATGCCAGCAAGCAGACGAGCAGACGTACAGGCAGGTGCAAATGATGCGAATGCAGAAGCAGGTCCAAATACAGGCGCAAGTGCAAATGCAGATGCGGATGCAGATGAGGATGGCGTAAGAGTGGTGGTGGCGGCTTTTTGCATCGAGGTGGGAGTGCACCGGCGCTCAGAGGGGAAGAAGAGAGTATCGACGAGAGAGGATAGATGTGTTTCGGAGTCGAGATCTTGGGGTTGCCGTCGTCGTGGGCTCCAGAGGGTGAAAAAAGACAGTGTCGACGCTGAATGGATATTTTGTGTCAGTGGCCTGTGAACTGTGGGCTGGGGTGGGAGTCCAGAGTGCAACGTTGGGTAATGGGTTGGAGGTTGGAGGCTGGAAGCTGGAGGTTGAGGTTGGAGAGGCCGAGCGTGGAAGTGGACGAGCCGTTGGGTATCGTGTTCTTGTCCGTGGTAGATTTTGCACCCACTTGATTACTCTACTCTAATCGACTGTCGCGTTCCGGTTCCTGGTCCAAGTGCCAGAGCGCGTTGTTCAGGGGCGGGATGTCGATAGTAGGGGGTGAAAGGAGGAGGTGCAGAGTCTGGGAGGAGGCGGGAGAAAGTCGTACCTTTTGGGGGTCTCTGTGCACGGAGAATGCATGCAATATGGAGTCGAGGGAAGCACAAAAGGATCGTCCTGCACAAGATTAAAAAGACAAACGACCGGGGTGGTGGACAGGTCGAGGAGGTAGAGGATCTCGCTGCGCTGTCAATCAAATCAACGGCCGGTGGAGAAGGTCTAGACAGCAGCGGGCAGAGCAAACACGATAACACGCTGGCAAAGCTACACCGTCCAGTACAGAGTATGAGAGAAAAGCTAAAAGTGCTCGCAGTGGTGCGCGCAGTAGTGATTGAAGCGCAGCTGGGGTCGAGCGAGAGCAGGGGGCCGAATATAAAAATGGAATAAATTTAAATAAATTTCCCTTAAATAAATGGAAAAGAGCCCCTGGACGTGGAGAAGATATCTCCCACTTCGGCGACAGCTCGAGTGGATTAGAGGTTGGATTGGGACTGATAGGGTTTGTTGTGGTGAAACAGGCGATGGAAGAAGTGTGAGGACGCTCGGTTTTTGGAGGTTGCGATTGCTACCAAAATGCAGAATGTGCTCGATGTGACCATGTGTGATGGGAGTTACTCATTACTCAGTATTAGGTGTGAGACCCTGGCGTTCTTTCCCTGTCTGAATTGTCACAGTTCGCACCTTCCCTGTTGCCCAGACTTTTGTGTCAATTGTCCATCGCACCTGCCCTCACTAGACATTTTCCCCTTTCACTCTTCCCCCTTCTCGCTATCAGTCAATTGTCTCCTCTTTCTACTTAGTACACTGATTACCACTTTACAGTTATGCATCGACTGCAGGCCCGTTGCCCGCTTGCCCGTGCGCTCTCCCTGGCTCCTTCCCTTTTCCATACACACATTGCAGAAACAGTGTGCATCCTGGGGACAGTGGAAAGAGCAAAGAACTACGTAGAGCCCAAAGGCTACAACCTGCAAGCTCTACGGATCCCGGCCCCGTCCCGCATATCAATCAGGGATACGGCATGTGATTGGCTGAATTCTGATTACAGTTAGAGCCGGCATAGCACTAAGTATTAGCACCAGCCGTTGTTCAGCATGGACCCTCACTGACACTGATTGGCACTGATTGACACTGGCTGACCTTGGGTGCATTTTGGCATTTTGACGCGACCGTGTCCGGTTTTTACGTTGCCCTATGCGCAAATATACACTGGAGCTAGTGATCGGTAAAAGCCCCGGTTATTGTCGTTGGCCCCGTTGGTATTGTGTTTTTGCTTTGCGCTGTGTTTTGGATTGCAGCGTGCTATGTTTCCAAGAATTAGTCTACAATGTATTATGGCCAGGGATCTCTGGTATTGCTTCTATGTTTCTTGCCTTTGACTACATAGTAGTGGGATCCTTTCTATCCCGTGCCTTGGCTTCTGGAAGGCGTAGCAGTAGGAGCACTGGACCAGATTTGGGCGCTCAGACAAGAACTGATACGGTACCGAAGAGAAGAGAGAAAGACACTCGACAATATCACCCCGGCATTCTAAAGTTCTTCAGCCCTCATACTACTATGTAAGATACAAAAAGGAGTCCAACTCGTGTGGAAGCCGAGTCGAGTACGTTTGCAGTGGGATATTAGCCAACTACGGAACAGAAGGAAATGAGAATCGGTGATATTGATGGAAACATTTCAAAGGGGTAAGGCTGTTTGCCGTTAGACTGTCCAGTAAATTGAACGTTTGATTGTTTTGTTTGCATTTTGCGTGTTTGTGTTTGCACGATAAAATCAGAGATCTGACAAGCCACAAAGGTCTGTTCAGCACACGCCCAAGCCCGTTGGAGATGCCCAACAAAGGTTCAGAGTACTACTTATGTATGTATGCTACAGAATAATGGATGCTCCTTCAGTAGAGTTGTGATAGAGCCGAGCACGTAAACGAGACTTTCATTCAGAGTGCCCCTATCCAGGCTGCCCAATTTTGTACTGCATTCTCATGCATGCGTGTTTATTGCCTGCAGCTGCAGACGGCTGCAGGCACAGCATCCTGCATTGTGCACTTGTTGGCAGCAATGCACGCAGTATGGCGTTCCGCCTATCTCGTTACTCAGAGGGATGAGCACAAACTAGAGCTAGCGCGGTCGTTAGAGGCTCCTTTCAGGGGTAAGATCAGTCAGCAAGGGGTACTATTATGTCTGTATGTGATTATGTAATTATAGCTTTCAACGTCTTGTTCATGGATAAGGGAGTCTCGAGCTTTGGTGTTCATCACTTGAGCCAATAGTACAGAGTAGGCAAACAATCAATATATGCAAATTCTATGCTGAGAGAAGATATTATCCCATTGCCCAATCCAAACGCCTCAAACAATAAAGCAAAACCCATTCCTCGGGAACCCAAGCCGAACTCCTAGAAAGCAAACAGCACTTTTCTTTTTGACGCCGACCCGTCCGAGGTCCGATCATAAATCATTAGATGGCAAGCAGGTGCCTGCCTGGAACAGGATAGACAGAATCAACTGAATATAAAGGATGCAAAAATTATGGACTGCTCACGGGCTGCTGCCAGAGTCGAGAGCGCGCACAATGCCGTACGAAGCACCAGCCGCCAGCGCGCCAATCAGCAGCGTCTGCAGAGCACCCCAGATACCGGCCGAGCGGCTGTGGACCGTCACGACCGTCTTGACGTAGCCAAACACCAGCAGGATCAGCGCAGTGATCACAACAGAGACCAGCAGCGCGTCGCCCGCGCGCTTCATCATAAAGTAGGGGACCATGGGGATCAGGCCGCCGATAAAGTAGCTCATACCCATGGTCAGAGCCGACAGCCACGCGCGGCTGGTCTCGGGGCACTCCAGCTTCAGCTCAAAGTGCATCATGAAGCGCACCCACATCTCGGGGTCCCTACACAGCTCGTTGACGAGGGGCTTGGCCGCCTCGTAGCTGATGTTGTACTGGGCGAGAATGTCAAAGATCTCCTGGCGCTCGGCCTCGGGCTTGTTCTTGACCTCGTCCCACTCGCGGGCCTCCTCGCTGTGGTAGTGCTCCTTCTCCGTCGATGCGGCCAGGTAGGCACCGAGGCCCATGCTGATGGCACCAGAGAAGAGCTCGGCAAGACCGCCCATGACGACGAGGCGGGTGTCGCCGAGGGTGGACAGGCCCGCGCACAGGGCAAAGGGGACGGTCAGGCCATCAGCGAAACCAATAATGATATCACGGACGACATCGTTATAGTCGGAGTGGCGCTCAGAGTGAGTGGTGCTGCTGGAAGAAACGCGGGTCAGGCTGCTGTCGGAGCGGCGCTCAATGAGAGGGTCGACCTCGGTGGCCAGGGTGTTGATGGACGAGTAGGACATGGTCGGCGAAGAGGATGCCATTGGGGTGAGTATAGGTGGTGTTGTGGTAGAGATATCTAGCAGATATGAGAGAAAGGATGATGGAGGATGATAGCAAAGTAAATACGTATGCAGAGTAGAGTGAAGAGGTGTTGTGATTTGTAAGGCGACAAAAGAGGAAGGTACGCTAGTCACTAACACAGGGTCTGGAGATGCTGAATGCCGATGATGGGAGGAGTATCAGGAGACGGACTCGATGAGGATACAGACGATATTTAATACTTTTCTGTTGCCAGGTCAAGGAGGCCCAAAGGGGCCCCCTCGCCGCTTTGTCTACCTGCTTTGACCTTTCTCTCTGGGTTCTTTGGCTTTCTTTCCTATCCGAAGCTGACCTGAATTGCATCCGCCCTTGGCTGTTCCACACCAAATTCTGGTGAGAGGCAAAGTCTCCACAATATATCAGCAAAATAGCCAATTATATATGTATCATTACTCAGTATTTTCTCTGCAGCCAATCAGACGAGACCTAATTGGCAGCACCGGACTTTGGGGCAAGGCGCATCACCACAAAAACCATAAAAACTCCTCTTTTCTTTCTTATAAAAGACACTGCACAATCTAATATACTGTCGATGATTGGCTCGGGGTTTCATTAATAGCTCCATTTCGTGCCATTAATTAGACCAAAAGCTGCTGTGAAGCCGCAAGCCAACAGGACTTGGGTAGTCACGTCACAGTGAGAGAGCTAAGCTGCAGTACGTCCAGTTGGACCGTGTATTTTCAGTTTGGACTAGATGCGCATACGATGTAGCTCTCGCCAATGTTTCCCTTTGACATACGCATCGTAACGTCTTCACATCTTACACGTTGATGTCGGTCCTTTTGCCGAGAAGGATATTCAGGAACGCATTGAGAAACCAGAGCCACCCACCAATGAACCCAAACAGAAATAAATGTACTCCGTACAGACCTGGGGTCAGACTCCGGTGTGGATGAGGTCGGAAGATTCTTCTTTTGCTATCCATTCTCGAATTTTCAGTCTCCGTCGCAGCCTCACAGGTTGACATTCACAGCAGCTCTTATTCGTCCAAGCAGTGGATATCTTGTTATTTTGATGCCATGCCAATTGGTTTCGGACTCTAATATACACAGAGTCTGCGTTCGTGGGACCTGGGCTAGTGCAGCCTTGGCCCAATCTTTGGATCTGCAAAAACGGGCCTTGAATAGCATATCGTCTAGCCTTTGATTTGATCAATATTACCATAATTAATGTCATGGTTGGCTGCCTTTCAAAGAAGGGGCTCCGCAATGTGAGTTCACAACGGTTGTCGCCGCCACTATTGCGGCTGGCCTTGCGGAATATAACAGAATCGGAGCCTTCCCAACGTAGTATCGCATCGCGGGCGCTTACGTGATGAAATCCATTTGGATTTAGGCAAGCCGGGGCGTGTTAGTCGTCGCCAAAACTAGGCAAATCGGGTCACTATTCTAAGGCAATATATGTGACGACGTGAACCTTATTTTATTAAAATGGCCAACAAGCCAGCAACTATTATCATAACTTTTGACGCCAGACGCTGACACATGTTCGTCAATCGCCTTGCCTAGCACTGGTTATCCAGATCTGATAATCAGTGATAATCAGTGATAATCAAAAAAGTCTATAAAAAGGAAGGAAAAGGCCATGTAGAAAAAAGAAACGGCAAAACGACAAAAATAGAAAAAATGATCAAAATCTACTTGCGCGAGTCTGCAATGGCCAGGTCCAGCAGACGGAGGCCCTCCTGGATCTCAGGCTCGGTAATGGTCAGTGGCGGCACGAAACGCAGCGTGTTGGTGCCGCAGCTAATCACCAGCATGCCCCGGTTGCGGGCAGCCTCGATGATCGGGTTGGGGTCGCAGGTCAGCTGGGCGCCCAGCAGCAGGCCGCGGCCGCGAATCTCGGTGATGACGTCGGGGTACTTTTGGCGCAGCTGTTGCAGGCCGCGCACAAAGACAGCGCCCTTGGCGACAACGTCCGACTGCATCTTGGGGTCGCTCAGGCGCCCCAGCACATGCGTGGCCACGCGCGAGCCCAGCGGGTTGCCGCCGTAGGTGGTGCCGTGGTCGCCAACCTTCATGGCGTCGGCGACAGTGCCGCTGACGAGTGTCGCGGCAATGGGGAAGCCGTTGCCGAGAGCCTTGGCTGCCGTGACAATATCGGGGTGGGCTTCCTTGGGCAGGTGGGCGTGCGCCCAGAGAGTGCCGCCGGTACGGGCGAGACCGCACTGGATCTCGTCGTGGACCAGAACGGCACCGACAGCGCGGCACCGCTTGGCCAGAGCGACCATGAACTCCTCGGAGCCGACGTTGACGCCGCCCTCGCCCTGGATGGGCTCGACAATCACGGCACAGGTCTCGGGGGTCACGAGAGCCTCAAGCACGGCCGGGTCGGCGTCGTTGAAAGTGCCGCAGCGGAAACCGGGAACCATGGGCGCAAACGGCTTCTGGTACTTGGGGTTGTGCGTGGCCGACAGACTGCCCATGGTGCGGCCGTGGAAGGCGCCCGAGAAGGAAACAATTTCGGTCTTCTTGCCCGAGGGGTCGCGCACCTTGCCGACCTTGCGGGCGAACTTGATAGCAGCCTCGTTGGCCTCACTGCCCGAGTTGGAAATGAAAACGGCCTTGATGGGGTCGTAGGCCATGCCGCCGGACTTGGTGGTCTCCTCGACGAGCTGGCGCGCCAGAGTGCCGGTCCAGATGTTGTGGTACAGGTTGGAGGCGTGCATCAGCGTGCTGGCCTGGTCGCCAATAATGCGAGCCACCTCGGGGTCGCAGTGACCGAGGCCGTTGACTGCAATACCAGCCGTCAGGTCGAGGTACTGCTTGCCCTCGAGGTCCCACAGGTAAGTGCCGGCACCGCGCTCAAAGACGGGGGCAGGGCGCGAGTAAGTGGCCACCATGTAGGGGGCGCTCTGGGCGACAACGGTCTCGCTGTGCAGCTCGGATGTCGGGGCATCGGCCATGCGGCGGGCTGTCGTAGAGATCGAGCGGACGGCTGGGCGAGCCACAATGGCTGAGCGACGGGCCGATGCCGACACCGCAGTGGTAGAGCTTGCGACGACGCTCCGGGCCGCCTTGGCCGCGTTCACGGCTTGCAACCGCCAGACCATTATGATGATATGTGTGTGAGGCTTCGGGGGATATGAAAAGAAGAGAGTGGTTCAAATCCAGCAAAAGTAAACAATCAAGCGCAGCGGCCGGTATATCAAGTGGCGTGAATTAGTCAATGCGATCAACTCAATGAGTCGAAACTCTTATCGATAAGCGCCCGTGAGTCAAAAAAAGTTTTCTGGTACGTAAAACTCGGCGGGGTCATGGGTCCGAGGTCGGGTAGTGCGACTACATAGTAGGGGTCTATCCGGGGAAGGCACAGTGTATTGAGATGACACAATGAGGCAAGAGTCATAGCAATAAGCTCTTGTTTTTATATTATGAGTAATTTCAAATGGCAGATAGACGATGATGGTGTTTCGTCTTGCTATGATACTATGTAGTTTTATCGCAATTATGAACGAATCAGAAATCGAAGCGTCAAAATAAAATAAGAAAACAAGCAAAACCGACAAAAATTAGTAAAAATTATCCAAAATAATCAAAAGGCATCATGGTTTTTCTTTAGAAAAAAAAAAGAAAAAAGCTAGAACATATGAAATACACACAGAAAAGATGTATCAGAACCGACGTCAATAGAAATAATAAAACGAAAGACCCTGACAACCAATACCAGTATCATTCTCGTCACAAGCCAGATGCGAGGCCGAAACGACGAAGCGGCGCCATCACCTGCAGCTACTCTAGCTCACATTATCTTGTCATCCCATGCAATCCTGATTCTGCTTCCCTGTTTCGTGCATGTCGTTGATTAGTGCGGCTTGGTCTACTACACAGATGCAGCGCTTATATAATCACGCCATTCATGGAGGTGTCCTTACCCACCGCCGTGCAACTGGACACGACAGCTGGACAACTGGACAAAGACTCGAGAACTCGTATCCGAAAAGAAACCCTGCAAAAGAGCACTCCAGACCGTCTGATCAACGCTGTACTTTGCTGGACTTCTTTCCCGGTGTTCGCCCACCTGTCAGGTCTAGCCCCCTCCCTCGAGTACAGCACGAGACACGAGACACGAGACATGCACGAAACATGCGGCACAAACAATGTAGAAGTACAATGAGAAGAGCTAGAACGGCAGACTAAACTCGATAACGAAACAAGAACAGGGGTCTCTGGGCCGTCTTTGTCTCGCCGTCTGATTTCCTGATCTTCATCCTTTGTTATCTGGCAGGCCTCCCCGCGGGCACAGCTTACTCAGCAAGAAGACAACGGCCAAAAAAGAAGAAGCCGAGCGAAAGTGAGTACAATGTCTAAAGTTTCAAGTAAATAAACGAATCCTGGTTAAACGTCGACACCTGCCCTACAGCCTACAGCTCATAGCGTGCCAGCGTATTTCTGGTTTCTGCCTCTTGTCAGACCATTGGCGATCTGCAGGGCTTACACGGTTGCCCCACTTACTGCCCACCCACCATCATCTCGATCGTTCCTTCTTCTTCATGCCCTCTCTCTTTCCATCTCTGGCTGTGACAGTGGCAATACACAGTACATAGTACGTCGGTGGCTGTCCGCTGTATGTACTGTACATCGATAATACTTCAGTCTCAGCCTACGAACAAGAGCTAGATTCAACGGCCCAGAGAGATCAGACCCCAAACGGAAAGAGGGACACGGCGACCGAGCCTCCTCCCCGGGATGTGAGGAACCCCACGTTGGAATGCCTGGCCTCAACCCGCAACGGCAGGACCCTTAATCAACGGGTCCCTACCACTCTGTGCTCCTACTCATTTCTGCTTGCACTTACACTTGCACTCGCGCTCACGCTCACGCTCACGCTCACGCTCACGCTCACGTTCTACCAGCCCTGCTCAAAGCTATATCCGGGTTTCCTTTTTTCGTCTTCAATTCCCTACTCTCTCTCCTTTTTGTTTCTTCTTCACTCCCAGCGCGTCTTCCATTCTTCTGGCGCCCGGATCCCCGAGCCTGGGACTCGATTCCCCACGAAGCTAGTCACGAACATAATTGGTACATGGGCGAGCTTGGTTGATAAATACGAGGTCCAGCCGGGCCCAGTGCGACGCCAGAAAGAAAAGCTGGGCGGCACCATACGAGAAATCAATCCACCTTGCATCATACACCTCACACCTCTCATCGTTCACCGTGCTATAGCCGTCGTTGAAATGGCAGATCCCTATCGCTCCAGCGGCGGTGATAGTGGACGCCCCGTCGACGCCACCACTTCTGATGCCGACACCACAGCCGCCGCCGCCGTTGCAAAATCACAAGCGGCAGCACAGATCGGGTCCGAAGGCCGGCAACCAGCCCTCACACAGAGGCCGGCAACTGCGGGCGTCGATATGGATGCCATCGTCGCAAGCCGCAAAAAGTATCTTCTCGACCTCGTATCCGATCTGTCCCTCGACGAAATCTGGATGCTGCAGAAGCGACTCGCCGGCCTCGACCTACGCACCGATATTTTCTCGCGCCTGCCACCAGAGCTGCAGATTCTGATTGCCGATGACCTAGGGCCGTCCGACATAGGATGCTGCCTCCAGGTATCGAGGAGCTGGCGGTTAGCACTGCTGCACGAGTCTATGCTCAAGAAGCTGGCCCGTCGGTGCTTCCCGTCACTGCTCGAGTACATTGATGTTGTGCACCGCCTCAAGCAGAGAACTTTAGACTTGGAGGGCGAAAAAATAGACAACGGCAGTCTAGACGCGCTGGTGGCACGGATCTTTACCGGCACGGCCAAGCAGTATGCGCTGCGGGCACAGGGCCGGTTCTCGTATGTTTTCCGGCACTGCAGGTACCCTCCAGCACGGCTGGCAATGGAGTATGTTGAAGCCCAAACAGACACGCTTGGTGCCAGAAAGGCAGAAGAAACGAGCAACCCCCCCAAGCCATCGACATGGCTCAACACCGAACGCCCCCCATCAGAGCGGCGAAAGAAACAGCCAACACCACTATTGCCCACCTACCCACTACCAGACCTGCTCGCAAGTGGACAAGATGACTTATTTTCCTCCGACGAAGACGAAGACAATGCCCCCGAAACGTACATGAGTCCTGACTACGCATACGGCCGGCTTGCCTGGGAGTATATCAGCACTTCCTATGTGTCGTTTATTGTCGACGATCTACGGACCGGCAAGCGGGCAATCCTAAATGTAATGAACAGCACTGTCCGTGGACAAGTGCACATCCTGTGTGCATTTGGTGACCAGCTCCTAGTCACAAACGCCGGCACTAGCATGTAAGTTGTCGGCTCTTTATGCATATCTAAACATGTGTACACATGGTTGCAGCAGACCTAGGAACTTACTGACTGATAGAATGGCATGGGACTTTATCTCGGGAGAGAGATTCACCAAGACGATCCCTGCACAGATGGACACAGTTGCTACACTTGGAAATGCCGTCTATATCCTGTCACAGGGCAGCATTTTTGTGTGGAAGACGGGTGGCCCTATGCGGGAGGTCGACATGACAGGCGTTGATCCTAGGTTCCGCCAACCCGACAGAGACGGCCGTCTACCCAGCTATTTCCTGCTGGACCCCCTCAACCGCGACATCTTTTACCTAGGCAACTATGAGGTGGTTGGCGGTGCCAACGGTCTCAGCGGAGAGCTGTGCACCCATCTGCACAAATTTGAGAATCTCAAGTACATCGAAACCTTTACGCACAGCCTGCCCTTTAGCAACTTTGCCTTTCCGTCACGCATCATCGGCACCAATGCACGGCGCGACTCCCGCGGCCTCTTCACCGTGGCAACGTGGCGTGCCGACAAGGGCACGCCGGGCTGGAAGCAGACATCGACTCTTGCCCTGCTTGACCGCATTGGGTCTCTGTCGTTCAACATTTACACGCACAAATTCGCCCTACATTTCTACCTGCTGCCGCCGCAGTCGCCCACCATCGGCCCCGACCACTTCCATACTATCAACACACACCTCTGGAACAACCAGCTCATCACCCTGGTGGACCGCTATCGCGATGCAGCCAAGGCCAAGATCCGTGTCGCCAAGCCGCTGCTTCTGGCGTTTGAAGATGAGGGCGGCGAGGAGGCCCGCTGCCTGGCCGATGTGCCCTTTTCCACAATACCGCTGTACGTCTCGACGCCGTTGCCGGCGCAAGACTACGGCAGCAACGTGCCGTCAGAAATCTTGGAAAACTCGGCCATTATCAAGCCTGAGCGTCGCATGCGGATCAAGTTCCACGAGATCAACCCCGGCACGGCGGCCGCATGGCTGCAGAGCGACGAGGACTGGGCCAAGAACGGCTACATCCTGCGCTTCGGGCTGGATGTGGCCACGCTGCACAAGGGCAGGGAAAACCGGCCGACACATATCCGGCAATACTCGGTCGAGGGCGACGACGACTTCCTGGTCATGCACTACAACAATGAATACACCGTGTGGTGTTTCAACGACAGCCTCGATCCGACCGGATGGGAGGCCTTCACGGGCAACCAGCAAGCATCGGCCTTGTCGTCTAGCTTATGATAGCCACTGCCTTTGCCAGCGTATGCCGGGTGTCGTCAAGAAGTCAAGAGAAAAAGGCCCAAGACGATGCAGCAAAGACCGGGATATCGACATTGGGCAAGCCGATACAGGGCACATTGCATATTGCGTATATGCTCTTGGATGCGTTACTGGATAACAAAACCTAGCTCTATATACCAGCATAGTCCGATGAGACATGAATCTACCTGAATAGACAGCCATTACACAGCGGCACATTGCATCTCTGTACTGATCTTACATCTTATCGAAGATTACGTAATCAAACAAAATGAACACGATCAAGGAAGGAGCTATCGATGGGGAATGTGCATAGTATCTCGATGACGCCCCGTACTAAGAGGAGAATAGTGCTGCTGCCGGGTCTAGCGGGCCTTGCACATTTGCTGTAGTAGAGGAAGGCGCTGCTCACATGCCACCTTAGCTTGCCGGTGCTTGCCTCCTTCTTGCCTTGCCGGGCAAAACCACAGACGAGGATGCGGCGAGTCCTTGGTCCTTCTCCTGCCGTGTGAGAGGACCCTGAGAGCCTGCTTGATTCCGCATATCCAGTACAAACGCTAGCGGAGGCAAAACAAGCTCGCTTACCGAGTCCACCCGAGATAAAAACTAGTGTCAATGGCCGACCAGGCCGGTGAAATTTCGCGATACGGGACCCGCTCCTGCCAATTTATAGTCTGTTTTTACAGTGTTTACAGTGCGGAAGACGCCAGTGCCAGGCCAGTGCCAGCAGAGGTGATTAAAAATAATCCAAATAAAAATAGAAATTCACATGGTGGGCAGTGGGCTACGGTAAACGGAACAGGGGGAAAAAGTGCCTCACAAAATCTTTTCCCTTCTTCCTCCCCTCCCCTTCCCCTTCTCTTCCTCCCGCCGACCTTGATCTCACGATTTCGTCTTCCGTCTTGTTTCGCAACACATCATCCTCTCCACCCCTCTCTTCTCTCTAACCACCCATTCCACTCACATTCGCAATGGCTGCTGTCCAGAAGACCGATGCCCCCAAGTCGGGCTTTGCGCTGTACTCGCGCTTCGCCCTGGCTGGTGCCATCTGCTGCTCCGTCACCCACGGTGCCCTGACCCCCGTCGATGTGTAGGTACTCCCCATAGGTCTCACAGCGTATCACGGCATGTTTTTTTTTGTTCAAAGTCGACGGAGCCGAACAATGCCGGCCGACTCGTCGCCGCCGCCTCACCTCGGTGTACTCTTCCGCCCCCATCACATGTCGATGCACAGTTCACATCGATGCATAATGCACGATGCACGCCGCATGCCACTGCTCGCCACTGCAACATCACCCCTCCATCACGATGCCCGCCATTGGCCCAACGCCAGCAGCACGCGACCATCCCAGCATCTCGATACTCTCAGCCCTCCTCTTCCACCTCGCAACACTGCCCTCCCTGCTACCCGTGATTTCAGCTACATCTGTCTTCTTTATACAACTTCTCAGAAGATGCCCTTTCTCTGTCGTTCATATCTAACCATCCCAGCGTCAAGACTCGCATCCAGCTCGAGCCCGCTGTCTACAACAAGGGCATGATCGGTGGCTTCAAGCAGGTCATCCAGGCCGAGGGCGCCGGCGCTCTCCTGACCGGTTTTGGCCCTACCGCCGCCGGTTACTTCCTGCAGGGTGCCTTCAAGTTCGGTGGTTACGAGCTCTTCAAGAAGCAGCACATTGACTTCCTCGGCCAGGAGACTGCCTCCAACTACCGCACTGCCGTCTACCTGGGCTCGTCCGCTCTGGCCGAGTTCTTCGCCGACATTGCCCTGTGCCCCCTTGAGGCCACCCGTATCCGTCTCGTCTCCGAGCCCACCTATGCCAGCGGCCTGATTTCCGGCTTCTCCAAGATGCTGTCCCAGGAGGGTATTGGTGCTTTCTACGCCGGTTTCGGCCCCATCCTGTTCAAGCAGGTCCCCTACACCATGTCCAAGTTCGTCGTCTTTGAGAAGGTCTCCGAGTCCATCTTCAACATCTACCCCAAGAACACCCTGTCCGATGGTGCCCAGACTGCTGTCAACCTGAGCTCTGGTCTGGTTGCCGGTTTCGCCGCTGCCCTGGTTTCGCAGCCCGCCGACACCATGCTGTCCAAGATCAACAAGACCCCCGGTGCTCCCGGTGAGGGCACCACCTCGCGCCTGATCAAGATCGGCAAAGAGCTGGGCCTCCGCGGCTCCTACACCGGTATCGGTGCCCGTCTGTTCATGGTCGGCACCCTGACCGCTTTCCAGTTCGCCATCTACGGTATGTTCCTCTGTTTATAAATCTAGTGTAAAAAACCAAATACTAACTTGCTTAGGTGACCTGAAGAAGGCCCTTGGCGCCACCGGTGGTGTCGAGATCTCCAAGTAAGTGCTTCCCGCACTGGAACTGGAGGACCATGTGTAATATGGGAATGATAATAGATAAAGGACAAACAGCCCCTTGACACCGATACATAATACATGACGGAAGACAGGGGAATGTGTCTTGGTTTTGTGCGATTTAATACGGGTTGGAAGCAATACTTGCGACTCTCGAGACTCTTGGGAAACGACAGAGGGTTTGTGGTGCATTTTTGCGTATAAAAGTAGCATAAGACTCTTGTTTTTCTCTTGTTTTCCTATGTTCTCATTCCTCATTGATCATTGATCATTGATCATTTCTCGTCATCTCTTGTCATCATCTATCTGCCTTGCTCTATTTACTTCCGTTTCTACCCTTTGCCATCTGCATCTACCATCTACCTCATAGACTCAAGCAACACATGCTGCATAATAGAATTCTTTAATCAACCAATGCTTTTGGTCACTTGGCATGCAGCGGTGACGAGAACGTGCCGGTACGTAGCTCAGCCGTGGAGGGGTCATTGATAGCAGGTGGTGACGATCCACAGCTCCGTGGTGCAAGGCAATTATAGACATCACATACAAAAAGACAGCCACTCCAAAGCTAGATAGAAGACTGAATTCGAATAAATCATGAGGCTCATCAAGCGTTGCTTGCAGCAAGGCAACGGCAGTAGAATAGAAGAAAGAAACAAACCACAAAGCAAAGAAACCAAGGCAAAGAAGCTAAACACGCAGTCCGCCAAACAGTATATACCAAGTAGAAACAACCCCCCCGAGTCTCTTAGACATCCAACACCCTAGTCCTTGCCCTGGACACGGCGGACCCAATCGTCGTGCACGCGCATGCCGTCGACAACGACAACACCACGGCCACGGCCGACACGGTCCTCGCGCTGCCACCACTTTTGCACAACATCCGTGGCGCCAGATTTGGCCGACGGCTTCTCGGCCTCGGACTCGCTGTCGGCAAGACCGCCGTGGCCGCTCTCGGCACCGACAACCACGACAATGTCGTTGCGCATCCAGTTCTGCAGCTGGTTGACAGTGGCGCCGTTCTCGCCAGACAGCGACTCCTGCAGGTACACGACGTCCGGCTCCAGCAGGTGCAGGATGTTGGCATGGCCGTTGGGCGACGTGAATGGAATGATCTCAGAGTCCTTCTGCACAAGCGCCAGCGCCTGGGCGTGCAGGGCGCTGTAGCCGACATCGCTGATGGGTGCCGACTTGGCCTCCTGCTTGGGCGACTGCGCAGCATCGGTGGCAATGTTGGAGAAGGACGAGCTCAGCGAGTTGGGCTGCTGCGACGAGCTGAACGAGTTGGGGTCCAGTGTGGCAGACGCCTCCTTGTAGTTGGGAGCGTACACCAGCACGAATATCCGGGTGCGCGCAAAGTCATTTTGGCGGGGGATGTAAGACAGGATAGACTGATATGTTAGTATAATTAGATAGAGGAGACATATGTAGAGGCTCCAGCAAACTTACCGCGTTCTCGTGGAATCCGTCCTCGTCAACGTCGACAAAGTGGTCTGCAGAGACAACAATGACGACAGTCTTGCGCTTCCGGCTGGACGACGACGACGACGTAGCAGCAGCAGCAGCAGCGGCACCAGCCGAGGCGCTGGCACTGCCAACCGGTGCGGAGCGGTCCTTACGCGCCTCTGCTTCTTCGGACCATGTCTCGTGGTCGGCGTAGGCGTCCTTATCGCCCTCGCGGATCGACGCGAGAGCACCGCCCACCGCCGCGGTTGCAGCTGTAAGTCCTGCAGAAACGGCCTTGCTCGCGTTGCCGACCCAGTGCTGAGGGCTCGACGAGCTGCCCAGCGCGCCGATGCGCGCGCTCCAGCCGCCGTTGCTGCCGACGGCCGATGCCGACTCGGTCATGTTGATGGTGTCGCCGCCAGCGCCGCGGGGCTGCGGTGTCGATGCGCCGTAAGCCGGGTTGTCGCCATAGTCGGCGTGGCCGTAGTCAACGTCCGTGTATGGCCGCTGGGGCAGGTTGGGAGGACGATTCGGCCCGCCACTGGTGTAGCCGCCGCTCTGCTCGCCCTCCTCGTCTTCGTAGTCGTCGTCGCGGTTGCGCTGGCTCCAGGCCCAGGCGGCGACACCGACTGTTGCGACAGTCAGAGTAACAACCAGCGGGACCCAGTGATTCACCACACCGCGGCGCCGCGACGAGGAACCATTGTCGCCCATTATAGTCGGAAAGGTGGCGATGAAGCGATAAAACGATAAAGCGATAGGGATAGATACAAGTTTAAGCCGATGCCGACGTCTCACATGGCCCGGCAGTGGTGTGTGCGATGGAATGCAGGAGGGGGCGGGTAGAGCCCGGGGATGTAGGATAGCTTGCCGCGGCGCAGGAATGTGCAACACAAAGTGTAAGTGACCGATAGAGAAAACGGGATTCTCTCAAGCCGAGAATTCGAGGGGAAACGCGATCAGATCGTCGTCGTCGGTTAATGACGGGGTGTTTGCGCTGAGGAAAGCAAAATCATAAAATCGCGTCCGCGCTGCGACATTGCTCAGAGCTGTGTATTCGCTCGTGTCGTTGTTTACGCAGAGTCTTTCGTACTGAAGATCTTGAGGAGCTGAGAGCTGAGGCGCTGCGGAGCTGAGATGGGGTGGTTGGTGATGCTGCCAACGATTTCCCTGATTTTAGTTGCGATTTAATTTAATTGTTTACCCTGATGACCCTGTTTTACTGGCTTGAGGAAGGGGCGACTGGCAACAACACACTCTGTGGCGAGCGTAGCATATCTCCACCTTCCCTGAATCGGTGCTTCCCCAGCCTCCTAGTTCGCGCAAGCTCTCTACCATGGCGCAAGGAAGGATATGGCCGAGGCAAATATACACGCTAATTGGTTGGCCGGCCAAATAACACGACAGACCCGTTTATTTCACGTGATAGATATCGATTATGTAACTTTCAATATCGTGAACTTGATGCTGCGCAGAATTGTATTCGGATGGAAATTTGAATTATGATATAGGTAAATGACAAAGTAACGTAAAGGCAAGCGCATACTCAATAATGCATAGCAATCAGGCCGAATCATCAGCATCTGCTGCCTTTTCGTGAGACGACCGCCGCATTAACAAGGACGCCAAAAGATGCACACCAGGGGGCCGATAAGACATGAAGACAAGGGAAAAAAGTAATAGGACAAGATGAAAACAGAATAACAAAACAATCCAGGGTAGAATGAAGAACCGTTGGGGGTATTGAAACAGCCAAAGGAGAAAGTAAACGCAATCCCAATCAAGATGGAAACAAAAAAAGAGAAAGCAAAAGAAAACGAAAGAAGAAGAAAACAAAGGAAGATGAAGCGCAACTAATTTAACAGTGATAATAATAATAACAGTGAAGAAGAAGAAGGGGGTTCGGAAGATGTGGGAACTGGGAAAGCAGTAGATACATACGATAATGGGAAGACGGGATGCCGGCAAGTGTGGCGAGAGAGCCGGTCCTTAGGACAGGATGTCCTCGGCTATTTCCATCAACAGGGCCACATCGTCATCGAGCTGAAAAGCTGTAGGCTCGGGACAAACGTCAGACTGGGGAGATGAGGCAGCGGAGCGGTTGTGCTAGTCATCGCGCTTAAAGCTGGAGCTAGCTGCACTGCCCGGCGACGTGCTGAGATTGGAAGCGCCGCGCTTTCGAGTGCCAGGAAGAGGAGGCGAGTTCTACTGCATCCCCTGTGGCATCATACCGCCAAGCCCGTTCATCGCCGGACTCATGCCCTGGCTCATAGCCGCCGTCACTGCCGCCGGGCTCATTCCCTGGGGCAGCATCCCTTGCGGAATGCCTTGCATGCCCTGCATGCCCTGAGGCATGCCCTGCTGCATTCCCTGGGGCATTCCGCCCTGGCCAATACCCTGCTGCATGCCCATGTTCTGGGCTGCCTGCATGGCAGCCGCCTGCTGCTGCTGGTGTTGCTGCTGCTGGACCTGCTGCTGTTGGGCCTGGGCCTGCTGCTGGTGCTGGGCCTGCATAATGTTCATCACCTGTTGCCGCCGCTGGGCGAGGAGCTGCGTGACGGTTGCTGTCGCTTGCTGCACACAGCGCTGCTGGAACTGCTGCATCTCCTCAGGCGGAATATTAGCCTCACCACCGTACTTTGACACCAGCGCGCCAATGTTGCTTTGGTAGAAGCGCTGCTGCTGCTGCTGGATGGCCTGCTGCTGCTGCAGAACCATTTGATGCTGTGACCGCTGCTGCTGCTGCTGCTGCATCTGGCTGAGCTGGCCCGGGGACAGGTTCATGCCATTAGCGGCTGCCATAAGATTGGGATTGTTAGCCATCAGCTGTTGCTGTCTCTGGAGCATCGCTGCCTGCTGAGCCTGAGCCTGGGCCTGAGCCTGGGCCTGGGCCTGGGCCTGCTGCTGCGCCTGCTGGGCTTGGGCCTGCTGTTGCTGCTGCTGTTGCTGCTGCTGCTGCTGCTGCGCCTGATGGTGCTGCAACATTTGCTGCTGGCGTTGGAACAACTGGATCTGCTGGGGAGTCAACTGCTGGTTCTGCATGGCCTGCTGCATCTGAAGAAGGGCAGCTTGCTGTTGCCCGTTCTGTTGCCCGTTCTGGGGCACACTGCCGTTGCGCATCTGCATCTGCATTATACGCTGCTGTTGAGCAAGCTGCTGGTGCTGCTGGGGGGTAAGCATGCCGTTCTGCTGCATCATCCGCTGCTGCATAACCCTCTGCTGCATCGCGGCCATCTGCGGAGTACCCATGCCATTAGCAGCAGCGTTCATATTCTGTTGCTGCTGGAGCAAGAACTGCTGGGCGGCCTGCTGCTGGGCCATCATGCCTGGCTGAGGGCTGGCACTGTTGGCCATTCTTGGTGTCTGCGCCAGCTGCTGGGGGCGGCTGATAGGCGTGGCCATTTGCTGCTGCATGTTAGGCGTAGCACTGGGCATCCGAGGCGTATTTGACGGGTGGCTTTGCTGGCTGCCACGGGCAGACATGGTGACAGACATGGGAGCTGCCATAGGGCCATGACTTTGGGCAACAGACGGGGGCCGTGGAGGGCTGCCCGCCATACTGGATGTTGATGGCTGCATCGGTGCGGCGCCCACCATAGGAGACGACATGGCGTTTTGCGGTGTGCCGTTGCGCGGGATCGGCGATGAGGCGGCAGCGGCAGCCTGCTGCGCCTGCACTTGCTGCATACGCACCTGCTGGGCGGCCTGGTGCGGTGTCATATTGCCAGGCACGCCACCAGGGAACCCATTGACCATATTGGGGTGGCCCTGGGTCATAGCAGGGCCATTCTGACCACCGGCCTTTTGAGCGACCTGGGCATTCTGCTGCGCTGGTGTCTGAGGCTGGTTCTGCATGCCTTGGGTTTGAGCTCGGGCTGCCTGCTGCTGCATAGCTTGCTGCTGTGCCTGTGCTTGTTGTGCCTGTGCCTGTGCTTGTTGTGCCTGCTGCTGGGCCTGCTGGGCCTGCTGTGCGGCCTGGGCCTTTGCAGCTTGCTGGGCTTGCATTCTCCTGCGCTGCGCTTCTTGTTGCCGTTGCTGCTGTTGCTGAAGCTGCTGCTGCTGCTGCTGTTGCTGTGCCTGCTGCTGCTGCTGCTGCTCCCGCACTTGCTGTTCCCGCGCGGCCTGTGCATTCATTTCTGCCTTTTGGGCGGCCAGCTGGCGCTCTCTCTCGACCTGCTTGAGGTGTTCCTGCTCCTTGCGCTCCGCCTGTTCCCGTTGAGCCTGCTGCTCCCGAGCATACATTTCTGCCTTTTGGGCGGCCAGCTGGTGCTCTCTTTCGACCTGCTTTTTACGCTCCTGCTCCTTGCGCTCGGCCTGCTCGCGCTTGATCTCTTCAATGAGCTTGAAGCGCTCGAAGCGAGCCTCGCCGCTGCCGCCACCCATAGTACCCTGGCCACCAGCAGTATTTCCACTGAGACGCTCGTCTTGTGCAAGCATATAGCGCTCAAATGTAGCAGCTTGTGCCTCGTCGGCCGCCATCTCTGCGACTGTCCGCTTCCGGGCCTTACGCTGGGGAGGCGCATGGAGATGCTCGGGGTGGGCGTGATCCTCCAGCCTGTGGCGCATGGACTCTGCACTGGTGGCCGGCTCGAGATCGAGATGAGGGTACATGGCAACCAAGACCTTGGCCTCAAACTCAGGCATGTTGGAGCTGTCGAGTTGCTTAGACTCGCGCTTCTGTCGCTTGAGCGCAGGCGTTGGTGGCGGGATGTAGGTCATGCCATTCGCGTCTTGGCGGCTAGTCTCGGCCGCATCGCGAGGAGTCGATGCGCTGATCAGCATGTCATAGTGCAGCGATTCTGGAGTCGGCTTCAGGACTAATGTGACGATCCGAGGCTTGGGCGGCGTCTTGGACTTTTGTTCTGGCAGACCGTTCAGGGCAATATCGTTCTCCTTTTCCGCATCTGTGTCGTTTTCGGTCCTGCTGTCCGTAGGCTTCTTGGCCACACCATTCTTGTCTTGCGAGAGGCTGTCTTTGGGATATGGTGCAAAGCCAGACGGTGTGACATAGGGATCGTAGTTATGAATGGATGAGAGTGTCGGCTTGGCTTCTGCTGGCGCACGGCGGGTTGTTGCTTCTTTTTCTTGTGCAATGGACTTGTGGTCGTGGACTTGCACAATCAGGCATCCTTCGTAGAACGGAACCTTGGCTTGCACGAACTGAGGCAGCAGGTTGTGAGGCACAGTGCCCTTGCGCAAGTGTTCGAGAAAGATGCGCATTGGCGATGTGTAGGAGAAGCTGCCGTCTTGCTGGTCGAATCGGAAATGTGAGGGGTGGAGGTGGACAACCAGTGACGGGGGGTTGCCGGCGTATTTTTTGAGGATATAGCTGCTCTTGATGACTGGCAAGGGGAAACATTAGTAAAGAACAAAAAACACTGAAAGACGAGAATGTGGATGCAGCATACTATATGGCCGCTGTATGATTGCTGCTAGTGCTGCTTGATCAGGGCCCAAGGAGAGATGTGAAGAGCCATTCAGCTGTGCGTCGTGGCGAGCAGCGCCATTTGTTTGGCCAAGCATGACCTTGGGAGGGCGCACGGGCGTTACCGTCATGCCATTCGGGGCACCAGCCGATGCCCTACCGGCAACTGGCGGCTTTTTTGACGTGAGTAGCGGTGATGGGGACGAGCGAATTGAGCTTGTGCCATTTGTCTGGACACCGGCCGGGACGGGGCGCTTAGCCTTCGGGATCGCCGGGGGCGGGACCGCCGTGACGGAGATGGGCGCCATGACTGCGCGTGTTTTGGGTGTATTCACAGAACCAATTCTTTTTCCTGCGGGAGAGATGTGCTGCGGTGCTTTCTGAATAGGAAAATGCGCGACAACACCCTTGGCGATTATGTCGATGGCGGACAAAAGGGGGCGAACAAAGGCCGATGCTGACAGAGATGCGCGTGCGCTCTCGATGGCAGTATCCTCCGCAGTATTAAGCCGTAACGTGTCTAGATATGTTGCGCACCATTTGTTCTTGATGGACAGAGCAGGCAATTCGTGCTTTTCGATGGTGTTGGGTGTATCGAGGCCGGCCGTGAAAAGCTGAATTGGCTGGATAGCTAGGTAAAACGAGTGGCAGCGGATCGCAAGACCCAGGGTGCGACCGAAAGTATAAAATCGGATAATAAAATAGCCTTGTAGTGTTTCTGATTGGTTTCCCGATCGTTTGCGATAGAAATATCAATGAATACTGTAGGTGCTGGTGTTTTATCGATGATATCAATGGCCGATGTCGCGTTTCAAGGCGCTTCTGAGGGCGTGGCAAAAGGGAGAAATAAGGCGCGAATAAAAGGGTCGCGAGTAAAATTGATGCTCAAAACAGAACCTCTCGGGTCTGCTTTAAGACAAGAGCAACTTTTCTGGCGGATAAGTCGATGCTGTGGCCGAATGTTGATGGACGTGATGAGTGGTGATAGTCGGTTCTCGATGCTGGGATCCGGTCGCGTCGTCGTTGATGGAGATGTGTGGGGTTGCGAAATGGAGACCAGGAGACGGGAATGACTAGGGCCAAGGCTCCACCACGTGTCAAGCCTCCTGTGGCTTGTGAGTCACATGATGTATCAGGCTCTGTCTTTTTTTTTGTTAAGAGTTTCCAATGCGATAACGATAAGCATTGTCGGCGCATTTCTATGGAGGGGCTGACGGATGCAGAAAGAAGCTCGAGTGAGTCAAAAGCGGCATCGCATCCAAGGCAGAACTGATGATACTTTGTGTTGCCCGGCCATTACAGCACGTAAATTTCCAGATTTACAGGCCATTACCCTCCAGCCTCTACGGTACTCGGAAAACAACAATCTGAGAGATTCATCGCCACCGCGGTTTCTGTTGTCGGCTTTTCTTTTTTTCTTTTCGACCATCACGAAGTCACCAACGCGATGCCAC
This sequence comes from Ophiostoma cf. undulatum, assembly GCA_022392935.1. NCBI lineage: Eukaryota > Fungi > Ascomycota > Sordariomycetes > Ophiostomatales > Ophiostomataceae > Ophiostoma > Ophiostoma cf. undulatum. Next base: position 820,789 of record JAKRGL010000047.1, on the reverse strand, counting down.
ACGCTGTGACAAAAGGCACCGGCCTGCAGGCCCTGATTCTCTGTGGCCCTGGCTCTTCTTTTCCGACATTCACAGCCAGCCCAGATGAGAACCCCAAGGCTCTTCTCCCGATCGCAAACCGGCCAATGGTGTGGTACCCTCTGGATTTCTGCAACCGCGCCGGCATTACAGGTATGTTTTTGTCTTCTCATTGATTTTAATGTTTTACGTGAGGTGCAGAAGTAATAGTCTAACGAATAACAAAACAGACGTCGCCCTGATTACACCTCCTTCTTCGAGCGACGCGATCAAGGCAGCTCTCAGCACGAACCCGTTCCTCACCAGCCTGCCCGCACCGACGGTACTTGCGCCCAAGGCCCTCGACAACACGACCGGTACAGCAGCCGTTCTGCGCCTGCCCGAGGTGCGCGAAGCCGTCAAGTCCGATTTTGTGGTGCTGCCGTGCGACCTGGTGTGCGAGCTGGGCGGCGAGAAGCTGCTGCAGGCATGGATGGTCAAGGCGGCGTCGCTGGGCGACCTGCTGGAGGAGCCGAACCTGGGCACAAACTACCCTGTTGCGAGCGCAAATAGCGAGATTGCCGGCACTGCGTCCAGCATAAAACAGAGCAGCGCCGATACGTCGGTGCACAGCGGTGGTCTTGGCGTGTGGTACGACACGCGGTCGGGCATCCCGACAGTCAAGAGCGAGGAGAAGGACTTTGTGGCGACTGTGCCTCTGCCCAAGCAGGCTGCTGCGTCGACATTATCACAAAAGAGCAAGACGTCTGCGGCGGCGCCTGCCTCGTTATTACCACACCTCGAGCGCGTTGTGACGGCGATGCCGACGGACTCGCTGAATGACCTGACAGAGGAGAAGAGCGGCTACCCTACACGGCACAGTCTTCTGCGGCGACACCGCGCGGTGCGGATGCGCACGACGCATCGCGATGCGCACATCTACATCTTCCCGCACTGGGTGATGGACTTTGTGCAGGAGAATGAGTACATGGACAACATTGGCGAGGATGTTGTGGGCTGGTGGGCCAAGGCCGAGTGGCAGCGCGGCCTGCCGGATAAGCTGGGTGTCGGCAAGGCGCTGCAGACGTACGGTGCGCGTAACGGCGACAGCGACGACAGCAGCACGACTGGACCTGTGACGGACGAAATTGACGTCAAGTCGGGCGCAGCAGCAGCAGCAGCGGGCGCCTCGGGCGCATCTCTGGGCCTCGGTGCCACTGAGGCCAAATCCAGCAATGCAAGAGATGCGTCCTCGGCCGACAGCGAGGGCCAGCAGATGCCGCCGATTATTGCCTACGTGCACCCGTCAGGGCCTACGGCGCCACTGATTCGGCGTGTCGACACATCGCAGCTTCTGCTGACGGTGTCTCTGCAGCTGGCCAAGCTGGCATCGGTGGAAGAGACGGCCGTGGCCGCCGGCCTTGCCGTCGATAGTGCAGCCGCGCTGTCTCTGGCATCGCCGTTTGCGCATACGAAGAAGGTGGCCTACCCCGAGGGCGTCAAGCCACGGACGACGGTGACACGGCCGGACAGCCTGGTGGCCGAGAATGTGACGGTCGAGGAGAAGGTCTCGATCAAGGAGTGCGTGATTGGCGCCAACTGCCAGATCCATGAGGGCGCGAAGCTACACCAGTGCCTGCTGATGGAGGGCGTTGTGGTGGGCAAGGGCGCCCGTCTGACACGGTGCATCCTGGGCAAGAGAAGTGAGATTGGCGCACAGTCTGTGCTGGCCGACTGCGAGGTGCAGGAGAACATGCTCGTCGAGCCCAAGAGTAAGTCTAACAGTCCATCGATCCCCATGCGAGTGCCTCAATGTAGGCATCGCAGCATTGCACACGCTTCCCCTGTACCCCATTCCCTATTTCGCATTCCCACTCCATGCTGTCATTCCACAACTTTTCTTCACCCCCCCTTTGCTCTTGCATTCAGTGCGATTTCAAACGTCTCGTTATCCCCGTGGCCACGGTCTTCCTCTACATCTCCGTTGACCGGGTTTAACAATCTCTACACATTTACGCCTCTGCACCAGTACACCTCCACATATGCACTTCAGCATCGGCGATCTGTCATTGCTGCTTCAATATTGCATCCCCTCTTGTGCATATAACGAGTACCAAAGTTTGACTATTGGACTTATGGGAGCCCACGTCTGTGCCATGTGCCCGCGGGGAATTGCCTCGCGTCGATTTCTCCTATGAGGTATAAGATTGCACAATTGCGTGCGATTGAGATGCCGGAGATGGGGAACAGCCATCGGCACCCACCAGCCAATATTCCCTTGTCCAGGTTTATTGTTTCTGTTCAATGACTATTGTCTACCGCCTATAGCCGCGGTCGTGTCCCAGCCCTTTGGTCAATACTTTTTTCTTATCAGCCACATTTTGCCTGCTACTGCTTACTTGCACCATCTTCAATTACTAAACAACAATTACTGCATGACATTTACTAACTTTAACTAGCGGAGGAGAAGGACAACAACTTTATGAGTTCTGAGGGCATGGAAGCGACAGCAGAGGAGATGGACGAGGCCATGCAGGGCATGGATGACGACGACGACCTGGTCGTTGCGTAGTCGCGGCCAGTTTCAAAAATAATTCAACAAATTACAGATAAAAAAATAAATCAAATCAAATCAAATCAACCCATGTCAGGTCGAGCCAATTCATATCAAATCAGAATACAGTCTGGCCGTCATTTTGGCAAATTTGCCCAGTTACCTGCCACCCACCACCTGTCACAATGTCTTGTGGCGTAGTCGACTGCCCTGCTATGAGAACAATAGTATTCAGACTATCCAGACTATTTGCAAACTTGACCCCCAGCGGAGTAGACGCACCGAGGACTGGGTGAGGAGGAGCAGGGCCAGGCCCTGCTGCGCTCTGGACTTTCCTACGGATAATCCAAATCATGGGGACGCCGTGACACTGGATCAAGCTACATATCAATACATCATTAAGATGCCTGATGCGACGGGTAATAGAAAAGAGAAAAGGAAGTTGATAAAAAAAGGACGACAAGGGTATGAAAAGGACAACTGATGCAGCGTTTATGATTTTCGACTTGCTGACGGGAGGGCGTCTGTCTGTCAAGCTGCCAGGCGGGCCCGATTGTCAATATTTTTACGCTCTCATGACAGCATCTCTTACTCGTATTCCCACTGTGCATGCAGGCAACCCGTCCATTGAAGCTTTGTTGCTAGCGAGACAGAGCAAATGAATATGCAAGGTGTGGATAGATGGCAGTAATAGAACCAGAAAAAAAAACATGCAGGAAAGCCGAAAAATTCGAAGCAGAAAAGCGCATAGAGTCTCTGATATTACATTTATTTTCTGCGTGTTATTTGAGTAAGAGTATTGACAAAAAAAATGAATTAAAAAGACGAAATAAAAAGACGAAAGAGGCGGCAATCTCCCCAAATATAGCGAGTGTTTCCTTGATTTTCTCTACTTGACTGCAGCATCTACGATGAGATTGTCTCGTCTTTGTCAAGGATATGGCCTAGAGGGGGGTGGCCAGCAGCAGCTGAAAACGAAGATGAAATTACAGAGACATTGTTAGGAGTTATAGCTATTCGGGCTAGATGGGAACAATCACTTGATGACCTATAGCCATTACCGAGCAAACGCAGAGACTTTGGAGCCGTAGACCGGGTATACAAATGCCGTAAAAGATAAAGGAAGCGGGAAAAAAGAAAAGGGAAAGGGAAGTGAGAGCAGTGGGGGAGGCGATAGTAGGGGAGAGGAGAGGAGAGACAACACTTGCACAGAGGGAGCAGACGGAGAGAGGAGAAGGGAGGAGACGACGAGGAGGAAGTAGAAGAACCAGACAATATTATGGCAATGATAAGATAGGAGAATAAAGTTGAATAAAGCAGAGCAGAGAGCCATGAAAGAGTAGTACTCCGTAATTACTAGTCCCAGCAGACGGAGTTATGGAGAGAACAAGGTGAGCTGAGAATACAATAGAAGATAGAGGGGGGGAGAGGAGAAGCTGAGGCGGAAAAGGTGTAGATGCCGCTTATATAATCAGCATTTCAGGCATGGCTTTCGCGAATACAGGGGGCTACCAAAACATGCACGTGAGACGACGATCAGGAGAGTTAAATCCGGGATGGCTTGAGCCTGACGTGCTTAGTCTGCAGAGTCTAGTGGCTGTTTTTGATAATAAGCAATACGGAGTAGTGTGTCCGTGTGAATGAATATACTGGTAGAGGTGAGATATGCAGTTTCCAAGTGACAGTGCGATTGTTATTGAATTTAATGCAAATAAAAATACGAAAATCACAAGGCATCACGGCTTTACAAACCTGAGACATCGTCCAATAATGCAACAGACAATACGATCCTCAGTAAGTGAATAGAATAATCAATAGCCAATAATCAATACTCTCACTGCTCAATATTTATTGCCCGGGACGAACGTGAAGACCCCTCGCGTCGGATGGAAGCATAGAAGAGAGTAGGGGTAGAGGTAGAAGGTAAGAATAATGGGAGGCTAGAGAACCAGACGACTCGACGGCTAGAATGAGAGAATGCCTACTCTGTATGATCAATACTAGCTGGCTACGAGCCGTTGGGACAAGCTTGGTGTCAGCCTCCTCGCGTGGCAGTGGCCCGCATCGGAGTGTGTTCTTCTGCACCCTGCCGGTCGATGACATCCTCCTGCATCCTGCATCCTGCATCCTTCATCCTTCATTCTCCATCGCGGTAATCCTGCCAATATGCCCTGGCTATGCATAGGTAAAGGTTGAGGCCACACCCCCAGCCGGCACATGGAGTATTGGCTTCACCTAGCGCGTCGTGGCAGCTGCATCTAGAAGATGTTTTTGCTTGTCGTGGAGGGGGTCGAGAGGGAAGGGGTGGAGATGTTTGAATTTCAAGGTTGAAGCTAAATAGCAATACGAGTAGATATTCAAACAAACAAAATTAAATCCAAATCATTCAAACAATCCACGGGACCACCACCACGGGACCACCATCCACCTGTCACCCCAGCTGGCACCCATCTGCATCATATGCACGAGTACGGAGAAATAAAGGATTTAATTGGGCTAGCGAGGTGTCGATGCAGACAACGGAGGATGTGCTGCAGACTCCGAGGTGTCGAATAATTAAACTACAACGAAAGAAATGAAAAAGAAAGAAAAAAGAAGGAAATAATAAAGTAAAATAAACCACCAACATATGGAATATTCTTTCATTCTAGACCACGTTCTGGAGGTAGTATTTCTACAGCAATCTGCCTTTTTTCTGCTTGTCTGCAATACTATGTAGTTTCTGTTGCATTATGTCCGCGGCCCATGTCCCCCTTCTGCCCCTTTCCCTGCCTTTTCTAATGTTTCTGCAGTGTTTCTGCCTTTCGGACTGTTTATTTCTATATACAAATAGTTCTGTATAATTCTATTTTCTAATATACCCACCACCACGACATCCCTCTATGCCATGTGGTATGTGTCCATTCGGATCCTTTGCCCTGCCACTTGGCCGGGTTGACGAGGAGTAGTGTGTATGGAGACTGTATTTTTATGTATTTTCTTTCTCTTTTTCTTCTTCTTATTACCTGCTTTTCTTCGCTCCATTCGTTTCTACTTTATTTTCTCCTTTTCTCCTTTTCTCCTATTATTCTGCAGATATGGAGAGGCGTGAGCTAATATTCCGTCATGAGCTTTCACTCTTTGGGAGGCATTCCGGAGTGTCTCAGGTAGACGATGTAGACGATGTAGACAATGTGGACCGCAGAATCAATATAAACGTTGCAGACGTTCAACGTTATTCCACTCCAGCCAAGGCGGGGACGAAGACTACCAAAACAAGGCAAATATAAAGCGAAAATAAGCAAAGAGAACAAAGAAAACATACCACGCTATAGGCACTATCACACACTATAGACGGGAGCAAAGGGAAATGGTCAAACAGGAGGCACAGACAGCGGGCACGATGGTGAACGATAGCGGGCGATGACGAACCGGGAGGAAGCGACGGCGCAGAGCAGATTCGGGAGACTGAAGCATGTTGAAGCATGTTTGGTGAGGAGAAGGCACGCGGTGAGTTACCTGTCCGGGTAGTCTCTTGAAGGGTATGGGTTTCTTTGTTCTCGAGGCACTCTGCCATGGAGTCTGACATGGAGGCGATAGTAGAGAGATACTAGAGACTAGAGAGATACTACGGAGTAGAGAGATGCTAGAGAGGTACTAGAGAGATACTAGAGAGATACTAGAAAGACGGCCTGACAAAAGGCACTCGGTCCCGAGCGTTGCGCACGTGTCACTGTCGGCAATAGTGTCGATTGCAGAGGAATATCAAAATGCTCGCATCAAGGGGCATGCAACAGAGATTGTTCCATAGCACACGGGGCGTGTTGTTTGTTCTTGTTGGATGTCGTTTAGTTTGCAGGAGCAACGCGAGGAGGTGGTCCGTGACGAGCCTCGTCCTCGGGGAACCACAGTCCAAGCCTTGGCCCTGGTCCTGGTCCTGGCCCGTCAGCCATCGTTAACGTGGCAGACAAGGGTTTTGAAGAGGGTGTGAACATAAGCATGCTCTCTTTTCTCTGCCACCCGTGTTGCCATACTTTATCACAGCTTGCATCAGGTCGATATTGCAGCAGAGCACGGACGGGCCGTAGAGAAAGTGGAAGCCATACCGAAAAAAGAAAAAAAGCACATGGAAGTAAGACATCCGCACCCCAAATCACCTGCATTAGCGGGCAGCGGCCAAGTCGAGGCCGCCGTGTGGATGAAAAAGAGGGCACGGAGTAGAGAAAAGCGAGCTCGAAATACAGGATGCAGAGCACAATACAGAGTGAAGCACAAACAAGCAAGGTGGGAGGGCAATAATCGTGCCACGCCTGTCTAGTTCTGGAAGGGGGGCCGTTTGAATATTGGTTGGGGTCCCGTCCCTGCATTACTAGTCAGGGTTCTCGTATTTACTCTGTAGTAGGCTACGACAGCAGCCAGCCATCACGCGGTATCGAGTTAATCTACATTGGACTCTGGTGCTCTGGCTCGAGTGTGCTCTTGTTCGTCACAGGGTTGCACCGTCTTGTTGGAGAGGCAAGGAATGTATTAGTTGCTGTTTTTTGTCCTGTTTCTGTCCGTCCGTCTGTCTACTCTGTCCCCTCTACACCTGTTTAATTATACATGCTGTCTCTAATGGAAGGCATAGCCGTAGTCTGTTATCTATTGCCATCAATACCTTTTAATTACTGACCGCGTTCTAAGCACCCCCCATCTAAATTTAAGACACATCCGTCCATTTAGCAATACCACCATGATACCAAGCAACCATACCGGTGATGCCTAGTGTTGCAGTGAGTCCCGGATGCTACCGTCTGGATGCTACCCTAGTGCTGCCGCGGCTGCGTTGCTAAGGTGTCTAGTATTTTGTACACAGTAATTGCTGCCTCTTTATCGTCTTCTTGTTCACCCCCTCGCTCTTCACTCTCATTCCCTCTTCCTACTACTCCCTCTACTCCCTGCCTCGCTGATATATGTTCCTGCATGCTCGACTATGGTCCAGAACGCCACGATCTCGATAGTACTGGTAGTGGAGGATGTGATTTGCTCATTTTGTCAGAGTCGTATTCTCGTCGTTTGATTATTCATTCTATGTTTATTTTATTAAATTCTTGTCTTGTCTTTTATTTTGATTTTACTTGTTCCTACCATTACCCCCATGCCCAGTGGGCCGTGGCTAATCACAGAGCTGAGAAATCTTCTAAACGAGCATAGTGCCCGACGGGCATAAACCGAAATTTCAACCGGCTACCGCCGACTCCTCTTGGCCCCTCGTGGCTCTTCTCTTTTGGCCTGTCAGTTGCTGCAATTACCTGCTTTTCCCTTCCTACTTTTTCCACTTTCTGCACTGCCCTTCCCCTGGCTCCCGCGTGAAGCTTCTTCTTAGCCGCCCGGGGCCACGCCGGCCGCCCTGTTTTGTGTTGTACTACTGTATGTAAGTTATCCATTACAAGTCTTGTGTTGCCACCCGCAGGGTTTGAATTACGTTATGTTGATGGAGACGTAACGTCTTGTGATGCTTGCTCCCAGTTTTCTCCATGACTTACTACCTTGTTTCTCATAACTCATATCTGGCATGTGCATACATAGCCATAGAGGTAAAGGTGCTAGAAAGCTACTTCGTAGAAAGCTGAAAGAAGGGTAGCTCACGGCCAGGCCCGTTGGCCACGGCACCCCGTTGCATTCGTCTGAATTAACCCTGCGTGAGCTGACAACGTATCTGTTTTGATTGGCCTGCTTGATATCACAACCTACATACTCGGTATGTAATTCAAATTGCAATACTCAACAAGGGCCGAACTGCATCAATAATAGCATTCGACCCACAGAACATCAGCTTGATTGCCAACTTCTAATCAACTTTATTCAACTTGTGTTCAACCTTTCGTCATCTCACTGTCCTCTACCAGCCCCTGCACTTGTCCTGCCACGTTGTTTATGGTGGAAGCACGGATGAGGGAGGGTCGGGTGAAGCACGGACTGCTGGATAATGGATATAGTATGAACACTGCGAGCAAAGGGAGAAGAAGAAGAAAACAAAAACAAAAATTCACAATTCAAAGCTTGGCAGCTAAACTACAGCTGCTGTCTATCCTGTTGGCGACCGTTTTGTTCTAGCTTGCTCCAAGCGAGGCCTGACCTCTATTTTACCAGAGAACACTTGATAGATGGTGACAAGTCGTCAATTCTGAATCTTCTTTTTTTGAACCCTCTTGTTTCTTTTGTATTTTTCTTTTGGGGGGACAATATCAGGTTGCTGCGGCAGCTATTATGAATGACGGACAATGACAGAACGGCAGAACGGCACAAGGACAGAATGACAAGACAATAACAAGCGACCGTGTGGAGGAGGACAAGACGTGAGAACATTAGAGGAGCATCAAAGTAGAAAATGGAAAAGAAAAACAGGAAGAAGGAATAACAGCTACACCTTGGCCGAGACCATTGCCCAGACAAACGTTCTTCCAGTACAGAGTTTGCTTGTTGTGAACTGCATCATCGTGAGGTATTTTTCCAGCTTGCCAGCTGTCGAGGCAGTCTAGTCAGGATTTCTTGCATAGTGCAAGTGGGCTGCTACACATCGTCTCCATTGCTGGCCGGCGTGTCTACAGTATCGACAGGGTAGAGTTATGGAGATTTATTGTCCGACGGTCGGATGCCAACGCCTGGAGATGTACATCGATTGTCTGTATGAAGCAGTTCGGCGTACTCTGTAGGATCCGATAATTGACCTTTGTTGCATTTCGCTTTTTTATTTTGAATTAGTATTATACTATGTATATGGGAGAAATAATATTAGCAATCTGGCAGCCTCACGATGCTCGAAAACAAGTCAACCATGACGCATTTCCGCTGCAAACTAAAAATCAAATAATCAAAAGTCTAGACCAAGAGAAGCCACTTAATGAATCAGCTCTGTAGACCATCTGTTGTATTTTGTTGTTCTGCCCATACGGCCGTCCAGACGTTGATCAACTCTGAAGGGCATCGCCGTCGCCATTGTCTTGGCCACCACCATAGATGTCTGAGAGTCTATTCCGATAAACAATATTGGCTCCGTATTGCCGCCGCATAGCCATCGATTGATAACACAGATAGTGAGTAGATTGTCGGAATAGCTACATAGTAGGCCTCGCTTCAAAGGAAAAGCAAATAATAGCAATGATCAACATCAGCTGGCAGCGGTTGAAAACATTGTCTGTTTGGGTCTAGTGCCGTGCATGTCTGGACGGAGCCTGTTGATCAACTCTGGCTGACAGGTGATAGCTCGACACGGTTCCGCCTTTATTGTATTTTAGACCAATTTATATTCTTTTTGTTTTCATTATCATGATTTTTAACACTGTTTCTTTTGGCTGGATTACTTTAAATTTTCGATCTCCATCACAACCACTCTATGACATTGCCATGACATGATTTTTCGGTTCATGCTCTACTTTTAATTTCAAGCTGCATGAGAAATTATTGTGCTAAGATAAAACCAGTCTGACTACCAGAAGAGCAGGGTGTTGAAAGGAGCACCAACAAATTTCCAAATCAAAATGCCAGAAAAAGAAAGCAACCAAAATAATGACATAATATAGACTGACAAAAAAAAACACAATTGTGCTATTGCGGCAACTCTCATGCATCTCTATCTCTGTACCGAGCCAATGTCCACAATACTACCACCAGTATGCAAGTAGCTGGTATAGGTTGTGCATGTAGACAATCACCATAGCTGCTGACGGCCTGCTGCACCAAGGCTACATACGGAACCGCAGACGCAGCGATCGTACATAATTCATGGCTAAAAGAGGCGATGATCGCTAAAGGTCAGACATACTGTTGGACGGCAAGAGCTGAGGGCTGCCACTAATACAGAGTACGTACAGTGAATGTGGGACAGCAGACAGAGACACAGATATCGGGGTCTTGTCGACCAATTCATGGTGTCGTGTAGTGGTGTAGTACGGTTTTTAGTGCTATGTGTCAGCGAGTAGTGCGCTGTAGCTCGACTTAGCACGGCGAGTGTGTGTCCGAATAGCGCTCTGAGTGGCCAGCCCGCCTATCCAAGAGAGCATCCCGGGGAAGGGTCCAGCACCTTGAGCTAACACCAGCAACTAGAGCTAAGAGCTAACTACTAACTTACATACGTACATATGTAAGCAACTAAGCAGCAGCCTCTACCTCGCCTCAACGATCTGCTATTATTATATAAGAATAAACCACATATATATAATAATAAAAGAATGTCTTACAGTACGAGTTGCCCACCATTCTCCCATTTCGGTGTGACAGACGGCAGCACACCCTCTTGTTTGCTTCTCCTCTCCCCCCCTCTCTCAGATGCTCATGTGCACACCGAAGACGCCCTCTGACCGATCAATTCAAATTAGCCATCGGACAGTCCACCGGAGCATATGGAGAGTCCTTTTAGAATAATATAAAAAAAAAAGAATAGGGGTCAATCCGGGTTGGCGACGTCAGAGGCCGGCACTGGTATTAGAATATACGGGGCGCAATCTGGTTGAGTATTAAATACCCAAGGGAAGCAGTCACAGGCTGCAAGGTGGTAGTCGCGGTGGACGGTGCTTGGACGACAGAGACGTCGACAGCCAGCCATTTTGGCTTGCGGAACCCAATATTACCACCATGGATATAATTACAACGTCACATGTCGAGCTGGAAGACGACTCGGGGGATGTCTACATCGTATTGCGTACCCGGCGGAGCATGCTCGGTAGGTGATCCGGACTTCCGTCTGTATATTTATTCGTTTTGCTTGGATTCGGAACCAGATACTCACCGGCCAGACATGGGGGAGAGAGGTGACGAATATGTGGCGTGATCTGTGGCTGGTCGCCCTCTTAGCTAAACACACACCATATCGCAACGAGTTTGCCGTCATGAACTATGCCGTACTATTCGCAAACTATTTCGCGTGAGACCATGTTTGATTTTCTGTCTGTCGCTTTGCTCCGAAAAGGTGGGAAAAAACATGTTTCACGTATGAAGAGTCCCTTTGCATCGGGATCAATTTGCCTTTTTTCTTCTTCTTTTCTTTTGCTTTTGTTTTGTTTGGATATTTTAATATCTGTCTACAGTTGAATACTTTCTTTTGCTGTTTCTACCCATCACTACTCCGTTTGGGCCAAGGCGGGTTATCTCTCCTCTTCTGTCCATGTCTTACCATACCAAACTCTGAACACCCTCCCAAAAAAATAAATGGGAAAAGAATAAAAAGGAAAAGAAAAAAGAAAAGAAAAAAGAAATCCTTCCCTCCCAGTGATCTCAGACATTTTAGCTGCACACACCAGCACAACTTAGACATCTGCCCATCTGTTCCTGAACTACTGCACCTCCCCTCTTCCAAGGCACACAAGGGATGATGGGCACACCATGGTCAACGCTCGACTCTTGACCAAACACATGATATACACGCCACTTGTAGGCGTAGAGAATACTCGAGCCACTCGGAACTTTATTGCCCCTCTGTTCTACTCTCTATTGCTTGTATTTTCCATTTAGTATTTATCATACCAAGACATTGCAAATCATCCAAAACCTCTGTACCATCAGCTAACACACACTCTCTCTGTCATTGTGTGCACTCGATGATCCATATGAGAATCGGCAAGGGAGAGAATCGATACTGTAGACACAAAAGAAATGACATATGCAGGCGGCGACCGTTGGCGATTCAGCGCGTCAGAATGTGGAGAGCAGATGCGACGAGGGAAGAAGGATCGAAGAAGGAAATATGGAACTGCAGATAAAAGATACCACAGGCTATCACGGAAAGACAGCATTAAAACCGTGCATCAAAGAAGAAGCGATTATTGATAGGGGACGAGAAAGAGAGACGAGGCCAAAGACCAGAGACCAGAGACCGGAGACCGAGACTACTGCCGTAATAGAGAAGACAGTGCCGGTTATCCACGAGCCGCGACGGGCAAAAGATACAGCGCGGAGTTGCTCTACACAGGCCCCGGTATCCCCATTCCCCCAGCAATACTAGCATACAGCACTAAAATACAGCACAGGCCCAACCAACAGCTTACGCGAAGAACCGCCAACGACTCCCTTGTTCGCGTCGCGTCTACATCACACCACTACGATGTATTACTACAGCATAGCCCTCTTTCGCTCTACCTACACCACCACCGTCACCACATCCCCAAGCTACGGGCCGCCCTTGCTTCGTTCCTGGCGATAGCATTCCAGCCAGGTGAGCACCTATCCGCGATTGAGCCCTTGCTTGACTTGCAGAATCGGTCCTGTCTTGTCTTATGTCTTTTTTCTTTTGATCCTTCCCCATCTGACGCCCGCAATGTCTGTCCTTTTGCGACTCCTCTTCGTGTCAATCCAGCTCGCTGGCTCGTCAGGGAGCAGGGATGAACTAAAGTGCGAGTGCTACGCGACCGTGACTGACCGTGACGAATGCAAATCGCTGGTAGTATGACAAAGAAAGAACACCAGTAGAAGAAAAAAAAAGAAATAAGAAAGGCAGTCTGTCAAAATAGTAGTAATCAATCAAACATGTCACCAAGTGAGGTCGAATTTGTCTGTCATCCGAATTTACCATTCTAGCCTCTTTTCATCCAGACGACCAGGGTATCGCAAATAACGACATCATGGCACATGCCAAATCGTTTTCTCCGTAGCACAGACAGATTGCACAGATTGCACAGATTCAGATACAGATCATAGACAGGACCAGGGGGCCTTGTAGGCGGGATGATGAGATGGGGGAGCCGGCGGGAAGGCAGCAGGGATTCAGTAGCCGGGAACTGTGGATTTGGTGGAGGAGCACAAGCAAAAGCGAGACAAAAGAGGCAGCCAGAAGTAAGACAATGGTCAATCCTCTTCTTTCTTTTGTCTTGATGACAGCGGAAATGGTAGGGAATAATAATAAAAAAACCGTAAATCAAAATGAAAATCCATTGTCCCTGTACCTGACTGGCGATCCGCCCTCTTACGCTCGTTTCTTCTTTCTTTGTCTCTTTTTTATTACAATTTCTTCTTTCTTTCTTCTGCCCCCAGAGAGTTCTTTGATCGCTATGCTTTCTACAATTGATCTAGTCTCCGATCTCCGCAAGGCCTGATTCCGCGTTGGCTGGCCTCTGCTTTGCCAACCCTCGGACCACGGCACGAAGATCCCTTTCCGAACCGGTCGTCGGCGACCAACGTAACGTTTGCTGGCTGCTTATGCTTATGCTGTGTGGCCTGATGCTTTTCACTCCATCGATGTTGTGCCGCTACATCTCCGCGTCTTTCTGCGCCCAGAAACCATCGAATAGACCGATACAACCAGGTGAGAAGCTTGTTGACGATCTTCGTTTTTGTCTTCTCTTTTTCGTTTCTCTGGTGATCTCTACTCTGTATTCTTCCATTTGCTCCTTCTGGTTTATGACCACAACGGCCGCCTTATTCTTACTTTCTCTCGCTCCTCTCGCAGTTTTCGCCTATTCAATACCTTATTCCATGATCTGCGTTGCCTCCCGGCGTCCTCTCTTGGTTGAAATAGATCTATGTATGTCTTTTGTAAACTTCTCCAACCTACTGCAACTTTGATTACTCTAATTCCAAATCTGTTCTAATTCCATGGTATGCTACCACTTTTGCTACTTGCTATTTTTGCTGCTATACTGCCTAATCTGCCGCCTACTGCATGTCTCAGGGCATCGTGAATTGCAACTCTATATCACGCCAAATCTCAGCTGAAGTCTCGCCTCGCACCGTCGTGATCTCTTTATTGGCCTTTGCCGTCATTTCTCGACTTGCTGTCTCTATTCTCTCGATATCGACAAATTGACGCGCTGAGCCGCAAATAAACATATCACTAGGATAAGAAAAAATAAATAGTATCGGAAATAAAAATAAAAACTTAAATATAAATAAAGTTGCCAAAACAAAACACAAAACACAAAATACAAAATACAAATAAAAACAAAAACAAAAGTTACTCATAAATGATCACAATTACTCAAGGTCGATCCGGAAAGGGAGACTTCGGTATAGACAGATAGATGAAGATAGGATGTGAAGTTGCATATAGGTGGTAATCTATATGCGTTGCTTGGTTACTTCATGGTCAGTTCACAATATAGTGACCCCTGTTCACTATGCGCTGTCTGTTGTTCGCCCTCGTCATTCCCATTCTCCCCATGACCTCGATGCTTCATTGCTGTAGGCGCCTGTGGCCCTCGTTTGCCTTGTTTGGATTCCTCAATCTACTGCCCCCATTACTTCCGCCATTCATTAATTGCTTCTTCGGACTCTCCAGACTACTCCATAATGCCATTCTCCCGTCTTCTCTGCCCCTCCTACCTCTTCCACCTCTTCTAGTCTCTGATCTCATCGATCGAGAGATCCCATCTCGCCTCATCTTAACGTGTTTCTTCTCAGCTGCGTCCAGCCTGAGTATGATTTGGATAGGCAGTCCCCCTGGTACTGTCGTATTATGCATCGCATCTCGGGGTCTATCCAGCGTCTGTGTCTATCAATGTCCTTCTACCTTGTCTACTGTACATAATACCCCCAAAGCTGCCTATGCCTAATATAACCAAGGCCGCACCTATCCTCGGCCTAATTCCGATGTCTTACATTATTTCTTTTGATTTTGAATGATTTTTTGGTTGCTTCCATTTATTTCTTTTCTTTTGTTTCTGGGTTTTTGACTTCTTTTGTTACCGCGTCGATCTGTAACCCCTGCTAAGCTAATACCGTGCCACTGTGCCACTCATGGACGGCGAGCAGATCTTGACTAGTGTGCTCAAGTGGATAGACTGCTAATTGTGGCTTTATGCTGTTTCATAAACCCCCATAGTGCTTGCATAAAGTACGTATCCCGTTTCACATTGGCCTGTTTCATGAAGCAATTTTAGACAGAAAGACGCTGTATTTTCGTCATCATTTTTGATTTACCAGCTGAATAAAGGCGCCTTCATATTGGTGGCTTTAGGACTTTACATGGTAGGATCTTAGGAGTTTGTGAGCTTAAAAGTTTAGGGCTTTAGAAATACATACAGAACTCCATACGCAGAGCACAAGGTTTCGTACGGTTAAATTGTTAGAACAGGACACGGACTCTCAATTCCAACAGACCCTGTCCCTGTCCGACCATCTACTCTTTTTTACGGAGAACAGATCCCCCGGGACGTGCTAATGTTAAAGTACTGGACGTGGTGCTAAGATACTGCTAAAATCCACGAATCCAACAGGGGTTCCTGGGCTAGCATAAAGTTCAAAGTATGCTGGGGGGCGCCGGGAGTCCTGAATTCAGCACGACTACAAACCTACTGCACAGACCTTTTTTGGTGTTGGCTTGGCGATAAAAAACATACAGTACTAATCATGTTACAGCCTGTTTGCACACCTATGCTTTCAACAGTTAAGAAAACTAAACGACATCGACAGTTCTTCTGTATCGACGGTCATTTCCGGAGCAAAAGGACAGGGCCAAAGAAAGAGAATAATACAAGGTATCATCTAGTTCCAGCAGTTATTCTGCCAACCTTGGACACGCGCAGCTAATTACTCAATTGGACGGGGAATAGGGCAGAGGGTTCGGCAGACTATGGAGAGATGGACAGATGGCGTAGGTGGCGTAGATGGCGTAGATGGCGTCGCGACCAGTCCAAAGCGCGAGAATGGGTTGGGATAGACTGGAATAGACTGAGATGTGGACAAGATAGACCGTGATAGGCGTGACAGAGGTGGTGTGGAATGTCTTGAATCGAAAAATGTGATTTGACAGGTAATAAGCCGGCAGTTGGCGGGTGCAAAGATCGTCCTCCCATAGGAGCCGGAGATAAGTGTGCCGTCCTGGGAGACTCTACATGTACACTGCGCTCTCTTCGAGTACTCATTTATGCATATTGTATATGTGCAGTGCACAACTCCGACATATTTCTCACAAGTAAATATGCACCTCCTGCTTCCATCACCGACAATCAATTGACTAGCTGCTGGTAAGTACTCTATGGAGTCGAATCATAATCAAAATCAAATCTCAACCAAAAACCATCTGACTACCGGACCTCGTGTGTTTCTGCTCAGCTGCCAAGTGCAGAAGCATTACGGGTAAACCCACTCCTGATACTACCCCTATAGGAGGCCGACGGTCTAGTCCCTGTCTCTGTACGGAGCAGATACGGGGCTGTTCGCCGACTCGGTGTCAGTGTTGCATCGCTCCTCTGCCCTCTTATTCTTACATACGAGTAATGTTCGTGCAGTTTCATAGAGCTACCCTACTCAGCACATACATAGTACAACATCAATGACATTGTTTTGGCATCATGCAGCTAAACGGGGTATTCGTCTGATATATTGCGTCGTACTCGAATTGCCCACTTGGTAACTTACTCCTCCGCCTCCTCTCCTCTCTCCTCTCTACAGTACTACCTCTCTATTATCTCCTCTCTCATCTTTTACCTCAGTAGTTTGCCATGGCTTGCGTCGTGGGTTTTTACATATCTGGCTTCTCCTGTGGGTTTATTAGACATACCCAAGTAATTACCTTGCAAAATAAAAGGAAACTCAACAAACCCAAATACGAGCCCATGTCCCTGTCTCTTCTATTTCAATCACAAATATTGCCCGACTCTAGATTCAGACGAGTCCCCCTTCCCGCCCCAGCCTTTGCCACCCTGCCAGGCTGGAGTGTATTGTATCCTTATTTCTTGTATCAACGTCGGGCTATTGTGTGCCTATGGATTTTGCAGTAATCCTTCAAAGTCAGACACTGTCTTGTACTTCCATTTAGCGAACCTGGCAAGGCTGCTCATTAATTACGTGCCTCACATTTTGGCCATACGTATGAACTGATGTATTGTGGCTTGAAACTATTGATATATCAAGACAGAAATATATAACAAGTAAAAATCACAGAAAACGTCATAGAAGTACTGTCGACTGCTGGACACCCGCCATTTGACACCTGTTATCCATTACCCACCGGCAGGCAAGCACGCTGCAACTGCAACCCCGAGAGCGACGGCGAACTATACCGAGTCCTAGCGAAGAGTAGCGAGCCGGCGATGCGAAGCAAGGCAATTTAGACTCTGTGTAACAGTGTCGTATCGCGTTGTATCGTGAATATTACGACATTCTTAAATGCAACTACCAAACCACCAGCAAAAAAAAAATGCAATACAACCTCGAATAGGCAACAAATCAAACAACGCGCAAGGCTATCTCTGCGTCGCATGATGAACGTAACCGTTACTCATGAGCTAAAGCGAGGCTCGCTTTGTTCTCCTGTCCTTTTTGCTAGCCACGCTTAAACGGATATAAGGAATAATATTGAGCAACAAGAATATTTCATGATTTCCTCCTCCGTGAGCTCCGCCTACTCCCGTCCAGTAATACCTGCTCTGGTTCTTTGCCCCTGTGCCTCGTCTACTACGCCCCCTCTCTGCCGCGTTCTTCCGTCGTATGGTACGTAAGCAGCCTTCTTAGGAATGTCGAAAACCCTGGATATTTCTCCCTATACTTAAACATGCTTCGTCATTATCGCTCTCGCAAGCTTACCACCAGACGCGTCGAGGTTCTTCGACTTGTACACAATCTCCTTGCCTCACTCTATAAGCGGTGCAAGCTTTCAGCTGATTATTCAATCCGGCCAATCCATATAGCCCGCCTTGCGGCTGCTGCATTGTGGCCGTTGTTGCGGGCATTTGAATTACAGAATGACAAACCTCATTGAAATACGTTGAGATAGGCTTGCCTACTCGTTTGGGGGCCTTCTTGCGCGTGGGTAAAGCTTGTCAGAAGGAAGGAGTAAAGAAGAAGTAAAGAAGGAAATGATGGGAGGAAGAAACAGCCAGAAAAAAAGAATGGTACGAGTGAACAGCTTCTCCGGTCGACATGATCATTCAAATACATAGTACACATCATCCGTATTTGCGGGACGCACAGACGCTTTCCGTCAACTAGACTCTCGAAAAGAGTAGAGACTGGAGAAGCTCTTCCCTCGCTACAGTACTCTTTATTTTCCTCGCTGCCCGTCGGACCTTTGTGCCCCTGTCCTTCCAAGCTCTGAGAGACAAGTGGAGCTACTGCAAGTAGAAAAACTAAAACTAGAGAGAGAGAGAGAGATCAGAGAAAGAGAGTTCCTAAAATGGAGAATCTAGTCTCGACAAGGAAATATGCCTGAGCCGGCGAGCATTTTCCTAGCAGACTAGCAGAGCAGCAAAGATAAGTCAGCGAGAATCAAGCCAGGATAGCCGGGCAGATTGGCGTTTGGATGGACGGCGCTAGTGGTGATCCGATACATGGTTCCTGGCTCTTTCGCTTTGACTGATTATATAAGCAAACCCATTTGGAATTGAGTTTGCTGCTCTTTTGATTTTCATTCGAGTTTTCCAACACGATTAATCCCGTGATTGCTTTCCAGGCCACAAGTCGGTGTCTGCCGACACGGCAGATCAACACATACAGTAGTGATTCGAACACGGCGGGCTAGAAAATCAATGATACACCGGACACTTGCCGGTTATGCTCGACCTGGATAATCGTTATCTCAACAGTTTTGACAGAGCAGGTAAATGCCGGAGACTTCTCGCCGGTTCCAGGTAGTATCAGTCTGCGGGCTGCCGCTACCAGCGGAATACAATCTAGCCGAAATATAGATTTCTCAAGAGCAGAAAGGACTTGCATATCGTATTTCCACCTTTAATACTAGACAGGATTCGAATAAAGACGATTGGAGATCCATCGTAAACCAAGGATAAGAATTAGCAAATGGAGATGCAGCGAGGTACGTACTGAGCCTGAGTGGGAAAAGCCCACTGGATATTGCTGCTGCTCAATTGCTCGTCGGCACTGCTTCTGTTAAGATTCCCCGCGATAGCTTTCCCAATTTGGTGGCCCCCAAGCTCCTCCATGATGCAGCACCCGCATTCCAGAGTCCTTTCTCAGTCTCTGTATTCACCTTTCCCTATGCTCTTTCTTTGTCTGCTCCCCACGTTTCGTTGCCTTTCTGTTCTGTTCTGCTCCTGTTTTGTCACGCTCTACTGGCCGTTCGACGTATCAACTGCCAGCAACGGCTTCTTTGTTACTGCCTGTCATGTCTCTCCTCATCCATTCTTCTTTTACTACTCCATGGAGCTTCTGTAGTATGCGTGTGCTTTCTTTCACGATACCTTGTACTTCTTTCATGCTCTCTTTCAACTGCTTTGAACTCCTGTTGATCTTCCGGAGACTTTGGCAGTCGCTTCCGTCCTTACCGGTTGACTTTGCCTTTGATGCCGTCGTCGTGTGTAATCGCCAGTATTTACATTTTGACACTTTGATGGGATCAATATTCCTAATGGATTTAAAACAGGTTGCTATTCTCCGGGCAGGTGTCACTGCATAGATGTTGATTGTGTGTGTTACTAATCAGTCATTCTTGGCTTGACTTTCTTTTTTGACTCTTTATTTTTTTTACTCGCCGAACGTCTTGACTGCTTTTCTATCTACTTTGAATTACATCCGACCCCTCATCCCTCCAAGACCCATTTCTTCGATCTCTGATATATTTTCTTTTGATTCACGGCTTATTTCTTGTTCCTATTTCTTATTACCTCTCTTATTCCTCTTCTTCTTTCTTATTCCTATTCTTCTTTATTCTTTCTGATTTATCCACCAACTCCGACTCCCTCGTAATCTCATCTACCATACTCTCTTTCATCTTCTTTCTCATCATATCTTTCTCTACCGTCTCTACGTGCTGCTCTTTTTGTACTGCTCTTAATCAACACCACTATGTTTTTATCCTCATCTCATTTCATGCGTCATGAGATCAACTCAAGACATTTTCTTTCACTCAAGACATTGGTCAATTTCTATGGACCCCATTGTGATGTGTGCTGCATTAGTGATATCTTGGGATTTTGTCCACTATCCGCTGCGAGGTCAGCTGCTCTTTTCTGTGTCTCTCCTCTTCTCAACTCTACACCAAAATCCTTTGCATCACCACACAAACTTACCTTCATCGTGATCGAAGAAAATCTTTATTTGCATGTCTCTCATTTTGCAGCCTTATTCCTCCCCTTGATTATCCCCCTTTGATTCCCTTGTGTGCCCGACAATATCCATTTTCATCCCTCTTCCATCTTTTCGCCCATCTTTTCGCCCATCTCCGTCTTTCACCTTGATCTCACCTCCGCTTGCCACTATTTCTCCCTCATATTCTTATCTCACCAAATATACACGCGTATTCCCACCTCACCACCAGACCACCTAAGCTAAAGTGATCGACCTCGCTACTGCTATGTAGCTTGTCGTCTAGTATGCTAGTTTCTCTTGTCTCACTCATCATGTGATTATGCAGAGGTGTGCTCTTGACAACCTTTTCAGCGATTTGCACCTCTTGAGAACAGACACTAAATCCAAGAGAACCAAACAGGGCCCTCAGTCACCATCCATGTTAAGGCGTAGTCTGAATTGGCCGTCTTTTCTATATTGGCGTGCTTCTCCCTTTCCAAGTGACCGTGTCGTGTTTTTGCGTTGCATTATTTAATTGACTTTATCTCCATGTTTTGTATTCCATATTCTGTCTGTATTCTGTATTCTGTGTTTTGTGTTTTATGTTTCATCTGCAAAGCAATTCTTACTCACTACCCCAGTTTATTCATCCGTATTAATGTCTCGACGACTTCCTGAATGAGTGTCTGGTGACCCCTTGCCTCTACAACAGTACGACCTTGCCTGTCTCTACCGGCTTATCCTAGTCCGCATATAGTCTTATTTGCGTTGCTATGACTTCCTTATTTTGTCGTTTCTCGTTCACCTCGGGCTTTGTAGTCTGGTATCCGTTCTATATCCAGTCTGTATCCAGTCTGTATCCATCCTCTTTGGGCCATTGTCTCGCCCTCAATACGACTCTCTTCCACATACGCACAAACGTCTTCCCGTTTTGTCGTCCCTGCGTCTATCTGGAGCATATTTAGATATTTGGACCATATTTGAGATTATCTGCAGTCATTTCTGCATGTTGCCGAGTGACAGGCAGCCACAACTAGACAGGTGATCAAGAATTAACAGAGTTGCACTGCAGAATGGCTGGCTGGTGCATATTTCTGATAGATAATTACAAAGGGCCATATGCATCTCGTCGTCCAATGTGCCCATTCCGTGATTAGCGTCACATTGACCGTCGCTAAAGCCTATTCAATGTCGTAATTGCGCCGTCGCCCATGACAAACTGCCACATCCTCTCATGTTCTCCCGTTCTTCAACCAATTGACGTCTACCTGATTTGACTGACGCCGAATCCTTAGACAAATAAATAAATAAACAAGTTAAAAAGAAAAGAATAAGAAAAACAGACAGACAGACAGCAAAATAGAAAACAATATCGCATCCCTTTACAATTCGCGACAGTGGCTTATTGTGGTTCTTTCAACAGACGGTTCCTGGTTCCTGAAATAGCCTGTCTCTAGCTCTACAACCTATGATGAATAACTCGCGCCTGTACTTTGCCTCATCTTTCGGTCTACTCAATACTTTTCCACCTCTCCCTGCCGTGCCTCACTCTGCTTCGCCCTTGATCCTCATGCTCAGGAATGCAGAGTGCCACTTTCAGGAACCACATTGTGAACTAGAGCTGTGTTTCTCAGTTTTATACTGTGTATCTCTAGCTACTCTCGTACTCTAGCTTGTGGTTTTTGCTATTGTTTTTAACAAAGGGCCGGCTAGCTGGTAGTGCCAGAGCAGAAATAAGCAATACAGGGCGATCTTGATCCAGGAACAAGAAACAAGAAGCACTAAAGATTCTATCTCAGTTGATCTTGTTTTATTCAGTCTGCGTATTTTTTTCTTCTTTTCTAGCAGACGCGACGGAATGCAGTTTAATGGAAGACGCGGTCAACGTCCGGAGATCGCAAGTACGCCGATGCATCCCTATCGTCGGTGTTGGACGCGATGTTGCATGTTGCATACTGGATATCCAGACAGCCTGGTCTGGAGTCTGTCTATATTGGTCTTTGGAGAGACCGGGAGTGGCACAGCATTGCCGTCCCTTGCCTCTGATTTTGAATCTGGGCTCTCTCCATGGCAGCTTTGACTTTACGAGTTTTTTTCCCTTGAATTGAATATAATCCCGGCGAGTGGTCGGTATCATGCTGTTTTCGATTTTTCAACACGGAGACATGTGCCCCCGCCTACATCATGATTACCTGACCATCAACTCGATGGCCGGATACTCAAAAAGTCAGATAGCCAGATAATCAAGCACTCAAGCACCAAATGTCCAAGCACTAAAGAGTAATCACCTATCATATCACCACGGCTGTCACTTATCCCTGTTGCTGATACGTACATCACTTCCCAGTGCCGCTCATTTTCCCTAGAGGAGGGTAGATACGACACAGAAGCAGCAAAGAGAGAAAGATCGCCGGGGTGCGAGAATGCGGGCCGGAAAATACGGGCTCTCTCACCCCAGAGATTCGCGTTGCCAAAGAGGAAGACGGCCGTCCTAGGCATACTTAAGAGTTTACAGCTGTTACATCACCGTAAATCGAGAAAACCTAAGATACCTCATTAACTCTAGATCGAGCACATCATGCGCGCTCCATCTCACTTGAGTGTTTTGGGTATTTTACCTAGGAAGGCCGTGGAGGGCCGTGGGACCGTGGAGGCCTGTTGCTCATTGCTGCATTGACTCTAGTATCGACGCATCCCAGCACATCATTGCTGATCATCACATACTCAGTACACCTTGTGTAAAATATATCTGTGGAAATAAGAATACGTCTTAATGTCTAAATTATTCTAGATCGCAGCTCGGTTCACGGCAGTGTCCAGCTCTGCTTGCCAGTATAAGTCCATATTTTATCACTTTTGCCGGCATGCGATTGGTGAATGTACACACTGATTGACTGATAGACACAGACTTGTGGGTGATTAGCTGGGATCAACAGGCGAGTCGACTCTATCTATCATGAACTGTGGTTTGTGTGTTTTACAAGTGTAAAAGTAAAGCCGAGGACTCAGACAGTCAACCAGCAACCGGCAAGTAGCAACTAGCAGCAACTGGTGAACCAGCCAGCAACCAACCAGGTCAGCAGCCAATGATTGAAATTGAATCACTCACAATGTCGCCCAAACGCCGGTCAAGGGCTGGACAGACGCGTATCATCGTGATGTCTGTGGATGGTGTCCGGATGAATGGATTCAGGTACCAGTTCACACCGACTATTTGGGAAGTTGAGCTTCGACCAGATAAACGAAGTAACCCAAATAACAATAATACTACTAATAAAAAGACTATTCAAAAAAGACAATGAACTAGCTACAGACGCGTTCTCTACAACAGTCTCTTCATCGTGTCACATCCAAATCACAGCCTCCCTGGGATGGGGAGGTTCACGTCGTAGAAAGAGAACATAGGGAGATATATTGATTTGGAGCCTACCTAGCTGCAATGCGGATATGGCAGTAGGTGCTTGTCAGAGTACGGGAGCAAGTGTGTAAGAGAGAAGGTGGATCTTCATCCGAGAGCCAGCTTCCCATCTACACGCCAGTGACGGGCTGCTCGGTCTGCCCTTTCTCGGGCTGTTCCATTTTGCTGGCACTCTTGGCTCTAGTTCTTCGCGTTCCTGGATTGTCTCGCATATCCAGTCCCTCATGTCTCTCCTCCCTCTCCCTCTCTTCAGTCCACCATAGTAGAGTATTGAGCCCACCAGTACCAGTGTAGAGTCCACACACCCACTATGACCCGGCCCAGCTCAGGGAGATATAGATCGAGACTTTCACTGCGGACTAACACGGACTGCAGACATTGGTATTGTGTGAGCTGGACGCAAAAAAGACACACTAGACAACGACATGTCAACGCAATCTAGCCAGAGGGCGTAAAGGAGATGAAGAGAACGATCCTGGCGACGCGTGAGCGCGTAGATGCGTGTAGATGCGTGTAGATGAAGATTGTTGGTTGTAGAATTAGTTTGCAAGGAACTATTGCCACTTAGAGATGTATTGAGAAATAAATACGAAATAGCAAGACAGTGGGAAATATTTTACACGATGACGTTTGGTTGAGGCCGAGGTCAGGCAGAAGTGAGGTCGAAGTGAGTTATGCGCGAGGTGAGAGGCTGCTACCTGTGCACGTGCACAAGGCTATTATGCAAGCAATCCGGCAGCTGGTAACAGTCATATAATGCATAATATAGGGTGCCTGAATAGAGTTTGTGCTTGTGCTTGGTAGAGTATATTTAGTCACAGTACTGTAGCAGTAAGCAGGGTGGCATTGAAGACTGTAGAGGGAAAGAGCCATGCAGCGTAGACGCAGAGAACCACCAGTTACACAGAGCAATATTGCTGTGTTACGGGCGTACACACTCTGTACGTAGTAGAAAAACATTGGGAAGGAGACAGAACGACGGCCTGGCCGTCCTGGGTCGAACCTTCCTAACTGGTCGAGCCTATCCACTAACACAAATTGTGGGCCGCGGTGGTCAACCGCGCTAGAGTCCAGAGTTGAGCTAGAGCTCGACGCACACCCGGTCACTATCTGTACGCCTCTTTCCCCACACCCTGACCCAGCGCGACGTTTACACACGCCCCCCCCCGTCCATCTCGACTCTGGACTCATACCCCCGGTGTGCCGTTTACTTCGCGACTGACGTTTGCTTCTCCCATTTTACGCATTCTTTTTAGAGGCTCTCTCATACAAACTGCGAGTGGATGTGCGCTGGACGTACACCTCCAGCAGAGGGCTCTTGTATGGGGAGCTGGCCAGATCCACCTGATCGACCAAAGTATCTTTGCACCCAGATTGCTAGGAAAGGTACATGAATTTATCGAATATATCGATAGGATATATCGACGACTTGTGAGAGCAACGGCAAGTCGTAGGTGTGGGTGGTGGATGTGCCTGTGCCTGTACCTGTACTATGCTGTGCCTGTCTGGGCCTCTGCATACTCTTTCTGATACTCCATCGTCGAAAGCAAATCTATATAACTGTTGCCCTCCCTCGTCCCTTCATTCTTCCCAACATCCCATCTCCATTCTCTTCATAGCAACTCTTGCAACTCCCTTCATTCTTGATTCATTCACTCTTTCCATTCTCTTCTTGAGTTCTGTTCTATTCACACTTGATATATTTTACTATCTCGTCCACCATTCACTCACTCTCACCACATCATCGTCTCAACGGACAACATTCACTCTCCCACATCTAGCCACCCAACAAACTATGAACATCAAGGTTGTCAAGATGGCCGACTTTGAGGCTCAGCACGCTGCCATGTACGGCGAGTCCTACACTCCCGTCTCCATGTCTGGCCGCTCTTCGCCCGCCATGAGCCATCGCATCGGCTCCGTCGACTTTTCCGCTACTGGCTACCACGGCATCCCCCTCGACATGACTCCTCCCAGCTCCGCCACTGCTCCCTACTTTGCCATGAACATGACCACCACCGACTCGCCCATGTCTATGACTGCTGCCGTTGATGGCATGTCTTTTGGCATGTCTTCCTCCAGCTTCTCCCAGCCTGCCACCCCCGAGCGCAACGCCAGCTTCTCCAGCATCAGCAGCATCGGATCGCACGACTTTGGCACTCCCGTCAGCCCGGTTGGCCACATGATGCCTCCTTCCTACCCTGCTTCCATTGGCTCTGTCTCTTCCGTCTCGTCTCTGGGCGGTCCTCCTACTCCCGATGGCGCCTACCCCTTCCCCGAGGTTCACTCCAAGACCATGGCCGGCCAGCAGCCTCTGCCCAGCCCGTACGGCACTGCTCACATCCAGTCTTCCCGCTACCCCAACTACACTGGTGCCGCTTCACACAACGCCTCTCCCTTCGGCAACGCCGGCAGCGACTGCTCACCGTCCGAGTTCTACTGGCACACCACCCAGGGCCAGCAGACCCGTCCCGACAGCCCGGCCATTAGCTACTTTGGCGACCGCCAGTCTCTGCCTCCCCCTCCTCCCTCGGTCACCCTCAAGTCCTCCGTTGTCAAGGGCGAGGGCAACGTCACTGATGGCTACCTGTCTCCCATGCACGACCACTGCGATCCCCGCCGGTCCATGAGCTTCTCGAGTGCCCAGATGTCGGCCAAGGCTCTGCAGAACGCCGTCGGCTCCCAGTCGCACCACGCACACTCGCACTACGGCTACGCTCCCATGCCTGTGTCTGACGGCATCATGGTCCGCCGCAACGGCCTCGAGGTTGCCAAGATTGCCTCGGGTGCTTACAAGTGCACTGTCCCCGGCTGCCCTTCGCGTCCTTTCAAGCGCTCCGAGCACCTCAAGCGCCACATCACCACGCACCACGAGAACAAGGACCAGTACAACTGCCAGTTCTGTGCTCGCCAGTTCAACCGCAAGGACAACTGGCGGTCGCACCTGAAGCTGCACACTGCCCCTCGCGGCAAGAACGCACGGACAGACTACTTCCCCGACGCGGTCAAACTGTACAGCGACGAGATGCGCAAGGTCACAAAGAGCCGTGCCCGCAAGGCATCCATTGCTAGCATGCACTAAAGCCTTGTGTCCTTTCTGTTTTCTTGCTGTCTTTTCTCTATTCCCTTTCCTATTTATTTTATCATTGCATTGCATGTACTATTCCCTCTGCGATTTGTTTTGCTTTATCATTATAATCTTGTACGGCATTTATGACTTGGGGCCTACTGCACAGGCAAAATTGGCGTTTTGGTTTTTGGTGTCGGCTTGTTGATCAGTGTTTTATCTTTTCTTTTTCCTTCTCTTTATTTTATCTACTCTTTTAACTGGTCATTTTCTCAAACCCCGGTCGGCTGGCGGGTGGTGGAGTTTTGATTTTGCATTATATAGTCGCTATCTATTTCATATTTTCTATTCTCTCTTGCATGTTGTCTCCTGTGTCTTTTTCATCTCTGGGTCTCTACGTCTTTCTGTCTTTTCACGGTTTTCGCTTTGCATTATCATTGGCACGGATTTGGGGGCGGTGGAACTTTTGTCTTTTTTGTCAGACTCCTTTCTTTTTCAACACAACAGCGCGAGCAACATAGGCTGGGAGCTAGTCTAGATCAGGTTGAGAAAACGAATACCAAACTTATGATGAATAAATACCTTTATTTGCTCAGCCAAGTGACTCTTTATATTCTGATGCCTTTGATTTGTGACTTTTGATCGTTGACGTTACATCAAAGAGATTTCTTTTGTACGACTATTTCTGGTAATCTAAAAATATTTTGTGTTACAGCAGGTGCATGTCGTTGTTGTGCAAGCGTCGCACAAGCCATGATTGGTGCAGAAAAGCGCAGAAGAAAAAAGATACTTTTGCGCAAAAGCGTTGGTGTCGGAGAATAGAGACGAATGTGTTACGTGTGGCAGCCCCCAGGAAAACTAAGCAAAGCAACCCAAATTTTCATGAGTGTGTGCAGCGTCGTAGAGAACGTACCGAAACTGGTGAAGACATAGAGAAAGACGTAGCGAAAGAAAAAGCGCAGTGAATAGGAAAATAGAGTTTAGAATATTACAGTAAGACACCATCGAGATCGGAAAGTAAACCACTGGGGAACAGAAGCAAATAAGAAGCAGTCGATAATCGATGGATAGAATAGAGAGAAACGCAGACAATTGGAGATCAGAAAAAGCAAACATGCTACGTAAAAAAGCCACAAGTATCAATCAATATTACACATACTGCAGAAGCAAAGAGTTGGCTAAATGAGTAAGTCAGATTCGATAGATCAAAGGCAAAGGCTGGACTGGACTATACTTGGAACGATTTCAGTTAAGACAAGAAGGGCAAAACAAGATAAAGCAAGATGGAATAGAGCTGAGTGAGTCAAGGTACAGTACTAGGTCTACCTTGATCTATGACCGACCCTGCATATTCATATGAGTACCAGTAGGTACCCTACGGAGTAGACCATGTGCAAATCCAACTCGGACCAAGTCGATCAAGCAGACAAAGTAGATGGCTAGATACTGTACGTAGATATGTACGTAGATAAGTAGCAAGTAGCCAGTAGCAAGTAGGCACAGGGAATAGGAAGCTGAAAGAATGGAGAAGATAAGAGGGGAGTGTATGCTAGAGGAGGGTAACCAAGAGACTGAGGGACAAAACCCATAGAAACGAGACGGCCAGAATCAACGGGGAATAGGGAATAAGATAGGCTCGGAGAGCTGGTGGACGGCTGAGAACATCGGAGTATGTACAGTGTCTACGAAATCAACAAAATGGACCAACATGAAACCAAAACGTAATAAGCTTCCGAGGCTTACTGTCGATCGCCCCTCTCCAACCAACGCCGCCAGGTGTTCATGATCAGTGGTATTTTGATATTTGGTCTATTTGACGAAGAGCTTATTTCAGCTTATTTCATTATTTCAGATTCATAATCCAATCTTGTTTATTATTATTATTATTATATTATCTGGTTCTAAAAGTATACACTCTCAGTGCTCGAGATAGCGCAAGACAGAGGGCACACAAGACAGGCGCACAAGACAAGCACAATTGTACCAACTGCCTGATACGCCCATATGTGCATTGAGGGTCCTAGAATAGAGAATGTCCAGAGTCAGTACGGAGAAGAGACGAGACAAAAGGATAAACATCGATCGAAACATAGATCGAAACATCACGCGACCCGACTGATCCCTGACCCTGGCCGCGATCTCATTCCAAACAGTAAGACAGGCTTGAGCCGCCGCCGGTCGGTGGATTTGAGCTGGCAAAAAGACCCCGAGATATCCTTGTTCTTATTTCTGCTGGGAAGAGACAAGTCTGGCTGTGAGTGTCTGGGTGTGTTGAGTGTCTAGGTCGGCCAATTTCAGAAACATCCCCCGCAGTGTCTCGTAGGCATCTTAAAGAAAACAGCTTGTTTTCAAGTATATTCTTGGTAATTACAAGGCATTATTTGCATAACTGTTGCGCAGGGTTCTCCCAGTTGTTGACTTGACTTTAGAGAGATGCTGGATTCTATCTCTCTGCTCTCTCTTCTCCACTACTGGGTATTCAGAAATTTCCAATACTCGGATATAAACCTCTACCCAGCCTCGACGAGGCCACTGACTGTGGGTATCAGCGGGACAGATGATGGATCGAGCCATGCATACTCCGTCCACAGCAAATCCGCTCGGCAATAGGGCGGAAGGTGTGAGATGTGACAGGGTGGTGGTTGTGATGGTGTAAATCATACAGCTACAGCTAGAGGCGAAAGTGGGATTGGGAGAAGAAAAAAAGCAATGCAGCGGGCTCCGAGTCAAGAAGAAGCAACAAAAGAAAGAGGAGAAGTGACAAGTGACAACGGAAGAGGAAAAAGAAGAAGATAAAGAGATAGGGACAATAGCAAAAACGAAAAAAGAGCGTCATTCGGGTGTAAGAGTGTCTGTGAGCTGTCGGCCCCTGCTCTGTTGTCAAAAATGTGATTTGACAGGTAATAAGTCGGCAGTTGGCAGGTGCAAAGATCGTCTGCCTGCCATAGGAGCCGGAGATAAGTATGCCGTATGGAGACTCGCCTGTCTTTTTACTGATAATGTTTCTAGTCAGCTGTATTGCGTTTTGAGATTTTTGATTTTTGATTTTTTCAGACGCTGGCTCGATTACCGGTTTTGATCCGAGTTCTATTTTTTTCTACCACAACCTGTATACATCACATCCTCAAGTTTTACACCAGCCGTTCCGAGACGAACTGTTTTATTCTTGCATTTAATAAGCTGTGCATCTTCGATGACCTACTTCCAGTACGATCTGTATCTCACGGCGGCTCAGATTCTTGTTGACGTACTTTTATTGCTTTTTAAAGTCTGCGCCTCTGCATGTCTTGCTGGTGTTTCACTGTCTCTGCAGTCTTCTATGGCACTGCAAATAGTCTCCGCTCTGTAGCCCTGCAACTCTATTATAGAGTCGCATCTTGATTTATTTTAGCTTTCTCTTTTTTCTTAGCCTTTCCACTTTTTGCTATTTTTGTGTGTTTGTTTTCTTTTGATTGTTTTGTTTTGTTCGTATCGGGCCACTATCTGCTTTTTTTTTGTCAGAAGCACAGTAAGTACTGAGTATGAAGCACAGCTCGACTCGACACCACTATGTAGCTGAATGTGTCTCATTCTCTCCGGCCCTATTCCCTGCAGAAAATCCACATCCACATCCACATCCACTGGCCGTGCCACCACCACCGCCACATCACTTCTCTCTGTGTACCCTGGTCCTAGCTCGAATCCCCCGCAATGATTTCGCAATCAGGCTCTTGTGTTCCGTCAGTTGTGAGATAAGTTACGTAGATGCAATGCAATACTCGATAGGAGACACAGGGGTTACACTAACTCCAGAATGCATTCTATGTACTATGTACAGTATAGAGATACACTCGCTTCTCCGTGTTCTTACTGAGTGCAGCTTAGACGTACGCCATGATCTACAACTAGATAAGGCCACCAAGACACGGTGAGTGAGGCGTTGTCCAATCATTATGTCACCTGGAATGATACAGTATCTCTCTCAAGGTTGCCATCTTCCGACTAGATTGTGATGTTGGACCCAGTGGTGTTCTTATTATCTAATAATTGAGTTTCTAATTTTTGATTTTTTGGTTTATTTTCAACACAAGTTTTTTATTTTATTTTATTTTTTTTAAAACGTATTAAGTGGCGTAGATTTATAGCAATTTGTGTTTGTATATGTACAATTTATATGGTTTACAAAGCTTCACATTTCCAAGAAATATATTGTTATGATGGACAAACACAACGAGTCACAAACTATCTCCCTAAAAGACTGCATACAAAACAACCAGTCAACCCAACTGGTGTTCTCATGGTCGCAATCCGGTAGCGGTAGCACCTAGTTGAAGCCTGGCTTGCAAAAGTACCAGCTAGCCAGGCTTTCAAACTCCTGTTTTCTTTTGCATCTCTCGATATCTTACTTTTTGGCAGTCAACTTCCATCTTTATTCAATTGCTTTTATGCATGTCTCTCCCAACATTTCACAACGACGCGCAGTCTTTTAAATACAGGCATAAAGCTTGCAAAATACTGGCAAGTCCCGGAAAACCTGATAATACCAGTTAAACCAATACTGTCTTGTTTCGCCTGCGTCTCTTCTTTTGACCGGTTATGCACGGGTTTGGGTTATATCCTCGGCAAAGTGCGCTGATTCGTCGCCCATGACGCCGTACACAAGTACTTGTGGTGTGTGGGTGGATTAAGGAACCAGATCCGGTTGACCCGTCCCCTGCATAGTGCGTTCACATTTGCTCTGGCTTCGTAATGCATGTGTCTACGTCTTTGGAGTTTTACACTGCACTGCAAGCCCCTGTCCGGTTGAACGAGCACAACGCGATACGGTATTATCCACCGACGCCGAAGTCGAGTAGTCATAAATGAGAGGTGGACGAGCAACTCAAACGAAAAAAGGCGAGATAATAAAAAGTAAAGCAAAAGTTTGCAAAAAAAAAAAAAAAAAGGACACATCTTTTGCAAGATAAGATGCCGCTTGGTTCATCCACGGAGACTTGTTCCAAGTAATCCTAAATCTCACCAGAATCCTCTATGACGATTCAATTGTCAATTAACGGGAGCTTGAAAAGACGGTCTTCTAGAAGCCATCCTTCCGTCTTTTGTGATCTGAATACTCCTTCTGACAGCCCTTGCTTTGCGGCTTACTCTCACGGACCAGGACGGGCCACACAAGCATTTCTCCCTCACTTGTCTGCCCAGAATCTTGGTGCCACTGTAGTATTTACACAATCCTTTCAGTGGTCTGTGGGCGGCGATCTCCCATTCTCCGTGCTGTGTTATCCATGTTCATCTGGTTTTACGGGGACCTTAACTACCTGCGAGCCTACTACTACGTATATACATACTATATATAATACATATATGGAAGATGGTTTATTCCCTCTTGAAAACGACTAGAATGGCCCCGACATTGAGGAGATTTCAAATCTGACAATCGCACCCAAGGAATTATATTGTTTACTAATTAGCTGCATGGTGTGGCCACTGGCTGCATCTTGAGATGCATTAGAGCATGCAGTCTTTTCAACTTACATGTATAGATTTGGTATTTTTCTTTCTTATGTGCCCATAATGATAACAAAAAAACGAACTTGGTGGCGGTCTTATGACAAACCATAACCATCCATGGACAATAAAGTAAAAAAAAAAGCAGACGGCAACCCGAAGCCCGGATTTATCTCATCCGCACCTCGACTCACCTCGATAGTTCCAGTGTTAATCCTTTTTACCTTCTTCTAGTGCTCATAGTTGTCAGCCACCAGCAACTATTAGTACATAGTAGTGCAGACTCTTTGTTATGTACATAGTATCTCGCAAAACAGTCCAGTCATTGTGGTGAACTATTGGCAGCTAGATACACTAGAGGCAAACGAGTTTAGTCTCGTGTACATGGCTGATAATGCTAACGCAGGCCATGGGCTGGCCCGGAAGGGATGAAGCATCGGGGTAGAAGACGGAAGTCTACGATGTATGTATTACTTGTATTGCGGAGCAAGACAAAACTTTGAAAACAACATTGTTTTGATTTGAATTTTATTTCAAGATATGGAGAAGAGCCACTGGACGTGCAGATTGCTCCGTGGTTTCAGCGAGGCGGTAGAGCAAGTAGGTGATTGCCATTAATCAATATACACATGCAACCGCATGCAACGAGTATGCTGCACGGCGATATCACTGCACGCACTCATTCGATTTTCCATAAGCATCAAAATCAACACCAAAATCAAGACGCAATGCACAAGCATGCAACGCAATGTATGCCGGTTGTCTGCAGATGGAGGCCTGCCCGAACAACTGGAGAAAGGCTGGGCACGTGTGTTGATGGTGCACCTTGCTCGGCCTTGAGCTTTCCTGGCAGACTGCTCGAGTCTGAGACTCGGCGTAAAGTGCAGCTAAATGCGGTCATGATCGACACCGCCACGACAAAGCTGGAGCTGACCGGCAGCACAGCTTCCGATGCCTGGTGGCGTCTAAATACGGTTATCGCCTATTATTATGACTGGGAATAGATGTTGCATGCATCGCAGGGTTGCAATCAACAGGCAACATACATTGTTGGCTGTGCAAAGGATCGAGGATTGCTTTAATGCGACACACTGAGTAACGATACCGCGACAGTGAACAAACCTGGACGGAAATGTGTTCGCCTGCAATCTTTTCTTTTGCCTTTTGCCCTGCTGTCTCTCTCTCTATTTCTTTTTTATTATTACTTATCAAATTATCACCAATTCTCGGGTCATCTCTCCTGTCACAGTGACGATCTATGCAATGGACGAGGCGTGTGCATCATAGGTGCATTTATCACACATGTACTATGTAAATAGTTCAACCAAGTAATCAAAAAAGCAACAAAAAGGCACAAGAATAGTGCACCCCCCCAACCAAAGTGATACATCAACAGGTGGCTGGTTCACAACTTGGCCAACTTAGCATATGCATAAGACCGATGCAAGTTGGCTTGGCCACAATTTGTCAACATCTCACGCCGAACAGTTAGGATATGTGGGAGTTTGAAGCAAAAGAGGCAAAATACATAGGCATGGCAATTCGGCACGCCGGTATTACTATGTACTATGTATATAGAACATAAAACAGCGACAGCAAAGGAGACAAAATAGGGAAAACGAAACGACAGCGGAAGCGACTAGGATGCAGGGAAGAGGGGGTATGGAGCAGCGGAGTAGGCGACGAGGGCTGTGGAGGAAGTGCATTTATTTATACATACTCTGTATTTGTTACAGCAGTGACAATGGTAGAGTGACATCTGGTAAATTCGCCTCATCGCAAGTAACTCAGATGCATGTCTCACTTATCAGGTACGAGGATATGAGGTTATTTGCTTTCTTGGAACTTCTGCCTTCCAGACGAAGCGATGCTTATTACAGAGTAGAAATGCTCGAGCGTGCCCCTGATTCCGAGACATACATCTGCTTTGTACGGCAAGATATAATAAATGGCAGATGCTATTGAGTGATGAATGGCGAGCTGTTTTGATGATAGCCGCGACGCGTCAATACCAAGACATCTGAAGCACCGGCGTATCCCGTTCTTTGTTTGGTAGATTAGCTATCATACGGACTATGCAGTAATGCCGTTGCGATGCATCGTGGCAAATCTCATCGCATGATAACCAAGCTGGGGGAAATGACGATCAGTGATAGACACAAGCTACGGTTCATTGCTTCCGTGAGCATATACTGTGACGAACTTGTGAAATTATGGGCTCGGATATTGCATATATATTTATATTTGAGTTGATGGCAGGCAATCATCGGTAATCCGGAGATGCTGGATCTGAGCGGCATTTATAGCAGACATAAAGGGTGTTGCAATGAGATGCGTAGAGACCCCTTTGGTTCCTGACGGCACTCGGGATTCCCCAGACCTCACAATGATCTAGACTGCTCCCATGGATGCCATGGGTTGGTAGACTGGTATTTACGTTTGACGGCACTGGAAGAACCTCGCGGCGAGAGCAAAGAGCCCACAAAGTAACGGAGTTTGGTTTAATGCGGTCAAAAGGCCAGGCTAAAGCGTGAACGATCGAGACAAAGGCCAATCACCTCGATAAGCGTAGAACGAGAGTACTATGTATAATAATGGCGACGGCTGTGTAGATATAAAGGCTTGTAGAGTAGAGAGTAGATGAAAGGACTGGCAGAAGAGACAGATAAAGAGGATGGGGTTGTGATGTTCGGACACTAAATGCTTAGAAGCTTCAAAGCATCATGGTTTAGACACTAGCCAAGGACGGTGTAAGAGATGCGATTGGAAGGAGAGAGTCCCGGATGAGCAAAGTGTAAAAGAATAGGAGTACTATGTATATGGTAAACATACAGCTCGGAAACAATAGGCTTGAAGTTCAAGACTGGGATATCCTGGTATCGGACGGCCTGGGAGAAACTCTACGGAGCAGCTAACAGTGACAGCGGCCGGGTCTCGGGGTGGATCGCAGCTGGGGTGCCCATTATCTGTAAGCTGTCACCACGACGTGCTATAAGAGGTATGCTGGCGACGGCAGATGGGCATCTGTATGAAAGACTACGACGGCACACTACGACACACGACTGTCATGGCGTCTTTGTATGTGATTTGTGCCTATGAATTTATTTTGTACAGGCTGCTATCTGGCCAAGAGATCGAGTGATGATCCCCTTGGCAGCTATCACAGTGCAAGCGTGGTTTTGAGGGTGAGCGGCTGGCCTAGCCGGTCATGCACTTGTCAGGCAACCTGCCGGCTTCTCTTGGGAGCCAAAACAGCGAGATTGTCGGCGACAGTGTGCTTAGCTTATATGGTGGCACCGACCACATGTAGCGCTATACACACAAATATACAGCCTACTACCAGAGTAGTACATACACTACTGGGACTACTATGTATGGGCCTTGAAGTGGAGGCCGCTCTGAAAATCACTTGCATATATAATTATACACGATCTGCCCGTCTTGAGGTGAATCAATGCAGAGCAATGGAGACTATTTGTGGGCGTGCAGTGCAGTGCAGCAGTGATAGGCAGAGGCGGAAATAGACGGGCGGCCGGAAGACGTCGAAAACAGCGCCACCTCATGGCTCACTACTATACAGGGGCGCATTGTACGGAGTACTATGTACGCCGTGGTGAATGGAGAACGGCTGGCTAGTAAGAGTGGACAAAGTCATGGACCGGCAAATTGAACCGGCGAGCAGACTTGAGTGAGAACGAGGCCAGAGCACGGATGAGAGGAGTGGGAAAGTCTATGATGCTTTTCCGGAAACGGACGATTTCCTCTTTTGCATTAGAACCGGGATTCATAACTTTCCGATGATGTGTGTTTTGTCATAGAGTGCTTGATGAGAGATGCGAGAGCGAGGGCTTGGCCGATTGTATATTGTCCGATGAAAGAGTGAGCAAGTGCTGTGAGCCAAGGCCGAGAACGCAATCAATACTATATGATTTACTTGATCCAATAATTCAAATGCCGGAGTTGAAAACCTTTTGGTTGATAACGAGTCGACAGCCAATTGACAACGAGTTGTTAACTAAAAGGTTGTTGACTACATACTTGTAAATGAATACGGACAAAAGAAAACAGATAAAAACTCGCCCCAGCTCATCCGCATTGAGGCATCCGTAGAGTCAGCCGCATCTCAGCAAGCTTAGTGTCTCACTCTGTGTTGTTGGTTCGAAAACCTATCTTACATCCTTGTAGTGGGATCGGTGACCGTGGCATGCCACCCTAGAGCAGTCCTAGAGAGGCCTAGAGAAGGCCTAAAACACCTTGCTAAATACACCGCCGGAACTGCTACAATAGCCACTGGGACAGCCACTGGGACAGATAAACTATTGGAGCAGCCGCTGAAGCGAAGCCACTGCCTCTGATCTGATCTCTCGGTCCGAAGCCTACTTGTTCTCGCTTAGAGTAGTCTGCTGTTGTGATTGCTTCTGCGAATAGACCGTATGCTCGTTGTACAATACCCTCGTTATCACGTCCAGTAGAATAACGTTATGCATCACTCACACAAGTCAGGGTCGCCTCCCTTGCCGCTTTTAAGTTCGTCGTCCTGCATCCCTTGATGCCATGCCGTGCTCGAGAGATGTCCAGGCCATGCGCAGGCCATGCATCTCGTGCTTGTCTCGCTTGATAAGATACGTGCGTGTAACTGCATGGCCACAAGCCAATGCCATTCAAGGCTGCCGGTCAGGCCTCTCTCAAGCCAACTCAGAAACCAATCCATAAACCGATTCAAAACTGCGTCCTAGACCAACTCAAGTCATGCCACATCTCAACGCTCGACATCGCCTCGATCGACCAATTTTATGCTCACCCCGGTGGTATGCCCGGACTCTGCACTCACCCTACTGCTGCAAATAGAGAGGATTTACAAACCATATTCTTTCACTGAGATCAAAGCAGCAGCGCTGTTGGACGGTGTTTGGACTTGCTGCGTGTTGGTTGCTCTCACGCAGCTATGCCTCTTCCGGTATGTCAGCGCGTCTTGGCCCCAGAAGAGGCATCTATTCTTTGTCTGTGGTTTTTTTTTTCTTTTTTTTCTCTTTCTTTCTTTCGGTTTGCGGGTTTCTTTATTATATTTTCTATTTTCTATGCTACTTCTACTCTTTCTCTTCTTTCTCCCTTATGCTTTTCTTTCAAACGACCTACCTCTTTGATCAGTGTAACCCGAAGCTAGACGGGCGGGAGCCTTTGACGTGACAGCAACCCCCGTCATGAACTAAGAACGTCGAGGATGTGATATGATCGACAGACAAAGAAGCCGCGCACAAAGTCGACTACACAAGAACAGACTACAGACTACATACGGACTACATACAGACTACATACAGACTACATACAGACTACATACAGACTACATACAGACTACATACAGACTGCATACACGGATTTTACAGTGACTACCTCAGACTACCCTGCCACTGCAAGGCAACTACAAAGCAATAAACGGTCTCCTTTGTTCACACGCTGCTATGGTGGCACGTAAATATCAAATCGAATGTTTTTTAATCAATATTAAGATCAGTCAGAATAGTCCCCGAGGTTCTCTATTCTTGATTTATCTCAATCTAAAAAATGCATTTCATGCCATATTCTATGCCTGCTCCTTCAAGCACGCTAGACTGGATTGTCTGCTGCAGAATTTAAAGCGGGGCGTTCTGCATACCGTTCCACAGCACCGGGCTGGGCCGCCTTCGTGAGAGCCCTTCGTACCAGGATGAAGCATGGAGGGATGTTGCTTGTTATCCTCACGTTATTACACAGCACACCCCGTTGAGATGTGTATGGATGAGCGGTGAAGGACCGCGAGCTTGACGGGGCAACTAGGTGCCAGGCATATATTTTCGACTTGCAGATGCCTCCTCCCCGTCGTCTCCTCGTCTCATCGCCTCTTCTCTCGACGCAGTCACTCACTTCCCCATGTATACTGCCGCTTGCAGCCAGAGCCACCCCGCCGTCTAGTCCAATCATGCTTGGCTGCCATTTGCCACCCGGCCCGACAGTGTGCATCGGCAGAGTCGCATTACACGTCGGCACTTTTCTGCAGGGCAGTGGAAGAACCACGACGCTTCTCTTCGTCGTCTCCTTCTGCCTCATGCCTTGTGGAGGTGTGCTGAGCAGTGTGTGTGCACAGTGTATACAAACTGTTCTACGCAGTTGGCGCGGCATCATAGACGTACACCACTCTGGTGTTGGCCGTTTTCGTCGTACACGTTGCTGGCTATAAATAATAGCGCCTGCCTCGTGCTTGTGCAGCAGGTCACGGGGGCCGCATCGGTTGGTGGTTTGTCCGTTAGATACTTGTACTCGAACAGGGAAAGCGTAGTGTATCGCTCCTTCTATTTTGATTCAGTCATTGTCACGATAGGACTTGTAATCCAAGAAAAGAAGGTAAAGGTCAGGCTAAGCATATCTTATCGCGGCCGCACTTTCCCTCCAAATGCGTGTAATGGTGCGGGGTACTTTCCGTATGTCGTATGTATTTTTGTATCGCTCTACTGTACTACCACGTCTTTGTCATCATCACTACAGCCTCGTGACGTCGCTTGTTCCCAACCCACGACTTGAAACGACTGCATCCGTTAAGCGCTCGCGGTAAACAACAACAACAACGCAATGCGATCCTGACACTGTTGTTTGCCGGCCTCAACGCATCAACGCCTCAACAGCGTATCACAACCCTACACCACACTGTCCGGATTGACCGCAAACAGCTCTTAACGAATGTGGCAGATGATTGGCACCCCCCCTTGT
This sequence comes from Ophiostoma cf. undulatum, assembly GCA_022392935.1. Lineage (NCBI taxonomy): Eukaryota > Fungi > Ascomycota > Sordariomycetes > Ophiostomatales > Ophiostomataceae > Ophiostoma > Ophiostoma cf. undulatum. The sequence goes on along the minus strand of JAKRGL010000047.1, from coordinate 781,615 downwards.
CAACCACATACTTCATAGACCCCATCGACAAGCATCAAGACATATCACCAGCACCAGCAAGCATACAATAAACAACAGCCCGCCCCCATGCTCACACAGTGCACGATAACCGGCCAATCCTCTTGTCTGACTGCCGCCTCTACAGCCCCCAAGCCCCAACAGCCCCCAAACCTGCACGTTGTCTTCCATCGTCTTATTTCATCCTTTATGCTGTTCTGTTGTATTGCTGCGCCCATCTTTTGTTTTTCTTGCTTCTTTCTTCTGTTTTGATTTTAGAAACCGAACACACGACTCCCACAGGTCTCCAGTCCTATTTCTGGAAGCAACACGGCAACACAACCAACACCCAACACTCACATCCGCAGCCAGACCGCTTATTATCATTCCCTGTCTCGTCTGTTTCCCAGCGCCATAACTTCACTGCTATCTATTCTAGCCAACCTTTGCTACTACATGCAAGCAGGTCTACGGTCAACCCCCGACATTGACCGACATACCGCTCTGCAAATGGCTTGGCTCTTATCATCTCCTTTTTAATTCCTTCTTGGGCGATTTTTTTTCCTATTTAGTCATTTGACTTTATTGGATTACCGTTGTTTCCATATTCCCTTGTTTTTACCATACGCCCTTCATACTCTGTACACCCATCATACCCCTCCGTTCCTGTCCACCCCTTCCCGGCTGCCCTGCCCGCTCCTCGACTACCCGCAACAACAAAGAGAAACAACAGCCATTTTGGCTCCATCGAATCCATAATACCCATCAAGCCCATTGAATTACTTCACCATACGAGTGTAAATATAATATCTCTATGAACTCACTCCCTTCCTATGAGGACGCCGTGTCGGGCGGGCACTGGCTCGACTTGGCCGCCCCGTACATGCCCATCCGCTGCTACTCTAACCTCTGTCGAGTATCATGCCGCTTCTATTCGCAGTTTTCGCCGCGGCTGTGGAACGACCCCATACAGGCCGCCCGGCTTCTAGGCCTGCACCCCAATGATGGTGAGCCCTTTTCTTCTTTGATTATTTTTCTTTTATATTTTTTAAAGAAATTTATTCCAAATCTCTTTGTTGCCCCCGGCGCATAACCTCTTTGAGCATTAATCCGCGCTATGGCCTCGCTTGCACTGTGAATTGCACTATTATTTGTGCTAGTCGTCACTGTTTCACTTTAGCACCCACTGGCAGCATCCTATCACCATTCGTTTTCTTGTTCGTCTGGCTGTCGCCTCTGGCTATTACCACTTTTCAACGCCTGCTCTGCCATACCTCCTACTAACAGGCTAGACTTGGAGTGGCTTCTCTACTTTTTTACACGGCATGCGAAAACCGTTCGGCTAAGCACCAGGTCACTCGTCGCGTCTCTGGACTTTCGTGCCTTGACCGTTAATACCATATCAGTCACTGGTGCCAGTGGCCATAATTTCCCAGACCTGCTTCGGCAGATCGCGGTACTGTTCCCTGCCGCACGGTGTATCCTCATCGGTGCAAAACTGGACTATGACCCAGCCGACTTATGCCGGCTGCAGCAGCCAAATAGCTATCCTGAAGATGGCTCTGTTCCAGTGCCACAGATCCTCGATATATCACATTGTGGGCAGCCTCTGCCAAACGATTTTTTCCACCGGTCGTATTGGCGACAGCTCGTGTTTCTTGACATGTCTCACCTGCCGGGCTCACTCAAAGGGATCATCAAGACAGGAACGTTTACCCGTGGTGCTTTGCCAAATCTCCGTATCCTCAAGCTGCAGGACCGGAGGCTCACCGAAGAGTCTTTCACTCCCATTGCAGAGTTTTGCAAAAACCGTCTCTGGAGTTTAGACCTGTCACAGAACAATCTGACGGACGCCAGTGTCCACATCCTGCTTGCACAATGTTTTGGCAAACACGATCTCAGAGCCGACCATACAGCCGATGGGATACGGGCGGAAATCGAAGGCAAACTAATTGATGTGAAACTGCCTGCTTCTGCCCCACTGCCACCAATATGGCGTGGGTGGCTATCATACATACAAGACTCGTCGTTCAGTGGCACCTTCAGACACCCCGATCGCCACCTCGCCGACGCGCCTGTTTATGACTCCCGTATCGAGCGCAAGTCAAGGATTTCTGGCAATGAGCCTCTGCGGAGCGATAGTGCGCAAGATATCAAGATCGCTCTGACAGGGGGTGTTGGTTGCCCCAGTCCAGATTGGCGCGACGCAAGGGGCGCTGATATTTGTACGGCGCCCTCATCCGTGACACACCTACACGTCTCGGGTAACCCAGACTTTACGGTAGAGGGCGTAGAGGCTCTTTTTCGCCGCTCGCGAGGCTACATAAGGAATTTTGACTGCGAATCACCGGCAATTCCAACAGGTCGGAGCCTGCCGAACAGGAACCCAACCCCTTCTGTCAGATCCTCTCCAAAGTCAAACACCAACAGAAAGCTCTCACTGGCTGGCATTCTGGGACGCAGTCACGTCTTTCGGCCTGTATTTTCTTCCGATCTTCAGAGTCTGCGCGTGCACCACTCGCTGGTCACGCATACCCCGACATTGCTTGATGCCGATCCGGTCAAAGGCCGCTTGAGCTTGAGCTTGAGCCTGAACTCGCCGCTGTTGTCGGCGGTGCAATATGCCGAGACAGTCTTGCGCGAAAGGGCCGAGATGGCATATCCTCTGACATTTGTGCCCGACCTGAATCCTCGACTACAATTCTTGACCCTGACACGCCTTCCACGGGTCTCTTCCGGACCCGTGATCGACAGCCTGATTCATTTGCTCATTTCTGCCTCTGACCAGGAAGCTACGATACGGTGCACTGCAGCATCTCTGTCTCGCCGAAGCCCCACCATGCTCAGAGGCCTGAGACACATTCGCCTCGAATTTGATCCCTGGCCACGGCGCAGTGATGATCATGACGCAGCGTCCGCACTTGACAGCTTGGATGCCGGAGCTCTGCTGGATTCTGGAGCAGATGATTTTAGTTTCTTCAAGGACGAGGTTGCGCATTCCCATTCTTCGCTGTCTTTTGCCTCCTCTGTGCCGCGTAATGGATCAGGCCAAGTCGCGTCGTCTCGACTCTCGGGTCAGTCAATTTCTCATGCCAGTGCAGACGCGACTGCGGCATCTGCCACAACTTCCAAACCCCCCAATGGCAATCAATCGGCCCGACTGTCTCATTATCCTCTACCTGGAGCTGATGCGCCCGAAAGTGAGTACGTCAACGAGATCATCTACTTGGATGGCGATGGTGCACGGCATTCGCAGGCTGTGCCAGTTTGGGTAGGCCCGGGATATGATTCTCTGGACCCGTTACATAAGCAAAGTCCTGCAGTACAGGCATACATGGCCAATCTTGCTGATCCCGAATTGCGAGCCAATGTACGGCCGGCCACACCTGATCAGGTCACGGCAGGTGTTCCTATCGGCGTGTGTGTTTACAATCTTGCCTGGGATGCCATCGTCTGGCTCGAGTCTGGTCCGATGACATATGCGACTTTTTGTGAGCAAAGCAAAGACAAAGACGTCCAGAAAGAAAGAGAGGGAAAGATGAAGGACGTTGTCCAAGAAATCCGGCAGTTTCGTGCCAAAACAAAGGCCGCGTACACTGCATCAATGGGAGCATCGAGGCTTCCAGGCCAGTCGATACCTGCACCAGCACATCGCCACTGGATGGGCAAGCTGGAGCTTCTCTTGAGGTGATGAGATGACTGGCTGTAGTCTGCGATAGCAGTGTTGTCTCACTTGTGCTGAGGTTATTCTCTTATCCGTCTCATATAAGCATATCTCTCTTAGATATACACCCTTGCGTTTGTTCTGTACTTGTCGTAGGCCGTGTAACAACGATCAGTGCAAATATCTTGGCAGCTGTTTTGACGGTGGCAACTCTTCTCTCTCTTTGTGGACATGAACACACTGGCGATGACAATGTTTAATGAATAACGGACATGCACTACTACAAACATGATTCAAAGAACAAGTTCAGTACTGAAACATGTCATAAGTAAGAACTTGTTTCTGTCTATCTACACTGATATGTTGATTGTGAATCACACTATATTGATTATTCCCTAGTCCATAACATCTCAACGGCCAGGACAAAGAACTGTTGAATGAGGGGGTGTGATTGCAAATTGCCACTCACACTATGTCAAGAAGGGCACGCAAACAGAGATCAAAAGAACAGAAATAAAAGATCATAAATCATAACGAGCGAGGAGTGATGTAATGATATGATTACCCAATAGGGCGGCCGATTGCCCTTTTTGTAAGCACTAAGGATGTGGACTGGAGGCACAGCTAAAAGGGCTAGCAGACGGGCAACGTATGATATTTTTTGATGGTTTATGGTAGTTTAGAACACAGTTTATTTGCAAAAGTTTGGTACGCTTGCCTTGCTTGGGGTATTGTATATTTCATTATTGTTTTTATTGGCTGGTCTACGCGTACGACACCGCCAGCCTTGGACATTGGGACACAGATAACCTGGCAGTCTAGATACAGGAGCATTACGGACAGCAGACAATATAGAGAACAAAGAAACGTGTGGAAAAAGGCGCCGAGAATGTAATGCTCGTAATGCTGTGCAACGGCTATTCTACCCAAAAGAGAACATCCCAACGGATAAGCAGTAGACAAATAGCTTATACAACTAGACGATAGACTGAAAGGAAATAGAAGGAAAGGAAATGCTGGACCGGTCAGGGTGTAGGTATACAAAGAGGAAACGATACGAATAAATCAGAAAAAAAGACTAAACGGGAGAGCAATGGCAATGTACAAAGTAGAAGAATAAAAACAGGACGCATACGCAAAGAAGAATCTGCCCGGAGTTTCCGGCCATGCACGACGCCTTGCCGTTTAGATCACAATCCCGCGCTGCGACCAGCCGTTGCGGCCCTTCCAGGCCACCAGCACCAGAACGCATGCCAGCCACACACTCCCTGCCATGGCCCAGAATGTCGGCGCATAGCACTGGGTGCCATAGCAGTGGTTCCCGTCGTCTACAGCAGGGCCTGTAGGGTCAGCAGGGTCCACCGGCGAGGACTTGGCCACGCCAGCCTGGTAGACGGCTGAGTAGACGATGCCCCAAAAGGTGGCACCCACGGCAGGGAACATGGCCACAATGCCCCAGTTGGTGCCAAAGTTCTCAACACCCCAGATGACTGTGATAATGATGGGGGTGAGACTAAAGACAGCGCCATAGCCAGCACCGACGAGGCCGGAGACGATCCAGAAGCGGTCGCCGTGGTTCTGCACCGCACCCGAGGCCAGCACCACGAGCCCAACAGACAGCAGCAGGGCGAACGCAAGCAAAAAGGCAACGCGCGAGATGGATAGCTGTGCAAGGCGTGTGCGCAATCTCGTGAGCAGGCTACCGTCGTTCTCGTAGTCGTAGACTGAGCTTCTGTGGTCTCTGTGGTCTCTGTGGACCTCCTCATCCTCGTCCGAGTCGCCGTAGTCATCGCGTGCTCCGCTGTCGTGGGCCACCTGCAGGTGCTGCGTCTGCGGCCGCGGTGCCAGAAGATCTGTAAGGGAGCCCGTCAACAGACGTGCAATTGTGCTCGTCATGCCGACAATGGACACATGTGTAGCCGCAGTCGTCGGTCCGCCACCGCCGACAAAGGTTGTAGTTGGCGGGTAGAGCGTCTGAATGACGGTGCCCAGGTTGTTGATGAACGCTTCGCCAGGACCGATCATAAAGAAGAAGCCCAGCGCAAACAGCCACATTGTGTGGTCGGTGAGGAAGCGGCGTGTCTCGGCATTGAGCACCCATGCCTTCTTGAACCGTGCCTGCTCCTCAGCTGCATCGGCTTCGCCAATGTCGTCGTCGTCCTTACTAGGGTCGAGGAGGCGGGCTGCGAGCACGTCGTTTTCGCTCTCGCGGCTGGCGGGACGCGGCGACCGTGGCGGCCTTAGGATGCGGGTGGTCTCGTTGACGGTTGTGTCATCATCTTCGTCCTCACTGCGGGCGCCGTCATAGAAAGGATTTGTGCGACCCATCGTGCCGTATGTGGCACTGCGGCTCGTACCACTGACGCCCGGCCCAAAGCGAGTAGACCGACTGGAAGAATCGCCCGGAACGGAGAGGTGGCCTGACGACGACATGCCACCAGTGGTAGGGGAGAACAGGGCACTTCCATCCAGCAGACCGCTACGCTCGAGATGCTCCACAGCATCGTCGACCAGCTGCTCCTCGTCTACGACACGCAGAGTGAAGAAGCCGAGCAGACCGACGATGGCCAGAAGCACGGACAGAAAGACAAAGAATGCAAACACATCAACGTCACCCTTGCGCGGGGGTGCACCGGGGCCATCTTCGGGCAGGGGAGGAAGGCGCTCGTACAGCACACGGCTGCCGAGCTGGCTCTGCCACATGCCGCTGAGGCCAAAAGCCGCAATGGGGGCCGCCAGGGCCAACCCCCGGTGACGTCCACGGCCAAAGTTCTTTGCGCATGTAGTGACCGCACTAAGATACATGGCACATGTTGCCATGCCGATAAACACAAAGGCCGTCACCATAAAGGCGTATGCCTGTGTTGTCGGGCCGGACGGGTGTCCACCTCCGGCTCCCGCAGCGGCCTCGCTTGCCGCCTTCTTGTACAGCAGTGCTGCCGTGCCGTAGCCGATGCCGAACAAAGCACTCGACAGTAAAGACAGGGGTGCCGGACCAACGCGGTCACAAACATAGCCCATCAATGGCACGGGCAGGTAGCAGGATATGCTTGATGCGATGGCAACGCCATTGACTTGGAACTGAGAGTAGCGCAGACGCTCCTGGAAGATGTGGCCGTAGAGCGAGAACACGGTGACAGAGCCCGCACAAAGGGCAGAAAGGATAGCCGATAAGAATGCTATTGTGCGGGCCGCGGTGGTTGCCGAAGCAGAAAGACCATTATCGCGGCGGCGACGAAGGATGCAGGAGGAGGAGAGGTCGGGAGAGAAGGACCCGGAGGAGGCGAATGAGGATGCGGACGAGAGAACAGGTGATTGCGGCATTGTGGCTGTAGATGATAGAGGGTTTAGATGCGGCAGATGCCTACTGATATCGAGTTGATAGCACACTGCGTACACAGCATGTTATGAGGCTAGCGTCGATGCTGATGTCGAGGCTGGCTTCGATCTCGATGAAGATGTCGTGCCGAGAATGAAGATAAAGATGGCGACAACGAGGTCATCTATTGAAACGGCCGACAGTCAGCAATGCCGGGTGTACGACAATATATTGCTGCGAATGGCCGTGGGCGAGATGGGCGTTGATTCTCGTCGGTGTCGGTGCTTAGTGAGCTGTCGAGGTCAGCCCGACGTCGCACTGTGATGACTCCCAGCGCAAATTGCACTGGATGACGGCGGTTGCTATTGCTATTACGAGATGGCGACGGGCCGCGGTCTGGGGAAGCTAGCTATACAGCAGGCCAATCAGCGCGTAGTGTTAGCTTACACGACTGATCCGCACTTGCAGCGAAACTGGAGATAGCGACAAGGCTGATTATGTCAGCTATTTTGTGCCTGACATATCAGGCTACTAGAATGTGCCATTGAGAAGCGCAAACGGGCAAGCACCCCGCCATATGACGGTCCGCTCCTGCCCAATCTTATCGGCTAACAAAATGTAGTGTCCCTCTCTGTTTTCAGTGTTAGTCATTGTTCCCTTGTTTAGCATAGTGTAGATAAAAAATTATATGGAAGGCACTAGCAAACCAGCACCCCGATTGCCTTGGACGTGTTCATCGTATCTTTGTGACACATTTCCAACGGTTTCGAATTGTGACCACGACAGTCCAGCTCTCTACATCCCATCTCCCTTCAAGTCTATTCTGCACACTGCGGAATGCTTCTAGGACTCTCAATTACACGCACTAGTCGACCGGCATCCTCGATCGCACGCATCATCACGACCACCTCGGCCACCTCGACCACGACAGCAGCCACACGGATCACGTTGAACAAGTGTGATCCCTCGTCTTGCAACATACAATCTCCACACTCTCGTTTTTACTCCTCGACAGCATCCCCGGCTTTTTGCTTGCCGCAGCTTAGCTCTTGCGCTCGCAGACCCCTCCCTCCCCGGGCCGCCTTATCGACAAGACCAACCCCACCTAGAAAAGTCAAAGCCTACTACTGTTCAGACCAGTCCACGGCCAACCGCGCATACAGCACGATTCCTCTAGACGATACGCTTGATACGCTCGACACAGACGACAGCATGGCTTCCAAAGAAGGAAAGGAGGGCAAGGAGGGCAAGGGCAAGAACCCTGCCGTCCAGCTCAAGACCCCCAAGGGCACACGCGACTGGACCGGTCCCGACATGATCCTGCGCGACGAGATCTTGTAAGCAGTCTATTGTCCTAAACTTGTGTCTTTGATACACATGGCCTAACAGTTACAGCTCCACCATTTCCGACGTCTTCAAGCGCCACGGTGCTGTTCCCCTAGATACCCCCGTCTTCGAGCTCAAGGATGTGCTGGCCGGCAAGTATGGCGAGGACTCACGGCTGATCTACGACCTGGCCGACCAGGGCGGCGAGCTGTGCGCCCTGCGCTACGACCTGACGGTCCCCTTTGCCCGTTTCCTGGCCATGAACAAGGTCCAGCAGATCAAGCGGTATCAGATCGCCAAGGTCTACCGCCGTGACCAGCCCGCCATTGCCCGCGGCCGCATGCGGGAGTTCTACCAGTGCGACTTCGATATTGCCGGCACCTACGACCGCATGATCCCCGACGCCGAGATCCTGCGTGTCATTTACGAGATTTTCGAGACGCTCAAGGAGGATATCGTTGTCAAGCTGAACCACCGCCAGATCCTGGACGGCATCTTTGCCGTGTCGGGTGTCCCTGAGGACAAGATCCGCGCCATCAGCTCGGCCGTCGACAAGCTGGACAAGCTGCCATGGGCGGATGTCAAGAAGGAGATGGTTGAGGAGAAGGGTCTCGAGGAGCCCATTGCCGACCGCATCGGCGAGTACGTCAAGCACAGCGGCGACATCCCTACTATTGTGACGCTGCTCAAGGCCGACGAGACTCTGTACGCCAATGCCGACATCAAGCAGGGCGTCGACGACATGGAGCTGCTGTCCAGCTTCCTCGAGGCCTTTGGCGTGCCTAGCGACAAGATCTCGTTTGACCTGTCGCTGTGCCGTGGTCTGGACTACTACACTGGCCTGATCTTTGAGGTGATTGTCAAGTCCACACCCCCTGCTGTCACCGAGGGTGGCAAGCCCGCCAAGAAGAAGGGCCCCGAGGAGCCGCAGGTGGGCAGCATTGCCGCTGGTGGCCGCTACGACAACCTCGTCGGCATGTACGGCAAGACCCAGATTCCCTGTGTGGGTGTCTCGTTTGGTGTGGACCGCATCTTCACCATCATGAAGGCCAAGCGCGAAAAGGAGAACGGCAAGGCGCGCGTGCGCGAGACAGACGTCTATGTCATGGCCTTTGGCGGTGGTTCGTTCAACGGCATGCTCAAGGAGCGCATGCAGATTGCCCGCAAGCTGTGGGACGGCGGCATCAAGGCCGAGTTTGCCGCCAAGACGAAGCCGCGGTTGCCGCAGCAGTTCAAGGCGGCCGAGGATGTACCGCTGGGTGTTATCCTGGGCGAGGATGAGCTGGCCAACGGCCAGGTTCGCCTCAAGGTGCTCGGCGGCGGCGCTGAGACGGACGAGAAGGACCGCGGCCAGCTGGTGTCTCAGGACGACCTGGTTGAGGAGATCAAAAAGCTGCTGATCAACTAGATTAGCAGGTCCGGGAGTATATTTATGGATGAGCAATGCATTTTGTATTTATAGAGCAAGCAATGTCCGTCAAAAAGTAAAATATAAAGGAAAAAACACATCTAAGAGCAAAAGCAATGAGCAAAGAGAAAGAATTTATGTTTATCGATAGGAACGAGTGTTAGCTAGTTGTGTAATGTTTATCCAGAAATAATCAAGAATATTGATGATTTCAAAAATATGAGGTAGTATCTATCTAATTATGAAGAAAGCTCTTTGTGAAAGAATTTGAAAAACTCCCATTTCTTTATAAACCTTTTTGAAGTTGGTTATTTTATTTGATAGTAAGTTTGGGATTTTATTTCAGAAAAACCAATGCTCGAACAATGCAACACCATAAAAATAAAACTAAAAACTAAAAATAATACTGATAATTTTTTTAAAAAGGTAAAAAAAGTAAACGACTCATAAGACCCCCGAAACATGCGGACTAAACTATCAAAAACAATAACAAAAAAGACTGTTATTTATAGAAGCTGAATCGGTAAGGGGGCAGTGACATGCAAAATATAAACTACACTGCGTTTGATAGGCACGGAGCAGGCTGGATTAGGGATGGCAGCACGCACCCGAGAAGCACGGCCGTGATCAACAAAGACGCCGTCCATGTCTGACAGCGAGACAAGGAGCTGGTACCGGCCAGCGTCATGCGTTTTATTGTTTCTGTTTCTTATTCTGCGTCTATTATGTTTTCCCGGTAGTATTTGAATTAATGAAGCAAATAGATAGAGTTGGCCAAGATGTGGTGATCTCTGGTCTGTTTTGATCTCTCGCGATCACCGAGTTTACGTTTGATCACAGACTTTGAATTACAGGGGCCCGGATGACCATCATCCAGAGGCCCAGTGCGGCAAGTAGTCTGTATACAAATGATGCAGCTGCCGACGGAGGATCTGCCTGTCTGACAACATGATACGATCTTGTTTCGACGATCTGGCGGATGTCATGCATAATTGCAAAGAGCAGAAAAGTAGCGGTGACGCGCTGCAAGAGCAGGTATATAGAAGAACAAAAGGAGGACAGAATAGGGCTCGAAGGACATACTGCTAGTGTCGGATACGATGCATCCTCCTCCAGATTGCCATCTTGGCAGTCATCTCGCTTTCCATCGCGCCATCTCGCCATGTCATCGAGAGCCATTCACGGCCATACAACACCACACCCCTCCACAACCTCGGATTGCCTCGAGGCTTGGGATGATGCAAATAGCAATACATACGACTGATGCAACCCGACCTGGACTCGTCGGCCAGCTGGACAGGGAGGTCAAAACAATAAATATGATGGGAAGAATTGCTTGGTTCGTGAAGTGGTCACGCTGTTACACGGCATGGTAGATGGTGGATGGTGTGGCAAAAGACTGTGGACTGGAATAAAGTTATAAGGAAATAAAATAGGATACATAGCTCGATCAATAGGTCAAGCACAAGCCGGAATGGACAGCTACAAAGTTGAAACGCTGCTGTTTTGGGATCACCATCGGAAAACGGCCCGGACTTGCACACGTCCGTAGCAGTTGAACAAGCTTAAGGGATAGAGCCTAGAGAGCAGGTGTAAGAGAGTAAGAAAGCAGAAAGAGTGCGAGCAGCAAAGAATAAGAGAGTCACCGAGACTGAAGACGAGCCAAAGACATCGACTGGCCAGAGGCACACCCGAGAGTCAGCAGTAACGTTTGGCATGTGTGCCGGTAGATGGCATTTCCAACGGCTGATTCTCCTCGAGTGTTTCTCCGTATCTGCTACAGCCAAGCAAAGCACGCCAAGTCGAACGCGACTCTGGGTTTGTGCGAGAGTCGGCAATCGTGATTGGAAGTGTTCTGAGAGGGTCTGTATAGTAGAGACTGCAGGAGAAACGGCCTACGGAGCCGGACACCGGAGTGCAACAGGCTCAGGATGCTGTGCCCGCTGAGGCATGGTGATATGTTGCCAGTGTTTTACTGAAATATGGACTGGCTGGAATCAACCCATGCTGGCATATGCACGCCGCATTCATGGTCAGCTGGGTGTTTATTATGCTTTTTACTTTATTTTGTATTTTATTTTGTATCCAGTCGTGCGTGCGGTACGCATCTGCACGAGTCGGCATGTGGGTTGAAGGCATGTACACCGGACGGCGAGTGCCGAGTTCTATGTCAACAAACAAAACACATACATAGGAGAGGCGACAAGAACGAACAGTCCACGGCCAGCATGCCACAGAAAGAACAAGAACACAAAAATAAGCGTAATCTACTTGCGTGACCGAGGGAATGATCACGGAGTGATTATGTCGGACAGGAAGGATGGAGACTGGGACAGGGTGTGATGCTGGAGATGAAATCACAGGGCCAGAATTTGCAGCGGAGGACACAATATCGAGGGCCAATAAAGGTCATGGACTTGCGGTGGCGGAAGTCCTTGTTGGTAGGATGTAGTTGAGTAGTTGATGAATAATAAAATATATGCATTTGAGAAGTCATTGGTCGCTTGGTAGACACGCGGCCCAGAAACGCCATAAACGAGAAAAGCAGAATGGCATAACGAACCAAGCAAAGGAAAGATAGGCAAACCAGAAGAATATCATAAAAAGATAACAGACAAATGACCGGTAGCCCGTGCTTGCGTATCACAACCTGTTGGTCTGTTCATAGATGACAGTCTGGGCAAGAAGAAGGCGAGACGAGAACATAATCGGACGAGAGGGTGCTGCAATAATCAAAAGGGTTGTAAGAATGAAATGAAACCAACACCCAACGAGCGCAACAGCAAGGAAATAGTTTTATTAGTGCGAGGAGCAGATGATAAAAAAGAAGTGGTGTGTAGAGAGCACGATTTAGCTGTTTTCCTTTCTTTTTTGTGCAGTTGAGCCCGAGTGTCCGAGAGGGTGTGCAACACGGGCAGCATCCGGCACAGCAAGTAGAGAGCACAATAATAGAAGGTAGAAGGTAGAAAGTAGAAAGTGAAGTAGAAAGTAGAAAGCAGGTAATAGAAATGAATCAGAAAGAAAAAGGAAGCGTGCCCAGCACAAGAACAAGCAAATCCATGGGGTGACTGTAATGACCAGACGAGAGTTTGACAACATATCTTCACCTTGTAACACATGGTGTAGAATATAGTAGACGATAGTACACGTCGAGTTTGCAATATAAAAATGACGGAAGAATTAGGCTGGCGTTTTGGAATGTCTCGGTTTGCTGTCGGGTGGCTGTATCTGGACTACTGCTTGTACATGGAAAAGAAATACATAATAGAATCAGACGCCAGAGCAGCAAAGAGGCGCGTAGAGAAAGATACGAGAGGTGTCACCAGCTGTCTTGGAAACGGTGGCTTGAGACCCTGCTCTGTGCCAGGCGCGAGGAAACTCGCGGGGCTTACAAGGCTAGACTGAAGCTTGTGGTTCGCAGGGAGGTGACGGCGGTGTTGGTGCAGAAGACTACGTATTTGTTTGTTGCTATTAACGTATGTTAGCATTTGAGTAGAGACCCCGACATTGAGTCTACTTGTAAAGCTCTGTCTACAGAGTCCATCTACCGTGCACAGACACGGCTACTGTGAGAAATTGTTGGTTCGTCAACTCGATGTTTGTACACCAGCTTGCGGCCGAGTCGTAGCACGGCGGCTGAATGTGAGACAAGCTCGGAGAGGGACTGTAGAGTTGAGTATGAGCTGGCCGTCGAGGTGCAGGGAGAGAGACGGAAACCAAAAATAGTGATCAAAGATACAAAGCATGAAGTATCAAGCATAAAGACATGATTCGCCAACGGATGTTAGAGGATGGGCCGGCCCCAACGGCGTGATCACCCCGTCTCCAGCCCGACAGTGCTCTCTTTAGCCCAGGAGAACTAAATGAGGAGGTGGTGGGCAGGAAGTGCCCAGGGAGTCAAGAGGGTGACGGGCGATGAGTATGGGCGATGAGCGTGGGCGATGAGCGTGGGTGATGAGGGGCGAGTGACGAGTGACGAGGCCTACAAGAATAGAGACAACGAAAACAAAAGTAAAAAAGTAAAAACAACCCTGATTACAACAGCACTCCACCGGAGCTGGCCCGTTAGATACGATACCGAAAGAACATCCACACAGCGCACTGCCGGCCCGAGGTGACCCTTGCGGCATAGCCTCATAGTCTAGCTGTGACCAACACGACAGTTGGGGGCATAGTTGTGTAGTAGCTAGGGTATCGTACGTTTCTGATGTTGGTCTATTCCCCTTCTACCGCCTCTGTTCTATCGTTTGCTTTTCCGCAACAGTCACCTCCCACCTGGCCTCCTCTCTCGCTTCGCCTTTTCGCCCTTTTGCCTCGTCGCCCATCTCTGGCTTATTTGCTCATCATGGTTCTGCGAATTTGAAAATTTGAAAATTTGAAAATTCAGATACCGCCCCTCGTGCCCCCAATCCGTGGACCCCAGATTGCCATGGTTATATTTCTCGTTTAAAACCGAAAATCACAATTGTGGCTTCTGCGATAGACTGGACGCTGAATCGCTTGCCATGGAGTGAATCGAGAGTCTTGTTCTCATTCTTGTTCGAAAGGTGCATTAGCCACTGCAGCCACTGCACCATAAAAAGCTACGCCCGTACGCATGCGTAGCATCTGCAGTGCTCTGATACATGTCCTACTCAGGCAATACTCTTTAGTATACTCTGATTTGATTTATCTTATTCAATTACATATATCTTCCCAGAGCATGCAGCACTTTGAGGGGAACGGCACGAGATGCTACTCTACACACGACAGACTCCTTGAGTCGTCGGACTCGACTCGGGCTCTACAAATAGGCTTTGTGCATATGAAACACGATTATTTATAGTTTAATCAAACAACTCAAACAAACAATCCAAACAAACAATCTAAATGTCTGAATCTCCAGCGAAGACAACCACACGCCGGCGTCGCAAACATTTACTCTGTGCTCTGTATGGTCCTAAACGCATAAATGGACCGGAACCGCGCCGAAGAGGCATCTTCCCTGCTGCGACTCTGTTTCCTTGCATTGCATTTCCCCTCTGCACGGAGTAATAACCAACAAGCTATATTGCAGACCGTCCCTGTCTCTTGTCGTCATGCTGACTGCCGGGTCAAACAGGACATCTTATGCTCTCTCTTACTTTGTATGAAATACACTATAGGCCAGGCCCAATCGGCGTGATCGATGCATTCCATAGAGTAACCATGTATGGTAAATGTCCTGTTTCTATTGCATTCGAGGAATCAATCAGCCGGCTGGAGCCGAGCATAGACCCAGAAACTGCGGTAAAACGGCTAATCCGTGCGAGAGCAGATGCTGTCATATATCATCTCAGATATGGTTACAGGTGCAAGAGGTAGCTTGCAAACTGGAGAGACTGGCGAGCTGGAGATAATGCATTGTAGATAGCCCTGGAGATAGCTCTGGAGATAGTCCTGGAGATAGAAGACTGAGACGAGTTATTCCTTGGGATGGGCGTGGCACCCAGGTCGTACCCAGTATTGACTCCTCTTCGCTGTCGATAACGCCCAGGTATGTATCTTCAACGGCCCGAAACGGACCACTGTACTCCACGTGTGGGTTAGTACATAGTACAGAGAATACTATGTACGGATGTCCAGTGCATCGATGGTAGAGGATAGAGTTGGCAATCGACGATACATATATGTACTATGTATGTGGCAATATAAATCTAGAAAGGTAAGTGAGCAAAGCCAAAGACAGGCTGTGAGGCTGATAGTCTGAATGCGAAAGCCATTATCGGAGAGTAAACAAATCAACCAAATCACACAACTCCAAGAATAGAAATACTCAGACAACCCGACTCAAGGATCAAAGTGACAAAGACTGTCAAAAGAAACCAGGAAGCCAGGATCCATCAACGCAATGCCCATCTTTCTTCGGAGATGCTATTCTTCCCCTAATCCCAACGGTTTCGATCGTCTTGTTCAAACAATAAACGCACCCTTGTCCTTTTCCGATCCTTGTCTGTCCTGGATAATACTCTTCCACTCTGCTCTGCTCTGTAGACAGGCCGCTGCCGTTCCCGTTCGCTTCGGTTCTCGACACGGAGTAGTATTCCCATTTTTAGTGTTTTGCGCGTTGATTCCTTGGACTCTACTCTGTAATCTATCCAAATAAATAATCTACTACATGTGTACATAGATTATCTCCATCGCTATCCCCTTAGCAGTATACACGACCCCAGTTTCTTCTACTTGTCAGGGGCAAAGTTTCGTTTCTGTCGTTTTGTCGTCTCTGCCGGCGTTTCTCTTTTATGTTTATCCTTTTGAGCTCCTGAGTGCTTCATTTATTCTTCTCCTCCCTCCGTCCTGTCTGTGTTATATTTTCCACATATGTGTCTGCGCCTACCCAAGCCCGATTGCGTGCCTGCGTCTATCTTGGACTGCCGATACCCGCTGAGCCGTCTCGCCTTTATTTCCTCATTCAACCGTCCTCTTCATTCTCCGTGCATCGCTCCCTGTGCTCCCTCTCTTTCGTCTGCCTCCCCTCGCCGGATCATATGGCAAGCTGGCTGCTCCACACACATCTGCAGCTATTCTCTGGCACTCTGCACATGTGCTATATTGTACAATGCCTGATGCTACATTCACTCCAGCAGCTTGCTGTTACTCGTGGACTTGACACGAAAAGTACATCATTAATGCTACACGCTGTCGCCTATGTAGAATATATGCCTGCACATACGCACTGTATATACTGCTATGCGCACGTATTCGAATGTGTCGGGACATTTAAAACTAATGACAGACCGGCAGGACAGACAGACGCGCTTATGTATCCCTGTCTATTCAAATGTACTGTATACACTATGTAGACTTGCGTCTACAGAGTTGTATCAGATCACGGACGTTCTCTGCCGATTAAATACCTAATTATCGGCATCCTACAATGTGCTCGGTCGGGCTTCTTGACCATTATCTTCTTCACCTTGCAGAGTAAATCCATCTCATCCCCATCACCGTGCGCTGCATATGTACTATGACATGTTTCCACCTTCCCATCCACCCTTTTGTCTTTTGTCCGAATACCGATTGCCTTGCCCGCTGGGTTTTTACTTTCTCTCTCTCTGGTCTTGTGGCTGTCTGTCCTCCGCCCTCTCCTCGCGCTGGCCGCACGTAGCTTTTAATACATACCACACCACTACAATCGGCTATGCAATTCGGGTTGTTCACCCGAGCCTGGAGATCACACTCTTTTTATTGGTAACATTCTTGATCAGCCCTCTTCATTTTCTCACCTTTCACAGTTGCAATTTCTACTGCTGCCCCCAAATTAAAAAATTAAATTTCTGACATGCGGCTGAGGCTTTTACTCAGCACCTCAGGAGACTGGGAGGCAAAGGAAGCAAGACTAGGTCGGCAGAACATCTTCATGAATGATCAATTAGGAAGAAGAAGAAAAGAAGGAAAGAAAGGAAAAGAAAGGAACAAAAAAAAGATACAAAAAGAAACAACTGGGCCCTCATTCTTCAACGGTCTGTGCAGCCTCTCACCCTCTTTTGGTGATACCACCCCAGCGTACTCCGTCGTAGTTGGCTTTGCCCTTTCACTTGGCTTTGCCACTTGACCTGTCCTTTTTTCACTTCTGCTGTTTTCATTCCTTTCCTATTTCCTTTGCTGCTCCGAATTTCCTACAGTACGATCAATTGGCTCATAAGTAGCTTTGCAGGGAGGTAGCTAGACGAAACAGGGTAGTAAAACGGCTGCAAGCGAAAATGTTGGCTTTCTTTCCGTCACTCTTTCTCTTTTTTTTTTGATTCCTATTTTTTCTTCTTCTCCAATCTCGCTCTCTACCACTCCCATACACGCCCATTCATACTTCTTCCCGTCGGGGGGTGTGTCTGCATTTAAGCTTTGTGGTCTTCCGTTCAGCACGCACGCACGCGTACATGTACATGGCCAGGTGTGTGCTGACCAGCTGAGCTTTATTGCTGTGGTGTGATTTGATCTCATTTGATTTATTGTTGTTTCATTGTAAGCTCTTTCGTGGATGATTTAACTTGTTCGTGGCCGACTTACCCACCATGTCCCTCAACACCCAGTTATCCTCACACCCTGCAAGATGCCGAAGATCACCGCAGCCAAGAAGAGTCGAGTCTCTCCCTGATCCATGACTGCAGCCTGCCACCTCGGAAAACGGAGTCGATTGTTTAGTCTGTAGTTATCGGTTGTCGTTACATAGCTTGTCTGTCTGCAGAACACGGTACAGAGGATATTTCTTCCACCAGAAACGTCAAGCCTGTGCCGAGTTGATCGACGCTGTGTGCGGTTAAAGAGTAGAAACAAGAAAGAAACAAACCCAGGTAAAGAAAGACTCTGGCTGGTGTGATCGGCAATGTTTATTTCACACGGCAGCAACTACTACAAGAATGCGCTGCAAGTCGAGCTGTATGTACAACGCCGAATCAAGATGACCAAGATGGTCAGGATCATGACCGACAAAAAAGACGAAACGAGGAGACAAGACATGAAGAGACATGCAAAAGACAAGACACGGCAAAGCAAGCAACGGCCGTTTAGTGTTTGGCAGAGAGACAGAAACGAACAATAAAAAGTGATATAATCAACACCACAGAAAACAGTACAGAAAACAGCACAGAAAACAGAAAAAGAAAGACAAATAGAAAAACAGAAAGCAGGGGTGCTGCAGAAGTGGGATGCCGGAGAGACTGCCGGGCAATATAATACATCAGTCCCCCCCGGCCATGAGCAGCTGGAGACTAGAGCCAGAACTAGAGTGCTTGAAGAAGATCTGAGATGAGTGACTGCTGAAGACTAAAGAGAGATTAACAAGTGAGAAGAAAGAAGACACAAAACAAAAGAGAACGTTGCGGATACTACACCACATGCACCACACCCCCAGACCACAACACCACTCTATATACTATATGCCACCTTCCACCAGGCCAACTGCCAGACGCGAGTTGCCAGAAAGGGAGATCAGATAGATTAAGACGGACATCGGCAGACGCACGCTGGCACTCTGCAGAGTAGGTGCAGTCCATCTCACGCCTTACATGCAGGTAGACTGCCACGCACTTTATACTGCTCTACCACCACACTCGCCCGCCCACCGTGGATACCAACGGCACACCCTGCAACGCAACTCGGCTCGCACACCCCCGGAAGTCGATTAGAGTTATCGCTGCAGTGGACGGGAGCAGAGGAGCAGCCGGGACACACCAGCAGCATCTCGGATCAGCAGCAAGGCAGTAGGCCAGCACATGTGTACTCTGATAATATACAACACAGCACACACAGTACACACAGGACACACCACAGAACGCACAAATACTGCATAGGCCACACAGACCCAAAAGTGTGGGCAGACACCCGCACAAGCACAAGACTGAGCGGCCCGGAGACCTCTACATCAAGATCCCGAGAGACTGCTAGTTGTCGTCAGCTCGTTGTGACAGTCTGGCGAGAGAGGCTCGCCAATTGTCTCTATCGCTCCATCTTCCAATCTCTGCATCATTATACGACCATGCAGATCGCTGGCTCGATCTTGTTATAACGTTCTTCTATTCTAACTCCCCGCGGATTTCGGTCTGTATACACGCCTAACATCGCTGGCAACGTCAACCCTACTGCCAATTCCTTTCATGCCTTGACCATAGCTTTACTGCCTCCATCTGTTTCCGCCCCCTCGGCCCTCACTATTTACTATTTATTCTTCCTAGAGACTAGAGTCCGCCCAGGTTGTTCCGTATACCATACCTACACTTCTCTTTTTCCTTTACCTTTTGTTTCTATTACCATGTCACACGGATACCCGCGCTCCCCAAACCTTTCCACAAGATTCTCAGACTCGTCTTCCGTGTCCTCGGCCGCGTCCCCTCGGCTACTCGCACTGGGATCTCGGTTTCTCAACGGACAACCACGCACAGGCTCCCTGTACTCTCCCGAGAATAATCAGTACCAGTACCAGCAACACCAAGACAATCCGTACCATCCTTCCCCAGACTCCATGGCAGGGGACAGTATCGGCGGAGGAGGAGCCCGTGGCCACTCGCTTCCTCCCTCCGACTCCCTCTCCAACTCATTTAACAGCCACAGTCATGGCCATCCAAGCTCCCACAGCCATGGACATGGCCACACGCCAGGACCGGCCTACACTTCGCTGCCACCGCTTCACCATGGACCAAGTCCAATGCCTGGTTTCGCGCCGGTCCTGCACCATCAGCAGAAACAGCGACAGCAGCAACACCACCAGAGTCAAAATCAAAATCAAAATCATCTACAGCAACACCAGCTACCACAGCCTCCGTATACACACCAAATCCCGCCGTCGTCTCAATCGTCACAGCACAGCATCCAGAAAAGAGCATACCGGCAGCGAAGAAAAGACCCTAGCTGCGATGCATGCCGTGAAAGAAAAGTCAAGTGCGATGCCACCGAGATGGCGAGCTGTTCAGAGTGCTCCAACCGCCAGGTCAAGTGCCAGTTCACAAAGGAGACAAACCGGCGCATGTCCTCGATCAAGCAGATGCAGGACTTGGAGAGGCAGCTAGACAGACTAAAGCGCGAGAACACCACACTGAAGCGAGTCCTGAACGAGCGAGGCTGTGACCCCCAGAGTCAAGGCAAGCAGGGGCAGCAATTCGGACAACAAGGCCAACCGCTCCCGTACCCGGCCCGGGATGTCAAGATGGCCGATGCCGACAGCAACTGCGGGGCCATGGAGCAGAGCTCTATAGACACGGAACTCAACCGCCGCCGGCGCCACCACCAACACACCCAACAACAGCACCTACCACTGCGCCCGATACCTGCCATTGGGTCCAACCCGCGGCGTCGGCGGGAATCTCTAAACACTAGCCGCAC
The DNA here is from genome assembly GCA_022392935.1 of Ophiostoma cf. undulatum. Taxonomy (NCBI): domain Eukaryota; kingdom Fungi; phylum Ascomycota; class Sordariomycetes; order Ophiostomatales; family Ophiostomataceae; genus Ophiostoma; species Ophiostoma cf. undulatum. The sequence goes on along the minus strand of JAKRGL010000047.1, from coordinate 761,068 downwards.
AGCGCAACAGCCGCCGGGACTGCTGACACCACTCCTCGACTTTGTCCACACGCGGTCGCATCTTCGCATGTTTGCCAAGGGCGTATGGGATCCTCCACACCACCAACCTCGGTCTTTGAAATCTCTAAAATCACCACAGCCAGCAATGAAGCTCCCCGACCTACCGCCTCGCGACAGCGCCGACACTCTGTTGCGCGCGTACTACACTTCCATCCACACGATGCTGCCCATAATTCATTGGCCGACGTTCCAGTGCCAAGTAGACAGTCTATATGACTTGAACAGAGAAGCTGACACAGCGCCACAGGCACAAGCACCAGCACAAGCACAGACGCAACCACCAGCTTCGTTTGTGGCCCTCTTTTTTGCTATGCTGGCAGTCGGCGGTCAATGTTGTACCTATTTTGACTCTGTGCCGTCTTCGTCGTCACCTCCTCCAGGATCCAAACCCGCCTTGTCAGCTATTGCCCTCGCTGAGACTGCACGCTCTCTGCTCGACCCATGGTCATTCAGCTCTGGCTCAGCAACGACTCTTGACGATGTGCGGACACTCTTGCTGCTGTCCATCTTTCTCAACGAGAGCAACTGCAGGTCGGCTGCTTGGACATGGCTGGCGATTGCCGTGCGGGCTGCGCAGTCCATAGATCTTTACAGAGACCCGGACTCGGGGGTTTCCAGCAAAAGCCACAGTCCAATCGAGGCAGAGATGCGTCGGCGCGTTTGGTGGGCAGTGTACATCACCGACCGCTCGCTCTCGCTCGAGCTCGGCAACCGGCCGTCACTTATCGACGATGCCGACTGTGACGTTTCTCTTCCATCTGAGACCGACTCGGCTGAAGACCACGAGGGCAGCCCCCCGCAGACGCCGTCCATGGCTGCCGTCCTCAATGTCGTTCGGTCCTACTCGTCACTGAGCAGCCTCTTCTCGGCAGCCTCTTCGTACCGCCCATCCTCCTCTGATTCGACATCGACAACTTATGACCACGACCGGCCACACTCCTCCTCCTCAAGCATGACGACACCCTCGCCATCTTCTTCTTTTGCGACTCCATTGCAGTCGACCACGACATACTTCACCTCGTCGATGCCGCCGACAGCCCAGCCTGTTTCGTCTAAATCCGTCTCGGCATCCCCCATCACACCATTCGGCATGAGCATCCCGCCTACACATCTAGCAACTTTTGACCAGCACTTTGCTGCCTGTTTCCATAGCTTTCCCGCCGAGTGCAGTCCCATGTCTGCGAACCCCCTCCCAGCATACCTACTCAGCCCTCTCGTCCATCTTTTTAACGCGCGCCTCATGCTGCATCGCCACAACCTGTCCCCCACTGCCTACGAGAGCAGTGCCCGCCAGCCGCAGTACTCCCTCTACCAGCACGACATACCCAGTGCCCCAGCAGCTGTTGCACATGCTCGGTTGACGGCCGTCGAGCAGTGTACATTCACCGCACTCGAGACGGCCAAGGTTGTACGGCGCGTGCGACCTGACGATCTCGCGTCGGGTGCAGGGGCTACAGCTTTGCTCGCAACACACTTGACGCGGTGTATCCTGTTCTTGCTGCTTTGTGGCCAGGTCGAGGATGCTCTTGTTTTGGTGCATGCGCTGTCCAAGGTGGCTGCAGTGCGCCGCGAGGTGGCCGTGCCGTGCGGCCGCTGGCTCGCGTGTTTCATCTCGTGCCTGTCGTTCAAGCGCGCCGAGTACACGTCCTACCTGACACGAGCAACGCCGCCGCAGACGGCCAGCATCACCGTGCCCTCGGCCGCCTTGGTGTCGGCCCAAGTATACGACGCCCTCCTGCGCGACGAGGAGCTGCTCGTCTACGTCAGTGCCGATATGCAGGCATCGCCCGATAGCAGCTGGGTCTGGCAGTGCGAAACGGAAACGACCACCGCTGTTTCACCGGCTGAGATGGCAAGTAATGACCTGTCTAACGAAGAGTCGCGCATGGGCTTGACGGCCGAGGAGAGCCGCGATTGGGGCGGCTGGGACTCGCTGGAGAACCGCGTTCGCAGCCTGGCCGCCTCGGGCACGTCCACGCCGACCCACGCCGCTGCTGCCAATGCGCCTCCGCCGACCTCATACTCGACAGCTACGACGACGACCGGCACTGCCAGTCCGCTTACACAGCAAAGCCACTACACACATCAGCCGTATCCGTCTGCGTCGTCTCTGCCCGCATTCGGCGGCAGTGGTCGAGAATCGCCGGCCGTCAAGCAAGAGCACACTCACCACTACCACCAGCCTCAACCTCTGCCGCCACCACATCCTCAATCGCATCCTCAACCCCAGGCACAACAACATCATCACCAGCCATACGCACCCCCCTACCAGCCGCCACCACCATCCAATCCACACGAAGCACGGGCCAAAACACCATCTGCATCGGAAATTGCGGCATCGGCCATTGCAGTCGCTTCGGCAGCAGCAGCAGCAGCAGCAGCTCCAACTACCGCAACCTCGACAACGACGTCCAGATCGCTGGCCTCTTTGTCTGCGACTCCGCGCGTGGATACAGGACCTGGCGCAAAGTCAAAGAGTGAAGAGCGGATCAGCATTGCTAATATTATCTGACACCGGATCGATGTGGTGAAAGTCGGACTCGACAGCTGTTGCCAATAAAGTGGCCCTCGGCCACGAAATAGTCTAAAAGATCCTGGCTTGAAAATAGACAAAAAAAAATCGGCGCGGACGACCAAGACCTGCTCGTCCGCATCATACGTGATATCAGCGGGTTTTACTCCTTTGTCATTCTTTTTTGTTTCTTTTTCATTTATTTTGCTGAAAAGATCCCCCATCGCTTCCAATATGCTTTTCGGGCCTTTGCTGTTTTTTTGCTATTTTATTATCTCCCCTTTCTTGATGTCATTACTTTTTCTGTTTCTAATACGTATGTTTTTCACTGTCACACCCCTTTTCACGATTCCCGCCATATCGGTTGGCGGCCTGCTTGTTATTGCTTCTGTTATCTATATCTGATAATGTCGGCATGAGTCCGACTAATGGATCGATCTTTTCATCTTTTGCTGGCACTCTGAACCCTTGCCTCTGACAACTCCTATTTTCAATTATAAATGTCGACTTCACTTTTATTCAGTATAAAGTCGACGTCGGAGAATTCGCGGCATGCAAGGTGCTCGCTTTTCTCTGATTTTTTTCTTACATATCAGTGATGTATCTTCTTCATCAGTTGCTCGCTAGCTGCAGTTCCGATTAGTTAGTCTCTTATTCTTTTAACCCGTTAATTAGTTACTACCCAGTCACTGGCAGAAGTCTCCGACCGCAAAGCTTGAGACCCGGGCTTCGTAAGATATCTTATCTATGTAGGCATTGCCTCCAAGCTCCAGTAAAAAAAGACTTGAAATTTGAGAGGACAGACTCTTTTCATCGTATGCGGCATGACATCAGGAAAAAGAGGAGACTGCAACGTCGAATACAGATAGAAGATCCATAGAACGGGCGAAGAAGTCTCTGGTAAATAAAACGAAAAGAAAGAAAAATAAAAGAAAAATAAAGAAAATAAACGAAGAAAGGAAATAGAAAAAAGATCCACGTGGAGCAAGTTGTCACAGCTATGACGAGACGCCCAACGCATAAACCCGTGAATAAAAGGCCATCATCCCTTCTTTCTTTTGTCTCTTTTCGACTCTATTCCAATCCCTCTCCTCTTCTGTACTGTATCAATACTCACATCCTACATCTCACGTTATACATCTTTCTGGCAAGGCTGAACTACTTGCTCATTTCCACAAACAGAAGGCACCACACAAACCCCTCGTCATCTGATCGTCTCACCCTGTCCTCTCTGACCTGCACACCCCAAACCCCCCTCTTTATCTACGCAATAACCCTGCACCCATCGCCATGTGTCACCAAGACCTGCACCCGCTCATTGCGGCCCTGCCCAAGTGCGAGCACCACATGCACGTTGAGGGCTCGCTCTCCCCCGAACTTCTCTTTGAGCTGGCCGCCCGCAACGGCGTCACCCTCCCCGTTGCCGAGGACGAGTCGTTTGCTTCTGTCGAGGCTCTCTATGCCCGCTATGCCCGCTTCACGAACCTCGACGATTTCCTGCACTACTACTACATTGGCATGTCTGTGCTCCAGACCGCCGCCGATTTCGAGACTCTGGCCATGGAGTACTTCAAAAAGGCACACGTCGCCAATGTCCGCCACGCTGAGATCTTTTTCGACCCCCAGGTCCACCTGGCCCGCGGAGTCTCGCTTGCCGATGTCGTCCGCGGCCTGCGCGCCGCTAGCCTGCGCGCCACTGCCGAGCTCGGCGGCATGACGAGCCTGCTGATCCCCTGTCTGCTGCGTCACCTGCCCGTGGCTGACAGCGGCGAGCTTGTGTCGCAGCTGCGCGAGGGTTACTGGGCTGACGGCGACGAGCAGAAGCAGGAGGAGACTGTCGTCAAGGCGCTCGAGGAGGCATTTGAGGGCGACAAGGACGCTGCATCCCTGCGCGGTGCCCTGGCCGGTCTGGGCCTGTGCTCGTCGGAGCGTGACCTGCCGCCTACCCTGTGGCGCGAGGTCTTCCAGGAAGCTAGACGCCACTCCGTCTCCGCCTCGTCCGCCGAGAAGCCTACTGTCGCACGCCGCGGTGCCGCCCGCATTACTGCCCACGCTGGCGAGGAGGGCCCTGCTGAGTACATCACCCTTGCGCTCGACCACCTCGGCGCCCAGCGCATCGACCACGGCGTGGCTGCGGCAAGCGACCCGGCCGTCATGGAGCGCCTGGCACGCGAGCAGATCCTGCTGACTGTGTGCCCTATTTCCAACGTGTGCCTGCGGGTGACCAAGTCGGTCAAGGAGGTGCCGATCCGCACGTTCCTGGACAACAATGTGCCGTTCTCCATCAACTCGGATGACCCGGCCTACTTTGGCGGCTACATCAAGGAGAACTACTGCGCCGTGCAGGAGGCACACAACCTGTCTGTCGAGGACTGGGCCACTATTGTGCGCAACTCGATCCGCCTCAGCTGGTGCGACGATGCGCGCAAGCAGGTTGTCCTTGATGAGATTGACGCTGTCCTGGCCGCCTGGGCTGCTGGCACTCTGGCGTAATTGGTATTGACACCAAAAGCAAAAAAAAAGGAGATAGAAACGACAAAAGAAGAGAAACGGCATGATTTATAGAGAGGCGCAAGGTTCGTAATTTTCAACTTTTATACCAAGGAACGGATGGATTTATTTTTTTATTTTTGTTTCCATTAGAGATTATAGCGATCTACCTCACGAGGTTTTGCATACAAGCACAAGAAGCATTCAACAGCTTTTATTTTATTTAACGAAATTAATTTTCCAAATTTACAATCTATTCCAAATTTACATGCGTGGTCTATCTTATCAAGTAAAGCATAAAAGAACTACTCCTCTGTAACTCCCGACAGGCTCCCAACAATACCCTGCATGCGCCGGCCAAGCAAGTCATCCGAACTCTTAAGCTTGACAAGGCTGTTGTCGTCCCTGGGCCGCCGCGGCCCCTTTGGCTTCTTCGGCTTGGCCTCGGACGATGGACGCGCATCGGGCGTTGTCACTGCCGTGGAGGCGGATGAGCTCGTCTTTGTTGACGACGAGCTCGACACTACCGGTGGAGGCGATATCTTCTTGGTCATGCGCATCATCTCCAGGGGCGCCTCATCGCCGCTCGACTCTGTTCGTGCCGACATCTGTGGTCGCTGTGCTGTTTCGATATCGGTCTTGCCCGTATCCACAACCAGCTGCTTCCCCTTCTTGCTGCCCTTGCTGTCTGCTGCCTGGTTCGACTCTTTGCCCGACTCCTGATCTTGCGTGCCGGCGCGCGACGTAGTCCGGCCTCGCCGTGTCGGTCCTTGGCCCTCGCCAGCCCGGTTTGCCTTGGAAGAAGCTGCCTTTGCCCGGGTCTCCTCAGCGTGTACAAACGCGTCTTCGATCCACTGTGCCGACCGCTGGAACCACTGCCATGCTGGTGGGTAGACGGCTGGGAACTGAAGGAAGCCGTGGCTCACACCCGGAATGAGCACGACTTCGGCCACGTCGCGGCGGTCGTCAAAGCTGTCGTCGCCGGCACAGAAGGCGGCATCCGACTCGCGGTACTCGACACGCCTTCCGCCCGAGGCATGGTACGCCATCTTGATGCGGCGCAGACGACCGGAAAAGATGACAGTGTCGTCGACAAGTGGATCGCGCTCGCCCGTCAAGAAGTACGTCTTGGGGAAATGCGCAAGCAGCAGATCAGGTGCGAGAATGGGCGACAGCAGATAGTCTTGGGAAAAGTCGGGTCGATTGTGGGGGCCGACGTACAAGATAATCATGGCACGCATCATTTCGGGCGTCAGGACGCGGTCGTTAAAGTACGAGATTGTAGATGCTGTGGCAAGGCGCGTGCTCATGGGTGCTGGGTGGTATGGCGACGATGGTGTGGGCTCGGCCCCAGTCGGTTTGGTGAGCGGCATGAACTGCATCGGAGGCTTTTCAGTCGCGGGTGTCTGGGGGCGCGAAAAGGAAGAGATGTTGACATGCGAATAGGCTGGGCGAGGTGTACGGGCACGCCCGCCTTGCGACTTGGTATACTCGTCGTCGGCATCGCCGTCTTCGTGCGGACTGTTGCCGGTGTTTCTGTTCTTGTTGTTGGTGGCACGAGCCTTGACGGTCGGTGTCATGGCCAAAGTCAAGTCTTCGTCATCTGTCTCGTGGGGTGTGCCAGCAATGTCACTGTACTGCTTGGCCTTGCGGCGCAACACATTGCGGTTAATAGCCCGTGTGCGGCGGTCCTGCATCAGTGCCATCTGCTCGTCCGACATCCAGTTGCCAATATTGACATCCATGCAAGGATAGACCAAGATCAGACCATCGGGGAGAGGAAGACGGCCCTGCTTGCTGCTAGATTTTCCGTCCCAGTTGCTCAGTCCAGACTGCTGTGCGAGCATTAGCGTCATGGCTGTGGCGAGGTTGCCTCCTGCACTGTCTCCGGCTACAACAACCCGCACCGGCGACTCAGCTGCAAGTCCGATGCATCGACCCCGGGTCTGCACGAGTGTCGCATAAGCATCGTAGCACTCGTTGAGGGCGTAGGGGAAGGGGTACTCGGGCGCCTTCTTGTAGTCAAGACTGACAACAGGGAGTCCCGTCTTGACGGCCCAGGAAAGCAGGCGGTCGTCGTTGCACCGCGGGTCCATGGCCACAAAACCGCCACCGGGAATGTCCATAATGACCCGGTCAATGCCCGATGTGCGCAGCTGCTCAAGAGAGCCATCGTAGTACAGCCACGCCATGATGGGAGGATGGTCTTTGTCGTTGGTGCCGGTGGCATTGGGCCGCGGGATTCGCAGCTGTCGCGGCGGCCAGCGTGTCAGCCGAGGCCGGGTCAAACCCTGCAAAAACTTGATGTAGGGCGTCGTGCCCTTGTTCCAGCTCACGCGCAGGTGCTCGACCGTCAAGTTGCCGCGCACCTTGCGCACCTTTTCGTCGGCCTTTTCGGCAGCAATCATGTAGAAGCCGGAAAACACAATACTGGCAATTTCGCGAACCCATTTCGTGCGAATCTTCATGGCGGTCCAGAAGCCGGCGTCGAGGGCAGTCAGGAGCCAGGTGGCCCGGAAGAAGCTAGGGTCGTACATGTTGGCGAGCGGGTCGGGGCTGGCGAGGCCGACAAGTGTGCTAAAGTTGCGGGCGGCGTAGAGGTAGAGCATAGTGAGAAGAACAACCTGCCATGCGGTGAGCCTTTTGGACAAGAGCTTGGAAAAAGTCTGTGTGCCGGGAGGGCCATTCTTGTTGCCGCGGGCGAGGTAGGCTGTCCAGAAGGCGAGGACGGCGAGGACCTGGAGCCGGCGCGACTTGATGGACGGCCGGCCGAGAACGTGGTCGATCATGACGGTAGTGTAGGGTAGAAGTCGTAGTTATTGGTGTGGTATGAATATGCTAGAATTAGATGGCAGTCGTCGCCATGGCAGGCAAAGCCCGTTGCCTTTGGAGATTCGGAAGCTGTGAAGATTTGTGCTGTATAGTGTATCAGGATGCTGATACAGAAGACCTGAAGAATTGATTTGATGGATTCCCAGACAGTTAGAGAAAAGAAAAGAAATCAGCCTCGCTGAGGCCGTTAGGGGAAGAAGAGAAGAAGAGAAGAAGAAAAGACAAAATGAGCAAGCGATGAAAAGGACGAAACAAAGACACTTCTCGAGGACATGCCGTATCTATCTTTATTGTTGTTCTTCACTGCAATCAGAGTCTCAGGAAAGAAAGGAATGCATTGTTCTACTTGACCCCAGATAACAAGGGATAATTCCTTTTGCTGGAATCTCATTTGCCGTGGCCGGGCTTGGTGCTACATTTTGTGTGGCCGCGATCATGCTGGTTTGCAATGTGCTCGGTTGACATGTGAAAGCCCAGGCCCGTTGGTGGCGGATGCGGACACATCGGGCCTTTGCTATTAGTTGTATGGATGACAAACACGGGCTGAGTGGTAGGAAAACATGGGCACATGCTTCTGTCGGGGAGTCATCAGTAGCAAGTGCGTCATGTGCGATGGTGTTTTAGGTATGGGTCTGGCGTGGGGTTCCGGGGAACGAATAGAAGAAGTACATAGCGTACTGTGGGGAAGACCCACGGCTGTGTCTTTGGGTGGTGTTTAGTGTTTTAGTATGCATAATTCTCTAAGCGTACATGTCTTGTCTACTTGCTGGTATGTACAATCTGACAACCGTCAGTCAAGTCACCTGCACCACCAAGATGTACATCATCTATAGTAACGAGTCATATTCGCTATCGTAAAGATTATGATAATTTAAACGTTGATCAACCGTCTCCTCGTCGCTGTCTCCTCACCATCCGCCAACCCCATCGCCTCCCTAAACTACCTCATCCTCATGCCTTCCACAAGTGCTAGACTGCTGCGACAATTGGGAGCGGATGTCGGTCTCGGTGTGGAAGTGGTGATCGATTAGCAGATCGCGTGGGTCTTGTCCGTCTTGCCTTGGATCGAGTGCGTTTCGTTCTGTCAGGAAAAGCATGGTTAGCAAAGGCTTTCACGGAACGAGTCAGGGGGGGACAAACGCGGAACTTGGGGTGGTTGTGCTCGGCACGGCTGCTGGCCATGTTGTGTGTGCGGATAAACTCCTGCGTCTTGAGGATCGCTTCCTTGTCCATGTTCTCGAGGTAGCTCATGCATAGCTTGATGTCGGAGATCAAAGCGTCGCAGCGGTTCCAGGTGAAGTCCTCGCGCACAACAACACGCAGCATCTTGAGCTTCTCGGTGTGCGGTGCCATCGTGTAGGCGGGCACAACCCAGCCGCGGACGCGCAGCTGGTGTGCAAGTGCAAATTCGTCATACGAGCGCTCGTCTTCGCCATCACCCTTGAGATCCGGCAGACGGAAAGCAACAAGCGGCAGTCCCTCGCCCGACTTCTTGGACATGATGACAAAGTTGAGGCTCTCGAGCGACTGCGAGAGGTAGTCGGCCGTGCGGGTAAGGTTGGACATAATAGCACGGTAGCCATGCTTTCCGAGCCGGATAAGCTGGTAGTACTGGCCGATAACCTGTGATGCGCCCTTGCTGAAGTTGAGGGTGAACGATGCCTGGTCGGCACCCAGGTAGTTGATGTTGAACACAAGCTCCTTGGGCAGGAACTCAGCAGACCGCCACACGACCCAGCCGACACCGGGGTAGACGAGGCCGTACTTGTGGCCAGACACGTTAATTGACACGACGTGCTTCAGGCGGAAGTCCCATTCGAGGTCGGGAACGACAAAGGGAGCGACAAAACCACCGCTGGCGGCATCTACATGGATGGGGGTATTGAGGCCACGCTCCTCGAGCAGGTCATTGACAGCCTTGACATCCTCGTACTCGCCAGTGTAAGTGGTGCCCATGATACAGCAGATACCAATGGTGTTCTCATCAATCAGATCCACAACCTGCTGGGGGTCAATGACGAAGCGGTCGGGGGTACAGTAGACAAGCTTCTCGTCAATCTCAAAATAGCGGGTGGCCTTCTCCCAGCACACCTGGACGGCAGATGACATGATAATGTTGGGGTTCTCAATCGACTTTCCCTCGGCCTTGCGGCGGTTCTTCCAGACACGCTTCATGGCCAGCACACCTAGCATGATGGCCTCGGAACTGCCAACGCACGAGGTGCCAACAGCACCGTGGCCCTTGTCGAAGCCGACAGGAGCGTTGAAGAGGCGGCCGATCATAGACACACAGCGGTTCTGGATGTCGGCAGACTGAGGGTACTCCTCATAGTCGATGAAGTTCTTGGAGAAGGACTCGGTCATGAGCTTCTCGGCCTCCTCCTCCATGTAGGTGGTGACAAAGGAAGCCAGGTTGAGCATGGGGTTGCCGTCAAGACTGAGCTCGTCCTTGATCATGCGGTAGGCGACCTCGCGGGGCATCTCGTTCTCGGGCATCTCACTGCGCGGCAGATCGGCCGTAGCAAAGCGGGAGCCATAGACAGAGGTGGTAAATTTGTCCTGGTCGTTGGAAAGCTGGAGAATGGCCTTCTTTGCAGCCTGGTCGACGTGCGTGGAGGACACCTCCGGGTGGTTGATCTCTGCAAGATGGACCATTTCGGCGGTGGTATTTGAAGATCGTTTATATATGAAGAAGAAGTGTAGCTAAGATTGGGGTCAGAATGTGAATAATAGGATACAGAACAGATGGATGAAAAGAGAAAGAGAGCATACACTTGGGATTTTAGTGATTGCGGTGGCTCTTTATATAGTTGGGCAGGGCTGTAGGTTGGGCAGTCAGCATGCAGTCGGCAGGGAGGTACTGTAGTAGGTCGGACTGAGATGACAGCTCAGAAAGGGCGGAGGAAGCAAAAACAAGAGCAGCTGGGAGCAGCAGACAGAGGTCGAGCTCGAGGTACGTAGATCGCAGTGAAACGGCGGCAAGACAGCAGTGCAACCAGTGTACCATACATGTACACATGTACTCGTCGTAGCAGCGAGCCGCACGCCAAGTTTCGACAAGGATTCTAGAAAGGTACTGTACTGTAGCTTGTCGCCGTCGGTCAAGCTGCCTCTAGTGGCTGAGCAGTGCTCGTGTAGTGACTGCAGTGCCGGCAGACGAGCGAGCAGGTGAGGTAGGGGGTCGCTGGCGAGTGGTGCAGTGGTGCCGTGCCCCTTTTTGGTGGGGTGACGTAGACGTTACAGACAGCAGACGGAATACGGGGCAGAACAGCTGTTGCATGCAAAGGAGACTCACCGAGTACGTGGGATGAAGATGCGTGGACCTCAAAGTAGACTGAGAATGAGGCTTTGGAAGAGAATGAAAAGGGAGACGGCCGAGGAGAAAGGTGATTTTCACATGTGGTGATGGTGAGGTAATAGACTATGGAAGGCGCGGGAGGGAAAGGGCGAGTACGAAAGCTTTAAGCAACTAAATGGGAAGGAACAGCTACAGCTACGGAGCAGGGAAATAGAAAAACAGAGCAGCCAAAGACAGAGTGCAAGCTTGGAAGGCACGACCGGGAGAGGCCCAAATTGAGCGCCAGATTCAAATGGGAAGCTGCGATCGGTGATCATCAAACGACTAGTGAAGCATCAATAAAAAAGACAGTAAAAAGGAAATACTAAAAATGCAAAATCGACGTAAACAAACTTGGCACAAAGCTGTGGACAAAGAGCCAGTGAGCAAGTACTGTAATACGTACGTAAAGAGGGGCAATTCCACGGTCTGCTTCAGCTGCGCGTCTTGCTTGGTTAGATTGTGTCTATCGCGTCTCCTGTTTCTTGTCTAGGGAGCAGTCGACTGGTTGATATCCCAAGGAAGGCACTGGCATAGCTCCTTCCTCCACCTCTTCTTCTCTGCTAGACGACACGCGCCACGGCCAAGGGCACCCATTTTCCAGCCATGCCACCCTCGCGTCTTCAGCTCCTTCCTCTTTTCTTTCGACTGCGTTCTACTCCGTACAGAACTGAAGCTTCAGTCCCGAGTGGAGTAAGGCGGGCAAGTGGGGGTACCTACATAGCTGTAGAGGGCAGGGTGTCACCAAGAAATAGCTCATAAACAGATATATCTAAGTAGAGAAAATGCAGGAGAAAATCACTGCGACGTTGAGCTGCAAAGGACAGCAGAAAAATGAGAAATATTGCTGTATACCTAGAGCATACAAGGGCAATGCACGTCGCACTCAGTCGATGCTCGGTCTCAGCGGCAGAAGCGGCCCTGATCTATGCGGGGCCGCTACTGAGCAAAGAGGGGCAGAAATGCTTGTCTGGATACGAGTGGAGTATGGGATAGACAGACAATGAGGTGAGATTTGGGTGTACGAGGCGTGGCGTTGGATGTCAAGTTTGCTGACAACAGATGGGAAGAGGGTGTTGGCAGAAGGGAGCCGGGCCGTCTGTTAAAATACGAACAGCACTGAAAAGTACAATGGCAGATGAAAGAAGAGGGGCGAGAAAATGCAGACAGAAAATAACAAAGGAAAGCAGCAGACAGACAAAACAGGGGTGGACAAGAAGATCCCGCAAAGAAAACGCAAAGAAAACACTACTCACAGTACTATGTACATATAGCTAGGACATCAGCTAGTGTCTGGGATGGGCCAGGGGCTGGACACGCGTTCAAAACATGCGGCCAGAAAGTGACATCATTGGAGGGGCACACCTACTACAGTTTGGACTGAATACTGTATCTTGCTGGCGACGATATTGTAGACTGTGCTTGCATTCGGTATGTTCTTTGAATAAGTGCTGATGATGGCGCCTCATGTCAACGCAACAACACCAATATACACATACATGTTTATCTGAAGCCATCCCGCCATCGCGACTTGATAATCCTTTGCCCTTCTTGATACAAGCCACAGCTGACTCGTGGCCAAAACGTGCACAATGGTTCGACGGTATTATATTGTGTACAGCTTCACAGGAAGAGGTGTCCCGAAATTCATACGTAATGGCGACAAAAACCCACTCATTCTGACATGGCGACGAAGGATCAATACATCCAATAAAGGTGAATTGTTGGCACTTCACTTCGGATGCATGGCACGCCGGCGAACCAGAGGCCAAAGATGCAATATCATATGCATATGCGTTTCATCACAGATATAAAGACAAAAGGGTGCATGGCGGCAGTCAACTCGGCAATCCCGACAGCTGTCTGTCGAAATACAGAAATCAAATCGCGCAGTCATCTCTGATACTAAGAGGATATTCTTGCCTACAACCTCGCATTGTAACTACGATGTGCTTTGACACTGGATAGATGCCAAGCGAGAGGTTCCATCTGGTCTCGGTCACAACAAAAACACAGGCAGTGCAACAGACAATGCAGCATATCACACTGATCAACAAAACAAGCTTTGTCTCTCCTGCGTTGTGCATATCCCCCGGCCAGCCTAGTCCGTGTTCATTTTGTACCAATTGCACCATGTTCAGCGTGCGTCTGTCTTCAGTCTTGTATGCTGGGCGACGTTGTACTCGAGTACCTGTACTTTATCCATCATCACGACGTCTTTGCTTCGCCACCTCCTTTTGTTCGAATGGACTCGGCCTCCTCGAGGATTACCCCATTTTGATATCTGGTGGTTATCGGGTGCTTTGCTCTTGCAACGGCTCAGCCGGCTCAATACATCATTTCCGGGGCAGCAAGATACCTTCTGTTTCGTTTCGTCATCCTGCTCAACAACGTACTGCTCACCGCATACATTGTACATCGCAAGGTGCTCGGGCTGCCTCATCCCGCGCTCTCGTGTTTCAGTTCTGGCGTGGGTTGTTTCCAGACATTTTAGCATCACCGCCTGTTGTCTTGTGTCTAGCAGCCTCGCAAATGGCGGCCTCGTATATGACGGCTATTGCCAGCACCGAGGCGCGTGTGCGTGGTGTGATATAAAGCTGACTCGTATTTTCAAAATCCGAGACTTCGCGCTACCCATCTACATACTCTCTGCCCCTTCCACCATGTTTCTATTTCCATCGTTATCTTTATCTTTGATACTTCGTTGACTACAGTATCTAATAAACGCCAAGACAGCGGCTGCTTCCGTCTGTGGGCCGCGATCGATCGACATCCATGGCACCGGCAATGCCAAGACTCGTGGTTGTAAACGCGGAGACTTGTTTAGAATGTCATGCAATTGTCCACGTCGCAAAATTGGGATGTATTGCAAGTGCATGATCTCATATGTGGTCTCTTTATCAGATATTTTGCTACTTTATTATAAAGTTTATAGGATTCTTTCTTTTATTTAATTTTGGTGTATATGCTTTTTTTTCTACAAAAACAAAATAGGAATCCTGTGCAATATTAGTTTGTCTCTCAAGCATCAAATAATTGTTCCAAAAATGCAAAAGCTTATAATTTATTTGTACAAATTAGAAGTAAAAAAAAACCCCGAAAATAACTGAGAATATGGCTGCCCTTCAATCCCAGTTAAGGAAGACGTTTTCCTGGCACCCTTAACCTGTAAGATCCTCGTGTGCGGGGAGCCGGCAAATGGTATGAGCAGTATAATTGCGGTTCATAAGATTCAATCAATTATTGGAGTGATTGTAGTGCGTCTCTTCATCTCACAATGGCCTTTTCGTCCCGATTCCCGTTGCCGGTGGTGCCTCACAACCTTTCTCTCTCCCAGTTTCTCGTCCAGACCAACCCCGACGATGTGCCTCACGACAAAGTCATCATCAGCGACTTTGACACGCCCCGCCATGTCCTGACATATGGAGGACTACGTGGACGCTCGGCACAGGGTGCAGCGACACTCCGAGGGCGTTTCGGTATGGAGGAGGGCGATGTCGTGTGCATATTCGGCTACAACAGCGTCAATTGGATGCTTTTGTGCCACTGCATCCTCTGGGGCGGTGGTGTCTTTTGTGGTATTAATCCACTTTCTACATCGCACGAGCTCGTCCATTATTTTCAGATTGCAAAACCAACAATCATTGCTGTCGATGCAGCCCTTATACACAGGGTCAAGCAGGCATTGGCGGGCTTTCCGCTGCCATCTGTCCAGGTCATCGCCATCGAAGATGGCCAACATCATGGGCTGAATGAGGCCAGGTTCCCTCGTGACTTTATTCGTTTTCAATGCCCCTCGGTGGCGCCGTACGATCTTTCAAACCGCGATAACAAGACGATCATGGCCGGGATGTGCTTCAGCTCAGGGACGTCTGGTCTACCAAAGGGTGTCATGCTTTCACACCATACCCTCATTGCCCAGCTTTTGTCTTCGCGCGCGACCAGCCCGTTTCTCAACAATGCACACGTCCGAGAGGTGTTCTACCCATCCTTTGGACACATCTATGGCCTTGTGTCATGTGTTTTGATGACAGCATGGGTTGGACATCACGCCGTTGCCATCAAACAGTTTGACTTATTACCCTACCTCATACGGTGTGCTGCTATCAAAGCAACTGTGCTCCGTCTTGTGCCGTCCACGGCAGCTCGCATGGCAAAAGACCCCGCTGTGCGTCAACTAGACTTGACTAGTGTCCAAAGTGTCATGGTGGCTGGCGCTGCCCTGTCTTCGGATACCATGCAGGTCTTGCAAACCGAGATCTTGCACTCCGATGCGGCAGTACTAAACGGCTATGGCATGACCGAGTGTACCATCTCTACACTCCGCGAGACAAGAAGCCATAGCCACCCTGCAAGTCTTGGGCGTGTGGCAGCCGGGATGGAGGTCCGCATAGTCGACGACAAGATGCGCAATGTCCCTGCGGGAGAAGACGGACAGTGTCTGGTGCGAGGACCGACCCTGTTTATGGGATACCGAGGCAATGAAGAAGAAACAAAGAAGTCTTTTACCGAAGACGGCTGGTTTCTGACCGGAGATATTGTCAAAATGGACGACGAAGGACTTTTGTGGATGACTGGCCGAAAGAAGGAGCTGATCAAATTTCGTGGAAACCAGATCGCCCCCGCCGAGCTTGAGGCCATCCTGCTTTCGCATCCGTTGGTGACTGACGCCGGTGTGTGCGGTATCTATAGTAAGCAGATGGACACAGAAGTGCCTGTAGGTGCAGTAACGCTGTCGTCGTCTGTGCCCATTAGTGATGACAACGAAAGTCTAGCACAGATCAAAGCGTTCCTGGACGAAAAGGTTTCGCCGTACAAGAGACTACGAGGAGGCTTGTATCGCCTGGACGAAATCCCCAAGGGTAGAACTGGAAAGCTACAGAGAAGAGACATTCCGGCTGCTATAGAGGCCATGAAGTCCAAATCAAAATTGTAGGTAGGAATTTGATGGTAATTAGCAATAGCCAGATCAAACGAGTAGTATTTCATGCAAAGTGCGAAGACGTTCAGATGCGGATATGCGCTTCCGTGAAAGTTTGGAGCCACAGCATATAAGTGCCTTCCATCACACCCATCACATTAAAGTAGAATAAAACACATACAAAGTACTTTCGCGGAAATCATGGAGCACAAGAGAGAAACAGACAAGGACTCCAAGGCAAGAGCCTTTATCCAAAGACTGGCTGACGGGGCAGAGAGTCATGGCATGGCAGAGGCTTGGTATTGTGTGGCTGCTTGTTCTTTTGCAGCTTGCAATCAGGGAGACTACGTCGCTGATGTTTATCGAGCGGCTATCAGTGGCCATCTTGATGATATCAAATATCAACGAAATGTCTTGAGAAGAATCAAAGGCAAGAAGCAAGATCTACAAGCGAGTAAGAAAAGACTTGATTTATACTGACAGAACAGAAGCCATCCTGAAGACAGGCATTATCTATGGCATCCCACGGGTCATCAACGCCTTTCGGGCACTCATTAAGTCACTTCCAAGTCCCGAGGCCAACGAAACAGTGTCTATCCGAGACCACATTCAAACTCCCTCCGACACTGACACTCGCGGTCTAGAGTACATGCGCAACATCTTCCGTGCCGACCTTGACCCATTTCTCGCAACCATGGATACACACTGGCCTGACTTGCGCACGCTTGTTGTTACTACAATTTATGGCTATTACCAGTCGGACACAACCATACTTGATGCCATTACGACGAGCCAGATAAATATTGCCTCGCTTGTGCCCATGGACGTCACCGCCGAGGTTGCTTGGCACATGCGCGGCGTCATTAGGAACGGTGGTACACTGGAGCAGCTAGACTATGCATTCAATATTGCAACATCTATCTGTGAGATCTGTGAGGTGCATCTCAAAAACACTATGCCCAAGCCAGAGGATGTTATTAATGAAGAGCGTCTTTTCTAGAAAAACAACCTAGTTAATAGAATTGACCTAACAAATCCATCCCCCGTCAACACAAATAGCCGTACCCGAGACGTAGGTCGATTCGTCGCTCAGCAGATAAGCAATCAAATGCGCCACCTCTTCCGGCCTTCCAGCTCGGCGCAGGGCATTCTCTTCCGTACTGGATAGAACAGTCTGTCCATTAGCCGTAGTTGACCCGCTGCTGGTCACGATGTCTCGAGCTGCGCGGTTCATGGGTGTGTCGATGGGGCCCGGGCAGATGCAATTGACCCGCACTCCGCGGAACCCAAATTCTTTGCATGCCGACCGGGTGAGGCCGACAACGGCGTGCTTGCTCGCTGAGTAGGCTGCGTTCTTAGGCCGGCCCGAGACACCGGCAATGGATGATGCATTCACAATGCTGCCGTTGTCGGCAATAATACCCGTCTGCGCCTTGAGGCAATGCATGAGACCGGTGGAGTTGACACCCATGACAAAGGCCCACTGCTCTAGGTCCTGGTCGGCGAGTGTGTTGATGCCAATGTCTTTGGGAATAACGCCGGCCATATTGGCGGCACCGTCGAGGCGGCCGAATTTGGCGACGGTGGCATCAACCCAGGCCTGGACGTCTGTCATTTTAGTGACGTCTACCGTGTAAATAAAGATATTTTCGGTGCCCGCCACTTTGACAAGCTCGGCAGCAACGCGCTCGAGGCCGTCTTTGGAAAGGTCTGCCAAAGACAGCTTGGCACCGCGGGCGGCGGCAAGCTGTGCAAATGCCATGCCGATGCCCGAAGCAGCGCCTGTCACGGCAATCACTTTGTCCTGGAGTTGCTGATGCATCGTAGGGCGATAATGGTGAATAGTTGCGATGCTGACTACTGGATATTACGATCAAAGTATAAAGTAAATATAAACCCAATTTATTAGACATTTAGCAAAACCATACCCGAGACGCCGACTATCAGACTGAATCATTGCACTGTTGGGGAAGTGTGCGGAGATGCAACAAAACCAAGGATAAGCATAAGCACATAGTGTAAATAACAACCCGGCTAATGATTCAACTGTTGGGGTCTAGAGATGCCCGTTTTCGATAAACTTCTTGGGTATGGGCACATATTTGGCTCGCAGGTACTCGCACAGGTTTTTGGCCAGCGTGTCGAGCTTTGAACCGGAGTTGTAACCCCTGTCCAGATGGTCCTTGAGCAGGAAATGGACAGCCCGGATTTTGCCCATTTCGAAGCGATCAATACGGCCACCGCTATACTCGGCCGGGCCCAGCAGTTGCTTGATCTTGGCCACGGTCAAGAAAGTGCGCAGCCAGTCCCATTGCTCCTCGGTCGGCACGAAAAAACCCACGTTGGCGTCGGAGGCCTTATCGCCAGACCGGCCGAGAGCTACCCAGCCGAGTGGTGCTTGGACCGTCTCGCCAAATGCAGCCAAGTCAACGGGATTCTTGGTCTCGTAGGACTCTTGAGGGCCGTACTCGTGTGTCTGAGGCGGGAGTGGAATGTCGATAGGCAGTCGATTGTTGCCAAACAGGAGGTGTACGCGGTGTTGGCATGCTGACTGTGGGATGAGTGTAACAAAGTACTCGTAGTAACTCTTGGCTGTCGACTGGCGCAAGTCATTCGGCCGCGACACGCCCGGACACGACTGCAGAACAGTCTCGTACAGCTTGCGTGAAAACCCATAGGGCAGGCTTGGGTCGAACAGGGCGCGATTGCGTGCCTGGGCAAAAATGCGGAAGTCGACAGTGGCGATTTCTTGGTTGACAGGGTCAGCCGGCGATGTGCCGTGAACGTGGAACCTGAGCATAGAGAACTGGTTGATGAGCTCGTCGCCGATGGCGTACCGTGCCTGTTCTTCCATCCACCGACATTTTTCGTCGATATCGAGACCGACGAGGTAAAAATGCCACTCAGCTTGGTAGCCGCCGTGGGCTGTTATACCGCAGCGCGTTGTTTGGGGAGGCAGTAGACCACGCACACCGCTGACGTGCACCACATTCTCGGATGTTTCCAACAGCTTAATGTTGCGCAAGTCTGCCACGACGTCCGAGTTGAAGTAAAGCGGTCCGGATATTTCGTAGACGAGCTGGGACGTCACTGTCTCGGCATTGACAACGCCGTTGGTGTTTTTCTCCTTCTCGATATCGAACTCGCCATCCGCATAGATGCTAGCTATAGGGAAGCCGAGGTTGAGGTGCTTTTTGGCGGCCATCAGCTCCTTGAAGCGCGAATAGTAGCCGCCGGTAGCAAAGGCTGAGCACTCGATAATGTGTCCGGCAATCAATGCACCTGCGAGCTTGTCAAGGTCGCGCGCTGTCCACCCGTGCCACCAAGCAGCAATGCCAATGGTTGGTGCCGCGTCTGATACCCGACCGCAGATGACAATATCGGCTCCTTGACGTAGTGCTTCAGCTATACCAAGACTTCCAAGGTAGGCCTGCGCACAAATAGGATCGTACCCCCATTCGGACAGCGTCTTGTCATCAGTGAGGCTCTTGAATTGATCCTTGTCATCTGCCACCATCTGCTTAAAAACTGCTGTCACGTCATCGCCCTCCACCCATGCGACTTTGAGATCGACGCCGGCCTTGCTGACAATACCCATGACAACCTCGGCTAATAGCTCCGTGTCGCTGGCGCCAGCATTGACGGCGAGTTTCGTGCCGTTGCGGGCCAGGTCGTGAATGGCAGGCTCAAAGCATTGCAGGAATGTGCTTGCGTACTGGGCTGTCTTCTTACGTTCTTCTAGGGACGAGCTTGTGCTGTTATTGCTTTGCTGGGCTTTTCCAGCCCCATAGCCGGTCATGACATTCTCCGATAACCAGTCGCCGACTACGGCATCGATGTCAGGGTCACTGGCAAGACGCTGGATGGCTGCCACGCGGTCCGTGAAGCCACCGGAGGCGCCTCCTATCCGTACAGGTCGTTTTGTTGATTTCTGCATTTTGAGGGAGGCTTATTTGCATGCTAGTGGTGTCATGAAGCAGCACTGAGGAAACCTAATCAGCTATTCATTTATTCGTGCGCATCAGGTCAAGTTACTACGAGCACAGTTTTGACTAATAGCACTATAGCTCACTAACACGGGAAGTGGGTCCTATCACAATGTTGTTGTAGTTTGAGATCCTGTAATGATTCAGTGACACGTAGCGGAGAAACAAGTCCGATATATTCTAATACAAAGAGCTATGAGCTGTCACTCCCAAGGTCACCGTCTATCAGTGCAGCTATTTCTGGATAACGGTCGCGGAATGCCACGCCAACATCCCAGTTGCTTAGCTGCCGAATGTGCTCCTCGTAGACCGGGTTGATCATCGTTTCCTCGCCCGGCGCCACGGCTTTCAGGAGGACGTGCGATGGATCGTATCCCCAGCGTATACTAAAGCTGGTGCTATAGACAGCGGCAAAGTGGTCTAGCGTTATACCGGGATTGTCAATGAGATAGTCGCGGGCACTGGGCCAAGGAATGCGATCAATCCAAGCCGCATGTGGTGTTGTGACCTGCAGCTGTGTCGGCCGCAGCCATGGTGGTAATGAGTCCCAGCTGTCCTTGTCCAGGAGGATCATCCACTAGGCGGTTAGAGTTTGACCAAAGAGAATAAATAAGAAATCAAAAACAGTCTACCTTTAACAAAGAACACATGATGTAGAAGACAGCAATCTGTTTGGGTAGAGTGTTGATCTCGAAATAGCTCCGGACAATGTCGCCGACAACGTCACTGATCGCGTCTGATGTCCGCCTGTCTTTCTCGAGGAGTGAGCACAAATTCGGTTTAGATCCAAACGTGAGGGTGCCATGATGGGATTGCTGATGAACCCCAGACGCAATAAAACCCTGCAGGATCTGGTCACTCAAACAAGTCGGCGGCCCTTCTGCTGGTGGTATCTCCCATGCTTGTTTAGTGATGTCGGTTTGTGTAGGTGAGGTTGGCATTGGACGGCTTGATGTTGGTGTCGTTGTCGTCGTCGCTACTTGGACTAGGTCGTCCGGCATGCCTACACTCGACTGCGTGCCCATCAAGCTTAACTGAAGAGCTGCATTCTGTGTTCGGAGCTGCGCATTGTCCGTCTCAAGCATGCACATGCGGGAGTTGAGCAGTGTGATGTCACGGGTGCGGTCGCTCAGCATCTGCGTGAGTAACGACACCTGCTCATTGAGATTGAAGATGGTCCATTTTGTTCGGTCTCGCATTGCCTGCTGTGACTTGCGGTCGCGGGCCCGCTTACGCTGAAGCTCTATATCCTTGGCTTCCAGAGAATGGCCAGTAGACGAGTTGATTGCAGGCACTCTAGTCTGGTGTGATCTACCCTCTGCGTGACCTTCTGTGAGAGACGAGGCGGAAGCAGGAGACGTGGTTGATGTTGCGGAACCCGGTGATGTGGCGGACGCCGGGTATAAACAGCTGGATACAACGCCGGGTGGTGGAGATGCCGAATTCGGACCACCTGATACTAATAACGGAGGCAACATGGGATTGGAAGAAGAGACACGGCTAGGAGAGTGATGTTGGTCATGTGCATGGGTGGCTGCCACAAGAGACGGGAACGCTGTCCTAGACAAAGGCGAGGGCATCTTCTCTCGAGCTCGGGAAACCTTGTCTGATGGGCCTTGCCAGATGACCATAATGGCTTCCAAGAGGATTGGTGAATCAGTGCAGAGAACAACTATCGCGACGATGCAGAAAAGTGTGGATGTCGAGAACTATGCGTGTCGAGAGTGAATCAGTAGAGGCAAGCAGGTGGGGAATGGACCATTGATATTGGTATGGTTTTCTACATTCTACATTTCCATGTTTGTACGTTGCTGCATGGCGAGAGGAGATGCTACCAAAACAAGGCCAAAGGAGGAGACAGTCTGGGGAAAGTCTGGGGTAATCCAACAGGATAAGTGCCGATGACCATCAGGCAAGGGGCCAATAGAACAACCTCTCCCCCGCCTTGGAAATAAATGGAATTGTTATGTTGTTATTGGCAGCTCCTTCATGGAGCGAGTCTTGACAGCGTGAGGCTGCCTTTACGAAAAAGAAATAGCAACGCCATCTGCCGCCGTCTCACTTCACTTACGTCCCGGAAGCGGCTAGCGTTCCTATGTTAATGGTCCGGGCGGGGTAGGCACCCTAGAATCATTGCCGGGGCACCAACACGACGAGTGTACGGGGAGGAGGTAGTTTCGAAAAGGTAAAATGATGTAGGAATTGAGCTTGATACATATCATTGTGGTACTCATTACTCGTAGTGTTGATGTAGAGCATTGCCTTCGCAGCTAGCTGATGTATCGTCGGTTCGGAAAAAGCCAGCAACGACGAGGACAAGTATGCAATCAAAGACAATGGTGACCATACAATACATGTCTATCTAGAATGCCTAAAGCCGTTCCATACGTCTATAACCGGCTCGCTTTCCACTGAGGTGGCCGTTTCTCTGTAAAGGCCTTGAGACCCTCGAGGATGTTCTCGCCCTTTTGCAGCTCGGCAAACTCACGCTCCAGCGTGATCTCGACGGCGCGCTCGACGGGAGCCGTCTCCCAGCCCTGTCGCAGGCCTGCCCGCGAGCAGATAATCGCATCAGGGCTGTTCTCAGCAATCATTGTGGCATACCGCACGGCCTCCTGCACCACCTGGTCCTTGGGCACGATGCTGTTGACAATGCCCCACTGATGCATCTCCTGCGCCGTCACCTGCCGGCCTGTCAGTGCCATTTCTGTTGCACGCTGCAACCCAATTGTCCGGATCAGTCGCGGCAGGGCACCTCCGATCGCCGCAAGGCCCCGCTTGACTTCGGGCAAGCCAAAGTAGGCATCATCAGCCGCAATGACGAGATCGCAGTTGACGACAAACTCGCAGCCGCCGCCCATAGCAAGGCCATTGACTGCCGCAATGACGGGCTTCTTGCCCAGCCGGCGACTGAGTGGCTTGAATGCCGGTGCGTTGCCCATGCGCTTGTTCGGGTCGGCGTCGGCGGCCATGGAGCGATCCCACTCCTTGAGGTCGGCGCCGGCAGAAAATGCGCGACCCGTACCAGTGATGATGGCCACCGATAGGTTGGGCTCGTCGTCAAACCACTTCCAGACTTCGTTCATCTCAAGCTGGCCGACGGTTGGCATTGCATTGAGGTCCCGCGGCCGGTCCATACGGACAAGAAGCACCCGGGGTGCCGGGTATGACAGCTTCAAAAATACCGGCGTCGGCGGTGGTGGTGTCGTCGTTGGAAGGGATGCCATCTTGTGTTGAGTTGACGAGAAACGCGATGTTAAAAATCAATACAAATCGCAATCCTGGAAACAATATCATAAATATAAGGGCTGTACCCAAAGTCAATACCGCTAAAATGCAGTTGCCATCGAGCACGGCGTATGCCAACAATACCTTGCAGCTCTGCACAAGCTGTGCTCGGCGGGGGCGGAAATGCATTCGCGCGTTACATTGTATGTATCTTATGTACTATGTAGGTTGTAGCATGATGCAGCCTGTACCGTCCTCTCCACATGGCGATTCAGAGCTCTAACGTGACAAAATGCTTTCTTTTTTCGCTTCGACTTTACTACCTACGGCTCGATACTTAAATGGGTAGGTGTTGCGTTATCGCGTCGATCTCTCCTCTCGTTTGTCGTATCAGGGCTGCATACTACATAGTACGCATTGCATCCTATCTCATCCTATATTATACATGTGCTTTATGTGCCACAGCTCGTCCGTCAATTACAGCTTACTCCTCGCTGACTTGATCTTTGCGTAGCCGTTGGACAGTGCCACCCGCCCGTCATCGACCACCACAGTCTCAAACGCGATGGTGTCATAACCACCCTCGCTGCCAACCACCCACATGCGCGTCTCCAACAGCTCGCCCGGGTACACAACATTTTTGAACCGCGCTCCAAATGATTTAAACCGCGTCGGGTCTGACCCGCCAAGCTCCCGCAGCACCGCATGAGCCGCAAAGTTCCAGGTACCCAGGCCCTGCATGATAGCGCCCTTGAAGCCACCACCGCGCCCAAACTCGTCATCCGCATGTAACGGGTTGTAGTCGCCGCACAAGCGGTACAGCAGCGCCGTCTCGGGTGTTGTTTGGAAGCGCGCGACAGCATCTGGTGCGCGGCCCTTGGGCATCTGCATCGCCACACGCGTCGGCCCGCGCGGTCCGCCGTAGCCGCCCTGCTTGATTCCAAAGGCTGTCGAGTTCATATTGACAAAGACTTTGTCCGTCTTTGCGTCAACAAGCCGCTGCTCGGCTTCCAGAATCATATTCCCGCCCTTGTCGTAGACACCAATGACTTTGTGCCGGATCTCAAGGTCAAGTCCGTCAGAGCTCACGGGGAGCGGATTGACGATTTCAATGCCGCGCTCGCCGTCGACCGAATTTTGCACATCGAAAGGTGGTGTCCCAGGAACATCGCCCGAGATCATCTTCTTGACAAAGTCGTAGACATCTTGATCTGTCTGTTTGAAGATTAAGTTGATCGGGAATGTGGGAAAGGCAGCAAACTTGGGGTGCAGCTCGTAGAGAAAGTGCAGCTCGTCAGCCTTGACACCGATAGCATTGGCCTGGGGTGTTAGAAGAGCACTGCTTAATAACTTGGGTCGATTATACCTACGAAAAGAAGCACATCGCGACGGTTGTAGCTGCATTTGACGACGGGATATTCAAAGCCAACAGCCTTGCGAAAGTCAACATTCTCATATCTGCCCGAGGCATTCTTGACGGGTCTGTCGCTGGCCATCGTTGATATAGAACTTGAGGGTGATTCGGTGATCGATGAACTTGTTGACCCGTAGGATGCAATTTATCAGCAGAATCAACTGAGTCGGTCGACGGCACGATGATGTGGCAGTGGCCAAGTAAGCTATTAACACTAAGTTAGCCCTATCGCAAGCGCAGCTATGTGCGGTCATTAAACGTTTAATTACACTTTGTCAAACGTCAACCAGGGTCACTTGAATACCGTATGATTGACAAGATAATGGTGATGTTCTCCCGGGAACTCTATTCCCTCACTTTATCAACAGTCTTGACACCAGTGTATTGCTAGCTTATACAGAAAAAAGGTGGTCCCTGAAAACTGAATCAGCGGGCGGAAAAGTGTTTTCCGCGCTCGCCAATGTCGATGAGAAAGAGGGGACAAACGCGGGTTACATACTAATACTCACATGAGGCTAAGGCTGCGAGAGAGAAGTACGAATAACAGGTAGGGATCAGCGGTGATTTGGGCACCTGCAGTGACGAGGGAGGATGCTGTCGTCATGCTTGACCCTGTTTGTGTTATCAGGAAGGATCACCAAAAGAATAGCTATGAATTAGATAAGTAAAATATTGACGAGAACATGATAACTGTTGAGTTTAGAGTACCGATACAAGACTGATTTTTAAGCCTTGACGGTGAATACTGTAGCTACTGCAAGTTATACTAGCTACTCCAAGTTATGTCGGTCCATTGAACCAACCCGAATCTATGAGGCATGACATTCAGATCAGAGCCCAGCTCATGGAAGATCTTCCCATGCAAATGCTTTACCGCTCTTCGCAAAGGGCCCGACTCTACCGTGTCCGTCTCTGCAGGCACTCCAGCTCATCCCATGTATGTACCTTCCTTGCATTCCAGGGTGTTGATGTGTTCCTGTGTAAGAGAAAATGGGAGGATGTAGTCTTCCTGCTTGATACAACCTAGTAATTACTGTATAATTGGTACCTGATAAGCACTGGGCCTTGTACTTACATCTAGTATCTCTTTTTACTACAATAACCATTGATGACGTCCTCAGAAACAGCCTATAAGGGCACTGGACGAATGCGGACTGCAGCTCGTCATCCCGCACAGTACTCACGGCTCAATGCTCTAAGTGATATCTGTTATTTTTCTTAAAATAGTCTCACATGCATCTTCTTTGTTTCTTTGTTTCTTTGTTTCCTTCTATTGTCCGTCAAATCATTGAATTGTCACAATGCGCATCTACTCCTCCGGGACCATTGACATCCCACGTAATGTCAACCTGACCGAGCTTCTTCACAAAACAGGCCGGCCGCTGCCCGAGTCCCATCTCATTGCCAAGGACAGCTTGACAAATCGCAGCATCACCCTTGGCGAGCTGCGAGACCGTGCCGGCCGGATTGCCAAAGGCCTCCATGATAAACTCAGGCCTCAGGACCAGGCACGCTGGGCATTCATTGTGCCGAATAGTGTCGACTTTCTCGAGACGTTCCATGCTATTTTATGGACCGGTGGTATCATTGCACCCATCAATTGGGCTCTCAGGGATACGGAAATTGGACACGGCATTGCCGTTAGCCAGCCACGATACATTGTGGCATACGGTGCCATCATTGATCTTGTCAACAGGGCCATCCGCGTTGCCGAAAAGGAGCTTGATGCAGCAGGGACTGTCTGGGAACGGCCTATTGTCATCTCGATCGTGACACCCGTGCCCGGCCTACTGCACGTTGATACAGATTTTCTCGCACCTGCTGGTCAACGGCTCCCAATCCCGCATTACCCAGACACGTCAGACCGTGTGGCCACAATTCACCTTTCATCGGGAACGACTGGAAAACCGAAGGGTGTACAGCTCACACACCTCAACTATGTGGCCAACGTGCTGCAGTTGTTTGCGCATGACCCAAAACAATTCCACTCGGCAACACGCACCGTCACCATTACGCCCTGGGCACACATCGGTATGACCACGATGCCGCTCTTCAACGCGCCGTACATGGGCCTCTTCCACCATGCCATGCCTGCGTATAATCTTGAGCAGATGGCTGAGATTGCCGGCTCGTGCCAGGCCACCACCTTCCAGGGCCCTCCCAGTGTCGTCCTGCAAATGGCCCGCTCCGACATCACCAAGCGCTTTGACTTTTCGCGTGCCGAGACCATCACCGTCGGCGGCGCAAACTTTAAGCAGGACGTGCTGGACCCTCTACTCAAGATGGCGCCGTGGAAACTGGTGCAGGTGTATGGAATGACCGAGGCGGCCGGCTACGTAGCTTTCCAGAAACTGGACGAAGAAGTGCCCGAAGGCGTTGTCGGCTACCTGCTGCCGAGCATCGAGGCGTGTCTGAAGAAAGAAGGCACAAACGAGGACGTCCCTGAAGGCGCAGCAGGTGAGCTGTGGCTGCGCGGGCCCAATATCACAAAAGGGTACCTCTTCAACTCGGACGCAACACGGTCGGCGTTCCCTGAGCCCGGGTGGTACAACACGGGGGACGTCTGCAAGATTGACAAGCTCGGCCGCATCAGCATTGTGGGCCGCACCAAGGAGCTGATCAAGTACAAGGGTTTCCAGGTGTCGCCGGCAGAGCTCGAGTCATACATCAACTCGCATCCGGCCGTGTCCGAGGGCGGTGTTGCGTCGACGTGGGACGAGAGCCAGCTGACAGAGCTGCCGACGGCGTGGGTGGTGCTGAAAGACGAGGCTGCGAGCTCGCCGGCCAAGATCAAGTCTGCACTCAAAGACATTCATGTGAGCATCGATGCGCAGGTCAGCGGCTACAAGAAGCTGCGTGGTGGAGTATGGCACATCAAGGCACTGCCCAAGAACCCGACCGGCAAGATCCTGCGCAAGCAGATGGCGGCAATGCGTACAGGGCCCTCCTCACTAGACAAGCCAGAGTCGAAGCTGTAGTTTGAATCAATCCGAGTCTTGGAGCTAAAAATAGTAATTTGAAAATAGAAATGCAGTTCTCCAAATTTGCAAGATGCAACCGTCGGTTCGGTTAGCCGGCCTACTCCAACCGAGTGCACCTACTCCAAACCCACGAGGCAGAGGTTGCGGTAAACGATCCCCGAGATCCTCGAACTACCCCAATTGCTTCCCCTCCTCTTTTTATATAAAGTGCATAAATATACCGTGATACACCTATTGTCTCAAACCTCTGCGGTAGACTTATATTCAGATATTTTGATAAATTTGCAACAATGCCAATGAAGCTCGTGTTTGCAGTTCTGCCCACTGTCGGCGGCAAAGGCCGTGACGAGGTGAGCTCGTTTCCTATGTGCCGATTTTAAATAGTCAGACAGTTGCCTAATAAATAGTACCTTGCCAAACTGGCTGCGATCGCCGAGCATGCCAATGCCAACGAGCCCGGCGTGCTGAGCTATGCCGTCTGCCTGCCCCACGATGACGCCGACTCCAACACTGTCTACATGATCGAGCTCTACCTTGACCAGGCTGCATTTGACAGTCACATGCAATCCGATTTGGTTAAGAATATGATTGCATGGACGGGCAAGAACCCCATATTAGAGGGAACACCTACCGTGCTTGAGCTTGAGCTGCTTCACGACGTCGAGGGCGGCATCTTTGTGCGCCACGACGTGCTCGATAACACGGCTGACCCGCTGATTGTCGTCGGCGAGATCTGTTTCAAGGACAGCGAGCTTCTGAAAAAATCACTGCCGTACTGGGCCGAGGTCATCAAAGCGACACGCGACAACGAGGCCGGGTCACTTTTCTACACAATCACACGAGGTGATACAAACCCAAACACTCTCTACACGCTCGAGGCCTACACTTCCAAAGACTACCTGTGGGATGTGCATGCCAAAAGCCAGGCCGTGCAGGACAATGTGCAGGCCACCAAGGACTGGCGGGCTGGTCTGAAACTTAACGTTTTGAAAAAGGCCAATGGCTACCTGGCGCGGCCTAAGCTGCAGATGCTGAGTTCTGGCGGCTCTCGTCATAGTTGATAATAAAACACACTCTACACTAAAATAGTTGGTTCGGTGTGATACTTATTTGCCGGCAGATGTGCGGGGAATCGACATTTACCCCTGAGAACCATAAACAAAGGTGCAGCTAAGCAATAGAGGCGCTGTACAGCCGAGCAGGGCCAGGTCATGTCGAATGACGAGTGTGTAACGTCGTAGATTTATGTACAATGGGCATTCCTTGCGGCGTTGCAGGGTTTCTTTGCTCGGGATGGCCCGAATCGAGCACCGTAGCGTGTGGCTGTCGATCGGAAGGAGAGACTGGTCTACGGTGACTGTTGACGTAGTTGTCGAAAACCAATCATCAGCCCTGCGTGTCTTTTCTTGAACAAGAATACGGCGGTGCCGATATATTTATGATTCTATTTGAAAGAACTGAGCTAACCAAGTAGGATGGCTGCCATGTGTCCGCCGTGTCTGGATAC
Organism: Ophiostoma cf. undulatum; assembly: GCA_022392935.1. Lineage (NCBI taxonomy): Eukaryota > Fungi > Ascomycota > Sordariomycetes > Ophiostomatales > Ophiostomataceae > Ophiostoma > Ophiostoma cf. undulatum. The sequence goes on along the minus strand of JAKRGL010000047.1, from coordinate 731,800 downwards.
AAAACTGGTTCATATTCCACCTGATGCCCATTCAAGCTGTTGTCTTTTGAGTCGGTTTTTCTTAAATAGATGTCGAGGGTTTGATGATGATTAAGTTGTTCATGGCCCTGTAGTATATTTTGTGTTCTTCTTTCTATCTTAATTGCATTACAAACTTTAGATTAAATATTGCTATTTCTTATTCTCTTCTCTTCTCTTTTTCTTTTTCCTTTCCTTCACGTTCTCGATTTCCATTCAGTCCCAAACTTTCGTTTCATTATACGTGCAATTAGAACAATTATTGATCTTTGAATGCCACAGAAGACATTACGAGATGCTGGCATAAGACTCGTGATCCGTGTCGTTATCGTGGCGTCGCGATTACAATCCTCTTCATGTCAGAGGTGGAAAATTAAGGACAGCCGTAGTTCCCAATGTTGCGGCGCGGCGATTGAAACTGTTGGTGGGCTACCGGCCATTTGCCTTGTTATGAGCACGGGCCAACTAGTGGATATCAATTGCCGCAACAATAGCCGATATAAAGACTGGTGTCGTCTTGGTACGAAATATTACTCCGTCACGCGGGGTATTGCAATTGTTTTTGTTTTGAAGAAGAAAAAATGGGGAGTATCTCTGTTACCAGACATCGCCTACTTTTGCAATTATTCCCCCTGGATTGAAATGGCCAGTCAATACTGTAGATGAATTTGCCAACCGGCCTGCTTACATGATCGTTATTTGCTTTGCCGTCAACCAAAAGCCGGATTATGTAATTCCATCCCGCCAACCACAGGCGTGAAATCGCTCCAGATCATCTGAGTATGCCCCGGGTATTGTCTCAAAGTGGAATGTTTCATAGCTCACAAAGCTCCCACACGGCTTGCACAATTATCCCGTAGCTCACATGGCTATTCCCCACGCTGCAATTCTCGCCACAGAGACATCGCGTCAATAACATGCCGAGCGGAGCTCCCCCCAGTCTCCATACTCGCACCTTCCATCTTTACTTTCAATAGCCATTGGCTCCTGCCCCGCCTTTCACAGCCGGTTTACACCTTTTTGGGGTACTTTGTCGTTCGCTCCGGCCTCGCACGTGTCGATTGACGACGTCCTCAAAACTGTCGTGATCTCTCTTGTTCACTCTGCTTTCTTCGTCCCTTTTCTTCGTCCCTCCAGTCTTCCCCTCATCTCATTTTCGTCCCACATGCGTGCCTGGTCTCGTCTTACTTCCGTCTTCAAATCGCCCCGCCCGTTCACCCGCCCGACGACCTCTTCACCAGCTGTCATTCCACCATTATCTCGCCCAGTCTCATCCACGCCTTTCACAGCCGCCGCCATGAAGCTTCTCTATCCCACCTCGCTGAAGCTCGATACTACCAGCATCGAGGGATTCTCTGCCCAGCTGGTCCCGTACAACGTCACTGAGCCCTTCCCCGAGGAGCACGTCGATGCCGATGTCCTCGTCACCTGGACCAACACTGCCGACAACCTCAAAGATGGCGCCAAGCGCCTGACAAAGCTGCGTTGGATTCAGTCCCTTGCTGCCGGTCCCAACGACGTTCTCAACGCCGGCTTTGACGCCTCCAAGATCATCATCACTACCGGTTCCGGCCTGCACGACCACACCGTTGCAGAGCACACCCTGGGCCTCCTGCTTGTTGCCGCTCGCCGCTTTGATGAGATGCGTGATTACCAGCTCCAGGGCAAGTGGCCCGGTCACCTTGGTGGTCCTCAGCCCGACCGGCCCGAGGGCAAGTTCACTTCTCTGCGCGATGCCAACGTGGTCATCTGGGGCTTTGGCAACATTGCCAAGACCCTGACTCCCTGGCTTGTGAGCCTCGGTGCCAAGGTTACCGGTGTTGCACGCTCTGCCGGCATCCGCGACGGTATCGAGGTCGTTTCCGAGGACAGCCTGGCTGAGCTGCTTCCCAAGACCGACGCTCTGGTCATGATCCTGCCTGGCTCCGAGTCTACTCGCCACGTCCTCAACGCCGAGCGCATCAAGCAGCTGCCCGCACACGCGTGGCTGGTCAACGTCGGCCGTGGTATGAGCGTCGACGAGGAGGCTCTTGCCGATGCTCTGAATGAGGGTCGTCTGGGTGGTGCTGCTCTGGACGTGTTTGATGTCGAGCCCCTGCCGGCTGCTAGCCGTCTATGGAAGGCCAAGAACCTGGTGGTGTCTCCTCACGCTGCCGGTGGCCGGCCACAGGGTGCTGAGGGCCTGATTGCCGAGAACCTACGGCGGTTCATTGCTGGCCAGAAGCTCAAGAACGTCATATAAATGTAGAGCGGTTTGGCTTACGCATAGAGCTCTTTTAAAGAATCAAGATAATACTTAGACATGACAATATGAAACAAAAGCATATCAAATTCAAGAGTGGAGATCAAGTGCAAAAGCCATGCTAAATTTGCGTCCCGATAACAGGTCATGCTATGTATGTCGTTCGTCGCTGGTATGTAAATTGTCACGAGGTCTTGACATATCATATGCCTATAGAATCTATCGGTGTTTGTTACGGCTCAAATCAACGAGAGCTATAGTGAACGAACACAACACAAAGTTTGAGGTAACGCAAGAAACAAAGCGAGATAAATATAAACAGAAAAGATATCATACCCAAGAAGCCACCAGTTTATCCATAATCTCGTCCACATATTCGCCCAGCTCTCGTTTCAGTGTTTCCATCTCGTCCTCCGTTCTGTATGGTATGGGATCCAAGCAGTCTTCCCGATCTGGCTTATCCGTCGAAACAGGCTTGTCTAAAAGAGTATAATCGCCTTCAGCGGCAAGTCTACTCCTCTCAACAAGGAGCCGCCCAATATCCTCCCACACTTTCCTTTCCGTTTCTGAGAGTACAGCTGTAGAGGAAAGACACCTATATATTTGCAAGATTATCTCATAGCCAACCTCCGGACGACCCAGAAGTGACCCGAGGTCGTCAAGTGATGACCGGGGAAACTGGCTGCTCTTTTTCAATAAGACCACCCATGAACCAATCCACCTGTGTATCCACTTGTGTGTGGGAACAGGGAACTTGGTGATCTCGTCTATTGCCTCGTAGTCTATACACACCATCGCAGTAGCGATGTGAGACCCGTCCCAGACTGCATCCTTTGGTTTGAATCGGAGGTAACAATATTTGCCACAAGATGCACCGCCATCATGGATCATTATCATGGCAGTTTGTGGGTCCTTTCTGAAGATGAACGAGCTGGAATTGATGTGTTGTCCTTCCCACTTATTCCACACCATAGCTGTTTCCAGCAAAGATGAGAACCCAATAGCTCTCCGGCACTTCATAATCGTGAGATGATGATCACGGTCCCAGAGCAGGAAGAGGAGGCGCAGAAGAATCTGTTTCCTCATGAGCATGTAGACTTCTGAGAAGAAATGCTCTTCATTGATGATTTTGTGGTCAAACAAATCCGCCAGCCAACTGTGCAATGTGGACCGCAAGTAGCGGTGGTAGGCAGCTCGTACCTCGGCCTGATCCTCGACCATAGAGCAGAACTGGCCACTAATGAAAAAAAGCTCTTCCAGTAGAATGTGATCTTGTGAAGCATGACTGGTGGTGCATAATTGAAGTATGCCAATCCCGAAATCTTCCTTCGCCGTGAGCTTCCGCCGCTCAAGATAAATGTCCAAGTATTCGAAAATGGACTTGTGGGAGATACATACGTCTTGCTGTGCAGATTCTTCGTCATCTGGGTCAGCGCTCGCATCACGTTGGGTGGCACTGACAGAGATGAGACTACCGCACCATCGTCGAATGGTTTTATAGTCAGCCACACTGCTATTGGTTTTTTTATGGTTTGGAGTGGACGCCGCCAAAATTCGAGGCAAGATCGAAATACAGTAGGACGACATGGAGGCGTTATTTTCGAAAAATTGGAGCATCACCAAAATGCCAAGTACAACAGATCGCTGCTCGTTTGATAAAATTGCCAGGATTCGGTCGTAGGACTCGTAGATGGTTTCTGGTAGCGTTGCCAGGCCTCTTTGGATTTCTGCCTCAGTTGCCAAACGACTCAAAAGGTCAAGCTGTGAGTTGGCAAGACGAAACCTATGTTGATATTGTCAGTATGACTTCCATCAGAGCTGACCGTGGTGAGTATACGTACATTCCACTTGCTCGATATGAGACGGCATGTGCAACAGCAGACTTTAGGTTGGCCGGCCACCAGCCAAAGTCCTCCCCTTGCAGAGTAGAGGCAACATGCCTCTTAATGTCCTCTCTTACTTCAGACTCGGTAAGACAAATGACGGTCGACGCTGCCTCAAGGGTCTCCATAATCGTGACCTCAGGGCGGCTGGTAGCCACGAGGCGAAGTTTGGCAAATCGACCCTCTTTGGTGAGCGTCTTGATCACGTTCAACAAGATCCCGCAAGGTGAGCTTTCGTCCAGAGCATCGAGTACAATGTAAGCCACTTCCAGTTCTGTCAGGCATTCGGCAATGGCGTCTAAAATATGCTCAACACCGATAGCCATATCGTCACGAAAACGGTCGATTAGGGAGCAGGGAACCGACTGCATGTGCCGACAAAGCTGGCCAAGAATACACCGCAAAAAAGGCTCGCTCTCATCGCGGTTGTGTGTGTGATGGCAGTAGTAGTATGCCATTGCTGTTTTGTGGCCTTGCTGGTGGAGTTTCTTGAAGTGGTCGACAACAAAGGACATTAATATGGTCTTTCCTGTTCCCATGATACCGTTGATCCAGAGAAGACGAGAAGCAGTCTCGCCGGAAAGCCATTTCTGCCATTTGTCCTCCTTGAGGATCCAAGTGCATGTGTCTTTCTCCCGGGTTGCAGTCCATTTCCTTTGAATCTCATCGTAGTCCTTATAGTTTTTCTCGAGCCATCTGTAGTACTCTCGCCGCTCGTTGTCTATCAAATAACGCCGTTAGTATCGAATATCGAACAAGCAAAGTGAGCCAAGAAATACCAGTGTACGTACCTTTCAGTGTGTCATGGATACTGTACACGGACTTTTTTGTTTTCCGGACGTGGTTGCTAGATAACAATTAGTTTTGAAAGTAGAGTGGCAGAGCAAGCGGTACGTACTGAGTGGCAATGGCCAGACGGCTCTGTATGTCAGTTTGGTGGTGGTCCACGTCGTCCAGGAGAGCTTTGACCTCGCTCGATTTGAATGACCATTTGGCGCCAAGCTTGAGTTTGGAGAGGGTTTTTGAGATCCCATGCTTCTTATCACTTGTGACGCTTGTTGATGGTAGCAAGTCTGCGAGCTTCTCGAGGCATTTGCGGCAATTATCAAGGGGTCCTTTAGGGGCACAGAGATCAGCCAGACCATCGGCAGAGTCGTCACTTAGATCGGCCGCGTCTGCTGTGTCCTTGAGCTTTTTCAAAATAGTCTCAAGAACCCCGATCCTGTCCGTGATAGCCTGAATACCTTCTGGTGCATTTTTCACTGTTTGCGCAACTGATATAATCTGCTGGGAGAGTGTTATCAGGGCCCCGGCAGCTTGGACTACCGCGATGGCACTTGCAACAGTCCCCAGGACTTCTGCCATCGAGACAGGTGTTCGGGAAGATGGTCTTAATGGATGGTTTTTGGCAAATACATGGAGAGGCTATTAGGCTCCTTGAAAAACATGAGATGAGAAAACGAGTGAGTGTGAGAGGGGTAACAGCCCCTCGTGGTGCAGGCCTCGCGAAGAGAGCGATATTTGTCCCGCTTCCGGCGGCTGCACAGTTACCGCGAAATGCATATTCTGACGTGGCCATGCCATAGTGTCGAATCAGAATACAGCTGCAAGCGACTTGCCTGCAGTTGGACATGGGTGATGCAGCTATTGTCAAAGTACGATAAGATTGACAATAGCAGCGCCTTGGAAATGTACAAGAAATGAAAACAGTATCAGCAATAAGCCTCTACTATGTGCAGCAACAATTAATGACTGGCGGTAAACGCTGGTTCTAGGATACCATGCCAGGCTATAAATATAATGTTTCTGTAAACAAACGTGCATCTATTCAAAAATTAGCACCAATTGCGTAGGGTTTCAGCTTCCGAGTTTAAAGCACTTCAAAGCACACTATTTATACTTATAAGGTTTGACAACCCTGATTTTAAATGTTCTCAGATATTATCTTCACAATCAGGTTTGTCAAAAACGGCATCCAAAGATGAATCTCTCCTTTGAATTGTAAGCTATGAGAGACATCCTTCTTGGTGTTGTCAATCTTTCGCCCATCAACCGAAGATCACTCGTTTCAGAAGCCAAATATAGGCATATGTGAACTCGCACACACGCCATAGTTGAAAACAATATTATTATCAAAAGATTCATTTACTTGCAAGTTAATTTGTCCCCAGTCTGGGAATAACTTCACAAAAGTAACCAATCCATTGCCCGCCCAAGAATAATTCAAGCTTCTTTAGCTCTCGGCACTGCCCCGTAACTCTATCGGCTGAGCTAAACTAGAGCGAGTAAATTAAGACTCTCTACAGAGTAGTGAAAATTGCGACCAAAGAAGTGAGTGGGCGCGAAAACTAGGGGCTTGACTAGTGATCGTCCGTGGTTTCAGCCGTTTCAGCCTCCGTGCCAGACCTGGCTGACCGACCAAGCACAGCACCAAGAAGGGCCGCAGGCACTACAGATGCGGCTCCTGCCCTACAGCTCCTGTTGATCTTCTACCATGTCAGACTGCTCTCTCCTCTTTCTTGCCCTACCTTTTTGCCTTGCCTTTGCATTATGAGACGATCAAACACCACGCATCCGTGCGGCGCCCTCACCGTCGACAGAAAGAAAGCCACCGCGAGAGCAGTGCTTTTTGTTGGCAGTCCGTCTAACGGGTCACAACGCTATCCCGGTCATCTAAGAGGAAGGCGTTTGGCATCCCCAACAAGCGCTGGCTCCCTCACTGTCACCTTTTTCTCCCTCTCTTCCCCAGGATGTCTCACGGGCCATCACGAGACCCTCGATGTAGTATTTCAAGTACAGATAGGTACAGCTATGGGCTGAGAAATACGACCGTAGAGCCCCAATGCCCCTTCATAATAAGAACTGGCAAAGTTAAGCATGTCCCAAGCTACCCGCACCCGCAGTCTGCCCTTTCACAATAAGATATCATTTGGGGAAGCTAATCACTACTCTGTGCCGATTTTGGGATTTGAATGAATAGCGAATGCGATTCGCTTTAAACACGCTTCCCGAGAAGGGCCTCGTTTTCGCAATCTGGGACAAGGAGCAGCACATCATCTGAATATGCCAAGTGTGCTCTTGAGGTAACCTTCGACTCAGACCTACTCAGACCTGCTAGAAGCCAGGGTAGGGACCAAAAGTATTGAGAAACACATATTCTGCCTTGCAGTTTGCATGCATTTATCTTACATGTCATGATATTAGCAGGGGCTTGCACATTCCCCCTGGTAAGGGCCCTTAGTCGACTGCCTGGGAGTCCGTTTCGAATGGCAAGCTCGACCAATCTGCGTTAGTATACGGGGGGGATGCAAAACCCAGACATGCTCCCATTCGGAGGGCAGACGTCACTCCTCCTCTGGAGCAATGCCCTAGGCGAGGCCGTCGGGAAGTGTTTTGTATAGATCTCCGGTTGCTGCGGAGTGTAGGGCTCTGCTTTCGAGTATCATTTATATCGAGCCACTCTAAGTTATTTAGATACATTTGTGTCCTTTCTTTTAGTTGTTTATTCTTCCTCTGATCTTTTTTCTCCTCTTCTTTGCTACTTTTCCTGTTTGTTTCTCTATTCTCTTCTCCTTGTTCACCACATTCTCACCGACAACCATCGACCATCGGCTCATGGCAAGACAATCCATCTGAAAATAATGACACAATAGGTTGCAGGTCAACATCCTTTTTTTTCTCTTCTTACTTCCTCTGCCGGCCAGTCTTAATCAAGCGTCTTATTTTTTGCTATTTTTTTTGTTATCTGATTAATTTTGCTGGGGTTTTTTTTTTGGTACAACTCTCATCGGCTTGACTTTTTACGACTTATCCATCTCTCGATATCTCGATATTCGAATAATTTCATTTGTACGATTCCCATCTTTTCACAATGTTCAACGAACGTGGTCTTCTCGACGGTGTCGCCGATGGCCTGACTGATCTGGGTTCCGATGTCGTTTCGGGTCTTATCGGTGCTGTCTCGTCCTCAACTTCCACCTCGGCAATTTCTTCCAGCACTTCGGCGACTACGACATCTTCAAAGAAGAGCTCCACCTCAACAACTTCGGCCGCCGTGGCCACAGTGAGCAGCGACTCCAGCTTAACGGGCAACGCCGACTCGGGCGATGACGACAAGGGCTCCAAGGACACCAGTGACAAGACCACTACGACGAGCAGCACCAAGGCGACTGCAGCCGCCACCACCTCTGCCACTGCAAAGACCACATCTTCGGTGTCATCTACATCTACTACGCTATCCACGTCTGTTAAGTCGTCCACGAGTACCGGGGCCACAACTGTGTCCTCCACAGACGTCACGACGAGGTCAGTAAAGATGTACTATGGTGCTTCACACACCTTTCCATGCTAACAGATCAGCTCCCCGCCTGCTCCCACTTCAACCGCGACCTCTTTTATCACCAGCAACGCTGTCGTTACAACAGTCATTCCGCCAACCTCAGATGGTGCCACCATGATTATGACTGTGGCCACGACCACCATGACTCCTGTCGCACAGACCGCCTCGGTTTCTGCTACGGCTACCCCGTCGTCCATCAACAGCGGCGGCATGAGCAAGCCCGTTATGGCGGCTGTCATTTCCGGCCCCATCGTTGCCGTTGCTCTCATTGGCCTAGGCATAATGATGTTCCGCCGCCGTATTGGCCGCCGGCTAAACCGGAAGTCGATGCCTTACGACGAGGAGTTTGAGAGCCTTCAGAAGAAGCACGAAGAGAAGTTTGGCGTCGGCCATAACTACTGAACAAGCAGAGGGCCTGAAACACATGGGTCTGCTCTATGTATCGTACAAACCGAATCCACGGCCCGACTCTATTCAACAATGTCTCATGATTTTCTTTTCCGTTCAATTTCTTGCTCGATCCCCACCATACAAATACCATAGCCTATAGTTTTATCTCGACATATAAACCACTTCCCAATGTCATCCGCAGTGGGAAAGTAGCCATCAGATCTCACTATAACCGTCTTGTCCGTTTTGCTGTGCACGTGTATCTTATGTTATGTAAACAACTGCCTGTTGCTGGCGATATCTTGTTGATAGTTTCTAAGCGTCTCGTCGACCACGGTTCAAGGCGAGAGCTGGAGCCGAGCACTAACACTGTGACTTGAAACAAGACACGACGTCATGGCGCCGCAAACATGGCTGGGTGCCGAAGTGCTGGCCTGCGGCATCACAGCCACACATTAACAAGGCAGTGCTTTCCCGTCTACCCTCGCCAAAGATCAACATCGAGTGTAACAGTCGTATTTGGTTGGTGGCAAGGATTGGCAGGTCTATGGTGCGTTGTATCCTCGAAATCCTTGCTCCCTCGGTCGATAGCAAACCGTCGTGGTAGTCAATGGACGTTTCCCTCCGAATTTGTGAGTTATGGCTGTGCTTGTCCGGATTTACGAACCTTTTTACGCCAATTGCTTCATCTCGTACAACAAAAATCATATAAACCTTACTGGTTTTATTAATACTATTTGCAAAGTCTACTTTATATTATTCACAAACTATTTATTTGTAATTTTAAATGTACATTAGCATTACTACGCAGCAGCGAAATACGCGTTAAAAATAGTTATTAAAATGTACTGTTTATTTCTAGGATAAAAGGAATACCACAAAATTAATAAGAATATAGCTGAAAGAAACTAGATTTAAGAATAACAATAATACCAAAATACATGCATAAAAACCAACTGGCCCAAGGCTGAGGAGTTCTTTCATGCAGCATCCCACCACTTGCATAACACGGGCCTCACCGCGGTTTCCCTCAGCCACATCAACGCCGTCCCCACACCTTCACCGGCCCATCACCGCTTCTTTTTCCACTCGCGAAGCTCTTCACTCTCATTTCTTTCCCACTCTCAGTCCACTATGTACTTGTACTGGTCTAGGTGGCAACCATTTCAACAAGTGGCCCGGGTAGCACAGTGGTAGCTGCGCCTGCCTAGTAAGCAGGAGGTCCGCGGTTCGATCCCGCGTCTGGGCATTTCTTTTTGTTCTTATCACCAGATATCATCATCGGCACTTTCTCTCTTGACAGCTGCTTTCTTTTTGCAATAATTTCCCGATGTATATTTGGTGCGAGTCTACGATATTGCTTTTGCTTCGTCCTTTCGTTAGTGCTGTCCTTTTGTTAAAACCATCCCTGCGATCCTTGCCATGGTGAGAAGATCGTTTTCGGATGCAAATGCCATTGTTCAATAATCATTCCCATTGCCCCTCCCAAACCCGTACTATTTCCCTTTGATAGCCTAATCATTGGTTTGCCACTGTTGATACGGCTCAAATTCTAGCTCAAAGTCCTTGGCCTGTACTCGCTCGAGAGTCCAAAGATGTGCGATGAGATCAGCGTGTTTCGGGCTGTCCACAAGGGGTGCCCCTTTGGCAGTGGTTCTGGGTCCGTGACGTCAAGTGCAGCACCAAACAGTGTGCCGCCACTGAGGGCAGAGACGAGGTCGCCTGGGTAATTAATGCCTCCGCGGCCGACATTGGTAATGAAGCATCCGTGCAACTTGGCCATTTGCGAGGCCGCGATTGAGTTTCTTGTCTTCTCCGTCAAAGGGAGAGAAACCACCAGCACGTCAATCGACTCGTTGCTCAAAAAGGCGTCCAGATCGCCATGGTATACCACTTTTCCGGCAGCTTTTCCTCCGGATCGCCAGTGTTGGCTGGTGTAAAGGTGGTGCCGACCCGCTGCTCTGGCTTTCTCGAACGCATTCCATACAGTGGCGATCTGGGCTGCGTGCCGTACAATTGCACCGTATCCATAGAAAGCATTGTCCAGGAGAGCCCTGTGTCTTAAACTCGAGATGTGGAATTAGGCGGTGGTATGATGCCTCCCAATCTGTAATTTGCGGCGCGTAGACACCGCACTGGGCGTCCATTGAATTCTGGGATCCTGGAACAGCGGGCAGCTGAGGGCGTGGTCGATGCCAGCGCTGTGAGTACGAATTCATTTCAGATTGGCGGTTCTTGGAGACAGTCTCAGCGCAAGATAGATTGTTGGGCGAGCCCAGACATCAGCTGGCACAGTCTCATGGCCCCGAGGCCCTTCAAGGAAGCCGGTGATCTCTTTGATGCATGGCTAGAGCCTTTGCAACCAGGCAAAACTGTCAGGGCAAGGCTCGTAAGCAATGTGATCAGAGCACTTCGTCTGCCATCGGGAACAGCACCTAGTGGAAGCAAGAGATTGCAAAAATACTTATTGTTGCCTTATTCCACCCACCTTACATCAAAGATTGGACCCAATTTGCATCCTCCACCATGGTTTTATCTCTGGCTATCCGAATGGCTATCCGACCCTTCCGGCGATTGCAGTAGTTAAGTCGCTGGCTGACCACGGGATCCATCCTTTGCTACGCCCTTGTTGATTACGCACCATAATAGGAAAGGCTTGGACGGATCGCTACAAGGAACAAGATCGTCGGCCGCTAGCTGGCATACTACATAGTACACCCGGAAGAGTATCTCGGCGCACCGCGTTCGCAGTGGTGGTGGTGTGTCTCGGCCACCGAGGCTTGGATTTGTCAACTCCCTGGCTCCAAGTATGAACACGAAAGAAGCGCCAAAGACACGGCCACATGTTTCCTTCTCCTGATAGATTAGTTTGTAATTTCCACTCCCAGACGAGAGACCGATATTCATGGTGCAGATTGTAGTAATACAGTCTGGATCCTAGCTATCCAATCTGCTTCTTCTATCTGGCGACAAATATAATAAAAAAACAAATTAACTAGAAAATTAACAAACTTGGTCCTGAATCGATCTCGTATTTTCAAGACACGACTCCGATTTAGATCGTCAAACCCCGATTTACCATTTTCTTCTTTGTCGAAATAAAAATAAGAAAGTGGCCGGACGCTTGACCCCTATAATCTTCAGCTAACATCAAAGATGGGCATAGTACCTCTTGGTGCCGTTGATGATCGGCAGTAGCGAGCTGATCGACCTTTGTATGGATGCGTCTGGGCAAAAATCGTCGATTTGTTGGCGGTGAGAAGCGAGAAGAGACATGGACTATGGTGATTCCGCTCGGCCCGAGCTGAGATTCTGAAAAAGTCTTGGTTGCCTTGACTTTTGGCGTGTGCAACCATGTGGCATTATTACAGCGTACACACTCATAAAAACAACGGACTGCAGTAATACAGACGCGATAAGAGCTAACGTAGTGAGTTTGTGCTTCAGTAGAACGAAGTAGCCTTGAGTGACGTCGAGGCAAGCTTCCGACTGGCCAATTGAGACTTCTGTTGTTGCACAGGGCGAGTGGGCAACAGGGCGAGGTGAGCAGGTTTGCCGTGAAGCAAAACGTTTATGTGAAGGCTAAATGCAAGGTACTTCTAGAAAATCCCAGCCCGCAGACCGCAGATCTGTCAGCATTCACGACTTCTTATTTTGTATCTTGGACAGAAATAAAGGCCATATAAAACAAGATTAGAAACCCAAGAGGTGTAGAAGCCGGTGCGGATATAGCATTGAGAACTACAGCTATAAACAACATTGATATCTAGACATTCTTGATTTCCGGAGTGTCTTACAACCGAGACATATCCATCCATCCCTTTACTGGCTGCCCTTCTTTTGGAGGTGTGATAGAACCGTCAATCTTTACCAATTACATATTTTCTAGTTACTCCCCCTGCCCCTACCTCCATCGACGATTCTGCGAATACTGTCCACTTGGTGCCACATGCACCCCGCATGTTCTAAGGTCCTCAAGAATTCCTTCGAGAGCTCAAATGCATGTCCAAGCATGCTACACTGGAATGCCCACCCGCCTGGCTCTGGGTTAACCACGTTGTACAGTGTGGCCTGGAATTTTTGTCTGGCTTATGGTGTGATGGTGTTGAAGCAATATTAGCTCTCCTGATAAGCGTTTTTTCGGGCTTACATGACTCGCCACCATGGCAGTCTTGTTGAACAACAACCACTGAAAAACCCTAGCGCCCTCCAACCGTTGCCACCCCCTTCTCTCCCTTCCCTCGTCTCCCCCCCATTTAAGCAATTATCGGATAAAGAAGAAAATCATTATTTGCACTGGCGGGATGATTCCAAGACATGCATATGCAGGCTGGGGAAACAAACCTTAGCTCAAACCTCTCCAGAACAAGCTAGCAGGGTGTTGATCTTTAAAGTTTTGTCTCAATGCTTAGAACATAACATAGACGCCCTTGCTTCGTGCTGACGGCCTGAGACAGGGCTGAGCTTGAACAAAAGCTGCAGGCTGTCGGGAAATGCATCCGATTTTGGTCGTGACTTTTCTAGAGGCCAAGTTATGTGAATGTGTATGTCTCAACTTTACAAAAACTTGCATCTTTAAGCAGATCAAACTTTCTTTCAAAGCGTTGTCTAGCATGACTCGACGAGCTGAGAAATGTCTAACACACTACGAAGGCAGTGTGACCCTTGCATAAAGCCAATGCACTCAACTACGAATGTACCTTAAAGCAACGTGCCATTAACCGCTACAATGATAATACAAAAAATAGCTGACCAAACTTGCCGTCCTCAAGGAAGCTCAGCATCGATGCTTGATTTTTCCAGTCCTGTACGAGTCATGCGTCACAAAACTAAATCAAGTGCTTTGTACCTAAAAGATCATCTCTGATCATCGTACACCGCCGTTTATTCAACACAAGATCATGAATCTCCGGGTAGAGGTCATTTCGGTCTCGTCTATGAAGGTGATTACCGTGAGACAGAGCAAGGAGAGGTCACCTTAATGTGCTCATCATTAATGAATATACCAAGACCCAGACCTAAGCCCAGACCGCCACTTAACTAAGTGTGTGTAGCTTAGTTGGGAAATAATGCATCTTCTCGCCTGGCCCGAACCTCGTCATCATCCATGTCGATATTATACGATGCTTGCGCTAGATTTTCTCACTAAGTAGAGTGTTTGTGCCTGGGCTTGTGTGCGTACCACACATGAATATGTACAGGAGCAGTAGTATTTAGTGAAGATCAAACCCTTCATGCGATGTCTGACCCTGTCATATCCTCCCTTGTGTTGATCCAGAGAGGCTGACAGACGGCCAACTAAAACAACCCCGCAAGAGACCAGGGAAGTACGAGAGTGAACCAAACGCAATCCTCAGAGTGAAGGAGATTGGCACACACAATGCAGGGATGTCTCTGATTGACCTCTACCATACCATCGCCGCCAGTAGTATCGACGTGCCATGTAGATTGATTTTCTCGCCAGCCGGGCCTATGTTGATATTGGCGATATTGTGTATAAATACCACGGCATTTCCCTCTCTTCAAGCTCAAAACATTTCTTATCCTCATCACTCATCACTCATCAATCAACACTCATCAGATCCATATCTTAAACACTCTTCCAAACTCATCAACTCTTTAAATACTCATCTTTCAGATTACCTTTCAAACCTTCAAAATGCAGTTCTCTATTGCCACCATTGCCCTTTTCCTCTCCACTGCCCTGGCGGCCCCCTACGCCGGTAGCAGTGGCTCTTCTTACGACCCTTGCACTGGTCTGCTTGAGCAATCCGTCCAGTGCTGTGCTACCGATGTTCTCGGTGTTGCCGACCTCAGCTGCGTTAGCCGTAAGTTTTCACTTCGTTTGTTCCTTATTAAATCAGCGAGAACCATTTACTAACGTTTTAACAGCCCCGAGCGTGCCTACCTCTCCCACCCAGTTCCAGTCCACCTGTGTTGCTGACGGTGGCAAGCAGGCCAAGTGCTGCACCCTCTCCCTCGTGAGTTCCATATTTTCGATTCTATATGGCAACAGTATGCTAACTATCTTCCCTTCCAGCTCGGCCTTGCCCTGGTCTGCACCGACCCCGTCGGCCTGTAAGGTCTCTTGCCATAACTCTAGAAGTTGTATGGCCAAGCACAATGAGCAAGGCAGATACAGAAAAAAGGACTTTATGTTCTCAATAATCCATGTCGCTCACTGTTGCCCCATCTTAATATTTCCTTTGTAACGCGTACAAGGTCGAAGCAACCGTGCCTTGTGTACCCATTTTCTTTTCAATTCTTCTCATCATACTTATTATAATCTTCATATATCACATCACCTATAAATACAAATCGGGTTGCTTATACTTAATTATTATCGTGAACACGGCACACATAGTGCGATTAGTCTAAGACTGTGTTATACTGACATGGTCCCTAAAATATCAGTATGGTGTTTGTGACCAAAAGGATTCGGGATTTTGACTTTTTTCACTCGTTGATGTTATTCTTGCAACACTTGGAGATGAATCGGGTATTGACAATAATTAAGTAGGAAAACACTCTAAACGACGTCGTTGCCACGTGGGTTGGCCAACAAATGACGTTGTCTCATTTCACGTGACTGTTTCAGGAGACACCAGCACATCCACCTCCGAACATTCAGCCATTTTGTTTCATATTGGATCCAAATCGATCACCATCTTCGAAAGCCATTGTAAAGAAAATACCGCAACCATGGCCCCTCACAACGGACTTACCCATCTCAAAGAGTACGACATCAAGGACAGCAATGTCGAGCTGATCGGCAGCGACATTGACCACCGCGTCAAGTATGCCTCGGCTGCCTCGGAGCCCGCCTGGAATAATGGCGTTGTCGGTGCCCGTGAGGGTCTCTTTGTCTGGCGCATCGAAGACTTCCAGGTGGTGCCCGTTCCGTCGGCCGACATCGGCGTCTTTTATGATGGTGATAGCTACATTGTGCTCAACTCGTACAAGGTGGGTCGGGATGCCGACAAGCTTGGCCACGAGATCTTCTTCTGGCTCGGCGCCCACACATCACAGGATGAGGCTGGCACGGCCGCGTACAAGACCGTGGAGCTCGATGAGTTCCTAAAGGGTTCCGCTACACAGCACCGCGAGCTGCAAGCCAGCCCGTCGCCTGCGTTCTTGCAGCTGTTTCCTCGCCGCATTACGATCCGCCGCGGCGGTGTGGCTACTGGCTTCACGCACGTCGAAGAGACGGTCGAAGAGTCCAGAGCTACCCAGAAGCAGCCCCTGCTGTTGCTTCGCGTGTTCAAGCAACCCGGTGCACGCACTGACGGCGGTGTTGTCGTGCACGAGGTGCCGGCACAGGCCAGCAGCCTCGACGACGGTGACGTGTTTGTATTGGACAGCGGCAACAGTGGTCACACGGTGTACGTTTGGCAGGGCCGCAACTGCCAGCCGATGGAGAAGCTCAAGGCGGCCGAGGTGGCACAGGACCTTGTGACGCCAGCACACACTGGTGGTGTGCAGGTTTTGGCGCAAGATGAGGGCCGCTCTGGTATTGTGGTGCGTCTTCTTGACGAGGCAGCCAGCCAGGGCGGTTCTTCGGATAATGCCCCGCAATCATATGCCTCGGCCCGCCCAGTGGCATCAACAAGACAGGCTGTACAGTCGTCCGGCACCAACTCGAGCCGGCCCCAGAAGCTATGGCGGTTGAGCGATGCATCTGGCTCCCTGTCTTTTGATCTAGTACGCGAAGGAGCTGCTACACTGAGCGACTTTGACAGCAATGATGTCTTCCTGTGGGATGATGCTGGACGCGAAGTGTGGGTATGGCAAGGCCGCGGTGCTAGTGCCGCCGAGCGGTCGCAGTGGCTCCAAGTCTCACAGGCATATGTACGCCACCTTGCCGGCAGCGGAGGTGACAGCTACGGAAGCGCCTATCTCACACCTGTGGCCAAGGTGCGTGATGGCTATGAGAGTCCTGCTTTCCTGCAATCTCTCCAGACGTCTGTTTACTAGTTCTGTATCGACATGATCACAGTATTTCAATGAGTATATATTCTATGCCCAAAATCTTGAAACAAACAATAGATTCAAATAGCATATCCGAGAGCAGGGTTTTATTTGCCAAGTATCTTTCTAATGCTGGTTCAATGTGTTGTGCCGAATAGCAAAGTAGAAGTCAAACGTGAAAAATAGAGCATATCTGACGACGGCGTGCGGTATGAGCCAGCTGACTGCCTCGTCTACATAGAGAAAGACGGGGACGGCAACAAATAGTAGTATATACAAGGCAACGGCCGACATGAAAAATACTGGGAGTATAACCAATGGGATAAGTACCCAGTCCACTAGCTTCGGCATCTCGTGTTTTGTGGCGGTAGCCAAATCCGCCCGAACAATGGTGGACATGGTGATATTGGTCGATATGTAAATGAACGGCAGATTTATCTTATTCTGGTGAACGAGAAGAAGTGAACAATCATTGAAAGGAAAGACGTTACGCTATTTATACCAATGGTTACTACCATGGAGAATAATGATGTGTCAAATGTCAAAAAGGGGCGTCATGAAAGACAAAGGATCATCAACAAAGACAAGACCGTTGGAGTGCGTTAACCACTTTGTTTCCGTAATTGGTCGTGTATAAAATTGTTCTCGTTCAGAAAGTCGTTATTTTAGATTGTCCATATGAATACAAACATAGATTTGTAGAGTATATAATACAAACCTGTCCTTGAGTATTGTAATAATTTCTTCTCGTTACTCACTCACAATACCAAAAGCACAGCGCCACAATCACACAACTAACGATAAACATACACCATTCAATCAGTAACAATTAGCCCATCACTCTACTTCACGATGCCTATTAAATACGGAAGCCAGCAGAACATCCAAGGTGAGAACTGGTCTACCCTCTCGCAGGGAATGGATATGGATGAGCGGGAGAGACTTCGGAACCGGTTCGGTAACAGTACTTTCTGGCAGGGCCATGACGACCGTATTCACACCCAAGCTCGTGGTAGCTTTCCTGTAGGCAACCCGTTTGATCCCCGTCCCGAGCCTTATACGATCCCTCAACAGTACCGGCAGGTCTCTGCTGTCGGACAGGATGTTCCTGCGGCAGATTCTCACCAACAGGCAGGTCAGTCTACCGGCCATGGCCAGCAGCCGCATAACAACCAATATCGACCGGAGTGGCTCGATGATGAGGGCTACTCCAGTGGCGAGGAGCAGGCTTATGGGATGTCTCGGCCTCAAAACACTTCCCGGGGCGGCCACCAAAACACCCCTCAGGGCGCTTCTCAGGGCCAATTCCAGGGTTATTCTCATGGCCCTTATCAGTATGCACATGGAGACGTTCCTGAGGGACTTCATAATGAAAACCAGGGATCTCACTGGAGCGCCTCTCAGGGAGGCTCTGGAGAAAATGAACGGACTGCTCCTCAAAGTGCCCATCATAGTTACGAGCGTAACTCCCGGAGCGGTTCTCACCGGGGTCCCCGGAGCTCCTTCTTTTAGGGTAGGAGATCACCATGATCTACTTCTACTACCATTAGCTGGCTTTTTCTCTCGCTGCCATTCGGCTCATCAATGAACATACTCTCTTTCCAATAAACTGAACATCGTGTTATGCTTCGTCGTGATTTTCTTAACAGTACGTTTCTTAACAGTACGTCCAAGGGGAAAAAATCATTCTCAACCTTTTTGATCCATTCTTTGTTAATTTTGTGTCTGTTCGTTTTTATTTTTTATTTTCAGCATTGCTGTTGTGGTTAGTTTGAGTTGCGGCTCTTTTGCGGAAGCATTCGGGGCGTTCTTGATGTTTTTATAAACTCCTTTCACACCATGACCAGTTGGACAAGGAATCTCAATCTGCCGGTTGACAATATCGATTGTTCGGCATCATGATGGTCCAAAATAAGAATGGTCCAGGCGAGATGGTTCAGGTGCCGTGTCTCTACCACTAGGTGCAATCATACCACTATGGACATCTCGAAGAGACCAGTCGTGCGTTTGACTCCCCGTTGGAGCTGATTTTCTCTTTGCTTTTCTGCTTCTTTGCTGTTGTTTTGTTTTTGATCTTTTTCGTGGTTGCCTTTACTCGTCCTTTTTGCTGTTCTTTCGATTCATCACTCTTTTCTTGTCGCGTGCCTTTCTGTCTCCTCTTAAACCCATTAAGTCTCTCAAGTCTCTCAACTATCCAAACACAAAATTAAAACCTCTGGGGACTCTCCTCTTACTTATATCTCAGTCTGGCCGCCTACTATCTGTAAATGTGCTCATACTTGCTCAAGAATCCATCACCGAATCTCATAGGGCTGGCGCCCCAAAGAACACTAATTTAACTTGCATGATCTACACTGATACCTCTCGGCACTTTTTAACAATAACTTAATGAGTTCTCTTTGTTTACTCGTCTGCCGTGTTTTGGATGTATATTTCCGTTCATATTCGCCGTTGTCACCTCGTCCAAACATTTACCGATGATGAACACCAAACGCGCGGAGCTGGGGTCGCGGCGTTGGATTTTAGCTACTAAAGCGTAACAATGAGCTGTACTTGTAATAACTTATCAGCAGTACTCCCGTTAACATGCAACTTTTCCCCATAGCATCATCAATCTTAGAACAACTCAGGAGGTTGAGAATCAAACAAACATGTCGTCCAAGTCACGTGGTGTAGTACAGAGTATATGAAAACATCCAACCGAATTTACTATATTGCAATCACTCAGCAGAACTGTTCTGTTGGACCTCACTGTACGCCGAGCATGCGGCCAGGCACTGCCTACAGCCCCCGACACTCTTGAGACGCGGTTGGGTTTGAGTTGCGTTTGACGTGCGGCTAAACCCACAAAACTGAGGCACATCCGTGCGGGCGGTCCCAAACGGTCCACTAATTACCATTTGTGTCCATTTCACGTCCAGTATTAAGCTTTTTCGCTAGAAGAGCCCCTTAACGTACAAAACCTAAATACCAGAGCTGAGCGACAGGCCCTTGTAGATTGCTGGAAAAGCAGGGAGGAAAATAACAGAAGCCCACCCTGTGGCCGTGCTTACTACTGCCGATAACCTTCTTTTCGGGTGTCCAGTCTTTAATCTTTGTCTGGTGTCACAAGTGCGGCCGTTGGGCCAGGGCCAGGGGTACGGGGCACGGAGTAGTCTATAGTTTATTGTCTATTCTGTTGCATTGATTTAATTTGTACTACGGCCAGCAATATCCTGTATCTGGGGAAGGATGCAAGTAGCCGCCCTCTCGTCTGCATCTTTTCTGCACCTCGAAGCCTTTGCCATCGCTCTCGGTCACCATGGTTAGTCGCTGGTCTGCTGATGTTTCGGGCAAACAAGATCTGCTTCAGATGCATAATCACCCGCGGCTAGGCATTGTTTTCTGTTGTTTGCTACGTCTTGAGATATAGATGGCTTGAGGCCCGTAGTGCTCATGACTCGGCGCTGCTGAGTGGTCTGACTTGGGATCTGGACACACGCTTCACACGAGGATGAGAATGTCATTGGCGTTGAGCAGTTGTAAAAGAAAACATAAAGACGTAATGAAACCACACAAGCAGGATACCGAGTCCCAGATATTTGGGCAGTGTGTTGCTTTGATTTGCTTGATGCTGAGTCATACCTCCTGGAGTGTTCCCAATATGGAAAGTACGCTTTGTTGTAGGTATTTCTACTCTCCTATTTGTGCTGTTTCTCTCTATTGGAATCGGTTCCCTTAATTTCGGTGCTCACAACACGGGGCTTCCGGCCAAAGGCGCAGACGCAGGAACAAGACTACTAAGTAGAAGGCCATTGTTTCTCGGTCTCGTTAGATTTGTTTCTGGAAATGTGATTAGAAGACAGGTCGTGGCCAGTACGGGGTGCCAAGACTCAACAGTGAAAATCAAATAACGGACGAAGAGTAGTAGATAGTCAATGCTTTATGTAAACTCGAGATACTAGAAGTACTTCTTATTATGCAAAAATGCTAGTGCCATCATAGTAGGACGAAGCATCAGGTCTGCCTGGGCCACTTGTGTTTCGTCTTCGGGTGGCCTCAATCTTGCGTTATGAATTTCTCTTGCTTCTATCTGTGCTTTTGCTTTTCTACTTGTGACTTTATTATCTTTCTTTGAATTTTACAAACAAAAGATTGCGCACAAGAACCCCCATTAATTCAAAAAAAAAAAAAAAAAACATCAGCTGCAGTCAAAATTCTTTACCCAGCGAGTCAAAATTCTTTACCCGGAGCCGGAGAGTCAACATCGTCAAGTGGTGGCCGTTTCATAGATCCACCCAATCACAGCCCCCCCCCTTCTCACTTCACCTCACCCTTTTGTCGAGTTTGTCCCGTACTCCGTACGACGTACTCAGATTATTCTATTTATTTTTTATCAGTCCTCTACTATCGGCCATGTGCATTGGACCCAGGTCTCCATTTTGCTTGCTGCCAACCTTACCTCTAACCTCTAACAAGGGTGTCCCATCAGGTGTCTCCATGTCTGCTGGACCGTCTGCACGGGCTTCTTTCTCCTTGTTAGCCTTTAGTGTGTTCTCGTCTTGTCTCCTCTTGTCAGTCTCCTCTCTCGGATCGCCCCTTCCATCATTTCGTGTTTGAGTGTTTGGGTGTCTTGAGTGTTTGAGTGCTTCTTATATTTATGCCGTTCCCGCCATTGCCCTTCTTTTGATTCCTCTTCTCTTCTTCTTCTTGTTCTTCAGTTCTCTTCAAGTTTCTTGTCTTTCTCTTTGGTCGTGCTCCCTTGTACTTTTTCTTTCTCTATCTTTCATTCTTTCAAAGGCTAGTCCTTCTAATTTATTATTATTACCAACACAGCGCGAGTCGCCTTTATCGTTTTTACAACTTCATTCGTTTTATTTCGTTTTTTTCTTCCCCTTTTCTCATCTCTTTTTAAAGAAATCCAAACCAAACAAATCTCAAAATGCAGTTCTCTACTCTCGCTCTCTCTGCCCTCCTGGGCCTGGCTTCTGGTATGTTTTCGTCCTCCCTCAAGCTTTGAACATTCACGGCATTCTAACATAAAAAACAGCCCAGTCTACTTCCGTCACCGTCGTTGAGGTTGCTTCCAAGAACAACTCCCTCATTTTCTCGCCCGATAACATCAAGGTCGCCGCCGGCGGCATGGTCCAGTTCCAGTTCCTTGCCGGCAACCACACCGTTACCCAGTCCAACTTTGATAACCCGTGCCAGCCCATCAGCTCTTTCAGCAACGCCACGGGTTTCCACTCGGGCTTCGTCCCTGCTGCTGCCAGCGTCAGCGCCGGCAATGTTCCCACGTACACCATTATGATCAACAACACCACCCCCCTCTGGGTCTACTGCGCCCAGGGCAAGCACTGCCAGGCCGGCATGAGCATGGTCATCAACGAGAAGTGAGTTTACATCCGCCTCTGCATCTGTCTTTAATAATTTCATATCTAACAAAACAGCACTGCTGCCAACTCTACTCGCTCCCTGGCCGAGTACCGCACTCTGTCCACCAAGGCCACCACTGTCGTTCCCGGCACTTCCAACAGCGGCTCAACTACCTCCAGCGGCTCGGCTTCGTCGTCCAGCGCTGCCACCACCAGTGGCTCTACGCTCCTGGCTGTGCCCAAGCTGGTCGCCGGTCTTGTCGCCGTTGCCGGTTCCTTCTTCCTCCTGTAAATGTCATCACATATGCATGCATAGGAAGTCGGCTAGATATACTGGGTATGGGTGCGTCTGGGTGGTAATGGTTTCATAAAACGGCTACCTTTCTTTTTCTTATGTTCTTCGCGGTCCCATGGATTGGGTGTATCATTTCCTCATTTTCCCTTCTCTTCTTTTATTCCCTTTTCTCGCTGGATTTGTCTTGTTTCCCACTCTTCGTCTGGAGGACTATATATTCCTTAAGCCCTGACAATTTTTAACGCTGGCAACATGGTCCACGTTTATCGTTGTCGGGGTGGTAGCGAATCATTAGCCTTGCTGCGGAAGGGCTCGAGGCTTGAGACCTGTTATTTACATCACTTTTTTCATTTGTTTGGTTTTTACGTACAAGGGACGGGTGTATGGCTGATGTCGGCCAAGAGAATAAAGATTCTATGATAATCTGTGTTGATTCTGAAGTGAAGACTAAAGTGAATGTTGTCGGTTCGTAAAGATGTCGGTTCGTAAAGATACGAGGATGAGTTGCATGAATGGCAAGTTATTTGTTTCATAATTGCAGTGTATTTATGATAGTCAAGGTAGCTACTCGTTCTTCGTCTTGGGCAGGGTACGGAAGCCTCTGCCGTCTTGTGCAGCTTTACATAGAGACTTCGGTTCGCCCTCCCAGCCTGGCTCGCGAACCAGCTGGCCCACGTACGTGTACTTGTTGCTCTTTCTAAAGAACTCGGACCAGTGCTTCACGGCTCCTTGCACCCGTTTCCGTGCGTTTTGCATCTCCTCCTCTCTCTTTGCTGCTAGCTCCTCGGGCGTCCAGTAGCTGTCAATCTCTGGGTTGTCCAACGGCAAAAACATCTCCTCGACACCACGCACATCGCCTGTGCGGTCCTCGGCAAAACAGCCTGTGACAAAGCCACGGCTGGCATCCACACCGGCAAAATAGTGGTACGAACCACCAGGGCCGTAGATGTGCCGTCCTGCCGACACGTCGTAGATGGATCCGTTGATAGAGAGGTAGACAGGCATTTCGGGGTTGGTGCCATCGTACTGGGCCAGTTCGTCGAGTGTCAGATATTTTGGTCCGGTCTGCGAGAGTTTCCAGTTAGCAAATGTTATCAATAAAGGGCAGCGTGCCAATTCCGAGCCAGGAGTTGAATAGTGCACACAGGGCGAGCTGCATGGTAGTTGGGCCCTACATATTGCAGCTTCCACCACGATAGCTTTAGGCAGTCGGGCTTGTTCTTGAAGCCCCAAAAGTACGACTCGCCGTTGGACACGAGGTAGCTGATGCCGCACGATGCCACAAGAAGGAACGAGATGACGCGCAGGATGTCGAGGTACGGGCTGTAGTCGTCCTCTTCTTCCACGCGCGCCCGCTTCTTGCGGCTTTTCCGCGGCTTGCTGGGTGCAGCATCTTTCGACTCTGTTACTGCTGCTGCTGCTGCATCTGCTGTGTCTGTTGCTGTCGTTGTAGCCGTCGCCTTTTCAGGCCGTGCCGCAAAAATGTTGTCGTCTTCTGAGTCAGACAGCTCCTCCACAAAGCCCGGCTGAGCAACGGGCACCCTCCGCAGACGGGCATTCGAGTCGTGCGCTGCCATTAGAAAGATAGATAGTCCCAGATGTCAAATGAAGGTTGCGAGTATCCAAGAATGCAAGTTCACGAAGCTGGCCTCGATCAAGAGACGGTTGCCTCGAGTCTTTGAAATGGCACGGCACAATCAAGTGACAGATAACACTTTGGCCACAATGCTCGTGTAGACAGGCGGCAGAGCATGCAACACTCTTAGTCGATACTCGATACGAACGGGTAGTGTGCCAGAAATAGATTGCCGGCCTGCCCAGATTGCAGATTGCACCAGATTTCCCTGATGTAAGGTGGACGATACAGTGGAAGCAAGGAGCTCCGGACCAATGCGCGTGCCAGCATTAGTGGGCACGACCCTGCAGGCGGGAAGTTGCTAGAGTGCGAGCTTGCCCAAAGTGTCATGAAATCAATTTACACTGGAGAATTAGTGGGCCTGATCAGCCACTAGCACTACGGGAGTAAAGCCACAGATCATACCAAAATACCAAATTTTGGGTCACGTGAAGACGTGGAGCAAGTCGCGTCTCCCCAGCAACAGTGTCCAGTAGCGTGACCCACAGTCAACAAGGCAGGCAAGTTTACAGTCAATAGTCAATATGGGACGAGGCAGGCCAAAGGTGGCGCCGGCCGTTTGTTCCACCCGACGCACATTCAATCCATACATTGACAGGCATTTGTTTGGTGGGATGATTTGACGCTGCTTACTTTGAACATACCGACCATCGGCAACATCAACAACACAACACATCGACGACCACCACGACGACAACCGTGACGACAACTCTAATCCCGAGTAAACAAACACCACCATCTTGACCAAACAAGCACGACTGCTATTTTACCCAACGCGCATCGCGTCACTCATCAACTGAGCACACACCCAAACAGCAACACAGACCGGTGATGGACTCGCAAAACGGCCGCGTGGGCTCGCCCGGCCCGCTGCAGGCAATGTCGCCCGAGCGCGTCAACCAACAGCACGGCACCGCGCTCGGCTTGAACTCCAGCGTCGCCTCCGTCACAGATAAGATCAGCCAGTTCAACTCGCTCGCAATGCAGTCAAAACAGCTCGAGCGTAAGACCGCCGACGCAGCATTGAAGCGGGCCATGCTTGGCCGTGAAGAGGCAGAGACGGATATGCGGCGGTACCGCGACGAGGTGCGCCAGCTGCGCAAACAGTTAGAGGAAGGTCGCGACCGGGAGCGGCGCGTCGGCGAGAGACTCGAGGGTGTCATGGTAAGTTGGCCGCTGCATTTTTCTCTTTCTTTTAGGGGGCGGCTTGCACTAACAGCGTAGGAAAACTACGGCCGGGCAAAAGAGACGCACGCGCACACACAGGCTCTGTGGGAGAAGGAGATCCGGCGAGCACGCAAGGAAACCTTCAAGTCACAGAGTGCTATTGTGAAGCTGCAAGAAGAGCTCAAGGCAGCACGCGCCAACAGCAAGGCCACCGAGGAGGCGCTTGTTCACGAAAAGGAGCGCAGCAAGGCTCGTGAGCAGGAGGCGTTCCAGGCGCGCTACGAGCTGGTTGGATGCCAAGAGGAGCTGGAGCAGACGCTGCAGAAAGTGAAGATGCTCGAGCAGGAGCGGGATGCTTTTAGAAGCCTGGCCAAGTCGGAGGAGGATGTTGCACGTATTGCGTCTGAAGGCCGCCTACCGCTGCCGCCACCCGGCCCCGAAGAGGAGGAGGAGGAGCTCAAGAAGCTGGACGAAAAGGACAACGAAGAACAGAAGGCTACAGCGGCTGCCGACGCGGACAAGATGGACGAGACCGATGACGGAATCAGCGACAGAGCCAGCGACAGCGAGAGCGACGACAAGGTTCTTTCCATGCCCAAGCAGAGAAGCAAGCACCAGAGCATCAAGGGCCGCCGCGTGTCCCAACTGCACGACATCAAGTCATCAGCTGCAAGCGAGGCCGAGATCGACGAGCTCACGCGTCTGTGGCAGTGGGAGAAGCAGCGTGCCGATCGGGCGTCTGAGCTTGTTGAGTACCTAGAGGCCGAGTGCTATCTACGTGCCTGCTCGTGCATGAAAAAGCGCCCACGGGCAAGCATCCTCGAGTCAGCTCGCAAACGGCCTGCCCTTGATCTTGGTGACGGTAGTGACCGCATCATTCTTAGTGAGAAGGCTGCCCTCTCCTCGCCCACCGCCAAGATCCGGGCTTCTCTGTCGCCGAGAAAGCTTCTGCCCAGTACTCTCAACAACAATATTGAGGCCGACCCCGAGAAGCAGCCTCAAGAACCCTGCAACGACCAATCGCACGACCACGCCCATGAGCAATCTCCCAAGCAGTCTCCGAAGCACAAGGCTCCCCGGCCCAGCATGACCGTTTTCATTCCTGAGGAGGGTATTTTCCGCACTGTCTCGCAGCAGATCGCAGAGGAGATGGAGGATGCCGTGTCTGCAGCAGCCAACGCCACTATCACCGCCATGCCCGAGGAACCGGCCGCCATAGACCTCTTCCCGGCCGACGAGGAGGAGGCCATTCCCACGCTTGAACATGATATCGTGCACTCGGGAGAGAAGCAGGCACCTCCAGAAGCCGACGAGGATGTTCAGGACGTCGAGGATGCTGCCGACACGACCGTGGGCGACGTGACTACGGAAACAGCATACACCGTCGAGACCACAGAAAAGTCCATGTATGCGCGCACTCCGTCAGTTGAACCTCCTGCTTTTGCTCAGACGCGAACCTCCTTGCTTTCTCTCCTTGACGCACCCCATAGACAAGAGGTGGAACAGCCAATTAACTTTTATGTGCCCACCACACCAGGCCCCGCACCCTCCAACACGCACCGTAACAATCACGGCAACACCACCCGCCAGCCCATTGACATTGACCTTGGGGACAACGACGACAACGACGACGACAATGACGAAAGCATGGACAACGAAGAGCCTATTCGGCGCGCCGCGGCCTCAATTTTAGTGTCGAGCACGTCGGCACAGGACATGGATGACACGGAGATGGGTGATGAGGACGACGACGACGAGATTACGGAAGAAATTGAGCAGTCTCGCGTGTCTGATGTCACTGAGGTTTACGGCCGCTCTACCCGGACGCAGCCGGAGCCGGAGGTCACTGGCCCGATTATGCAGGCCGAACAGCCTGTGATAGCGGCGCAGCAAGAGGTGGAGCACAATACGCAACCCCGAATGAGCAGAGCAGAGGCGCAGCCTCATCGCTACGAAACGCCTGCGCTGGAAGACCCCGTCCCCAAGCGCAGCACTGTTCGGCCGCATACAGTGATTGGCAATGTGCCGTTGACAAAGATGAAGACGACCCTCACCACTACCACCAAGGTGCCTCTGCGCGAGGAGACGACCGACCCGAGCCTAGCACAGCGTATCATGGCGGCTCAGCGCACACCACAGAACAAGAAGACTACGTCGTCGTCATACAGCGACAATAGCGGCGATGTGAATGATGGCCCTAGCTTTGACATCAACAATCCTGCCCTGACGCCGACAATGACACGCGAGCAGTGCCTTGCTCAGATTAGGGAACGGCGCGGCCGGGCCCGTAGTGCTGCTAGCGGCTCGTCGTCGTCGTCGGCCAGATCGCACTCGGGATCAGGCCCGAGCACATCAAACGGCGTCACCAAGCCTGGTTCTGCTACGGGTACAGGTGCTACACGCCGTCCTGTGACACCTGGCACGGAACGGAGAGAGGTCAGCGCGCCTGTGCGGCGGATGGCCAGTGGCCGGCGTGCGTGGAACTGAGATGATGGCTGTTGGCAGTGGTTGGCAGTTGGGAGAGTTTGAGACGTCTTGCACTATTAATACCCCGGTGATGATTTATGACGGATGACGGCGGTGTGTTTTTTATTTCTGCGTTTAGTTTGCTTATATTTTTTCTGTTTCTGCTTTTTCTATTATATCGCCGGTTCTTTCTTGTCATATCTTTTTGTTGTCTATTCTCTGGCTAAGCGTGCATTATTGGCGTTTATGTCGTTTTTTTTTAATACTCTTTCGACCTGGTTGTTTTTGGTACTTAATAATTGGTGGCGTTTTAAAATACATGTTTTTCTTCGTCTTATCTTCTCGCCTGAAATTGATTACCAGAATAACCTTTCTTTGGTAGCGAAATATTTACTATATCTGCACGGTGATTTATATATTTTCGTGGATGAAACAAAAAAATATTATAATTCCTGATATCCGTTATGATACTAATAGGTTAACAATTATCGTGTGACCCGAGTAACCAGTACACTTCAATCCGCCAACCTTTTCTCTGCTGATGTCGTCTGATTCATTCGTCCAAACGTTCAAGATGTTATTATATACACACGGCCTGTCAATGTGCTAATAACCGTCGGAAATCCCCAAGAGCTGTAAATTAAAAACAAGGCACGAGATTGAGCTGATATCAAGCCGCGTCTCATCACTGATACTCGAATGACAAATTTGATCCAAAGTCTGCCTGCACAGAGGTGAGCATGAAGAAGGATGAAGGATCCCTGCCGAGCCAACGGCCACTGTATTTACCGACAGGCCAACAGCGCTTTGTCTGTGAATGGCTGTGATGGACTAGCATAGAGCATCAACATAATGACAAAAGAAAAGCACGACAGACGTCTACACTACCGTGGAAGTGTACCGTGGAAGTGAGACGCTGTCCACCTCTACTGTGCCTGGAGCCACGCCATGCAGTGCTGCTATTTAGAATGAGCTGCTGCTGCTGCAACATGGTTCGCCAGCCGTCGCATTGGGGCAGCCAAGGCACTCACTTTCACACACCGCGCTGTAGCAATCCGGCATTCAAGCATGACGGAATGGGATGCCAGGTCTCGCCAACGGAAAATAAAATCACGGCTGTCATCGTTGACAAGGCACTTATGCCTGAGGGCCAAAGGCTGCAGGGATCGTCGTTGTCGATCACCTCTCAAGTCTGGTTCCTATGCTGTAGGGCTCGGCCAAAACGTCTCGAACTCTTGGGCTAAGATGACCGGCTGCCAAGCTATCAACCAGCCGCCGAGTCTACCGCATGCTACGGAGTAAATGTTCACTTATTATTGTTGACTAATACCGCTTGGCTCTTCGTCTGCTCTTGGCTGGTATGTTGGTTGCCCACCATCAAGTCAATCATCTGGAGCATCACCACCCCCTTCAATTTGGTAACACATCAGCACAGGCCAAACCACTTGATCGCGGCCGCCGACACTTTCGTATTTTGCGGAAGCTGCGGCTGTTGACGAGAATGCATCTTCCGATGAGAGTGTTGGCCAAGTGTTGGCCAAGCGGGGGGGGGCTCGCCGAGACGTACAGTCAAAGAGATGCTGGAGAAACTGACAATAGCTCTACCACCAAACACCTGGTGTGACCGACTTCCAGACCCTTTGCGTGAAGTATAGATTGCACTCGTAAAAACCCCCAGCTATACCAGCACGTCCTATTTATCCTGTTACGTCCGTGGGAAGGCCGATACATATGAATATGAAGGGCATAGATGGCTGTCGTGTCGTATACGTCGGCAGCTTCTGGCTGCACCCTGCGCGCACCCTGCAAAGAGACTGGCCAACGTAGGCTGCCCTCACCACTTCGCAAGTGATAATCCCGGAGGATAGCAGAACCATAAGACGAGCTTCTCTGGGTCCGTTTTCGTGTGGTGATCCTGAATGCCACTTGCTATGCGTGTCCCGGACCGAGTGTCTTCTGCTGTCCCATATGTTGGTACGTATTGGCATGTATTAGTATGGCTGATGCCCTCGGTCACTTCGCTTCATATAGCTGCCTCGAAAAGTTTCTTCCCCCAGAGACACAGGCCTCCAAAACTCGCAGTACCACCATCATGAACAACATGGAGTCGTATGCACTCATCATCCTGTACCTGGCTATCCCCAGCATTCTCTATTCCTTCTCCCAAACCCTCTTGTCATGGAAGAAGGCACCAAAGACCAAGGCCCGCAACCAGAAGCCCAAGTTTCCCGGGCCCAAACAGTACCCTCTGGTGGGCCGCATCCATGACCTGCCTCGCTTCTCTCTCTGGCTCAAGTTCAAAGAATGGGCAGACGAGTTTGGGCCCATCTACCAGACACGGGCTGTCGACCAGACCTTTGTAATCATCTCCGACGAGAAGATTGCCCATGAGCTGCTTGTCAAGCGTGGCCACATCTACTCGGGCCGGCCCCAGATCCGCTCCTTGTTCCGGCACAAGGAGGGGCCCAACTACTCGGCACTCATGGACCGCCACGATACATGGCAGCGCCAGCGCAAATGGGTGCACGCCGCCATGGCCGAGGCATACAAGCACCATTTCTACGGCCATATAGAAGCCGAGTCGCACCGGCTGCTGGCGATGCTTGTGCTTGACCCGGCACGCTTCTTGGACTACTCGCGGGAGTTCTGCGGCAGAGTCATGTCGCGCCTCGCCTGGGACGATGCCACGCAGGGCCGCATAAATGGCGACAGTGCCGACACGACGCTTCACTGCATGTCCGTGTCGGGCCCCATCACCAACACTGTGTCGCCGCTCTGGCATATACCACAGATTGTCAACCCGTGGAAGCAGTATGAAATCAAGCGCGAGCGCGAGCAGAAGCAGTGGTGGGTCAACAACCTGCGGCTGGCCAAGGCGCGGTACCTGCGCGGCGACCTGCCCAAGGATACCTGGGGCTTCCGGTACTTTGAGCAGCTGCAGGCCGATGGCAGCAGCAACGACACCCTGGAGCAGAGCGAAGAGCAAGAAGTCTTTGGCGCCTGCATGATCGGCTTCTTCAATCTTGTGGGTGTCGTGACGCTATCCGGCCCGCTCAAGTTTTTCGAAATGGCCATGGCGCTGCATCCCAAGTGGCAGCACAAGGCCCAGGCCGAGATTGACAGCGTCTGCGGCGACCACATGCCGACCATGGCCAACTTTGCTGCGCTTCCGACAGTGCGCGCCTGCATCAAAGAGACGCTGCGTTGGCGGTCGGGTGTCCCCCTCGGCGTGCCACACCAAGCCGAGCGTGATGATGTGTACCGTGGCGTCGAGATCAAAAAGGGCACAATCATGCTGGCATGCGAGTGGTCTCTCAACCGCGTGCCCGAGCGCTACCCAGACCCAGAGGTCTTCCACCCGGAGCGGTATCTGGAGGCAGGCTGGCCGACGTTCATGGAGCCCCTGAGCAAGTACCCCAACCTGCGGGACGGCGCGTCGATGCACACCTTTGGCTGGGGCCGGCGCACGTGTCTGGGCAAGGACATTGCCGACGACGAGTTGTTTGTGAGCTGTGCGGCGCTGCTCTGGGGCTTTGAGTGGGCGCAAAAGACGTGTCCGCTGACGGGCAAGACCGTTGCCATTGACACGCAGGCGACCAACTCGCACGTGATCCTGGAGCCGAGCCCGTTCCAGCTGAGCATCAAGCCGCGGTCAGCGCAGCGTGCACAGCAGATTCTGGACGGGTACAATGCAGTACGAGACCAGGTGCGGGTGGAGTTTTAGCATCGCGTGTGATGACGAGTGTTTTCTTTTTGTTATTACTTTTCTTTCTTTTTCTTTTTCTTTTTCTTTTTCTTTTTCTTTCTTTTTCTTTTTCTTTCTTTTTCTTTTTCTTTCTTTCCTTTTGGTGTTCACGAGACGAGATGATGAGTCCAGACTTCAGCCGACATGAATGGCCTCAGTACGCGGAGTTTGTTTTCATTTCCATCTGCTATTTCCTCCCATTGAAATTCTCTTCTGTTGTCCTCTTGTTTCCTCGCATCCCATGGCTGCAACTGATACATTATGCGTGTGATCCACAACATCGTGATGCCAAGACGCGATGCCCCGAATCTGATAAGCCGGGAGTGGGGATGCAGGGTTCGCGAGGTTGTTTCCTATTTGGGACTGGGGAATTTACCGATTTAATCTACCTTTTTATTTTTATTCATCTCTCCTGTCCCCTTCGAACAGCTTTCAGACAGACCGCTTTGATTTTCGAGATGTAGAGACAATACATTTAGTTAACAACTCAATGTCAAATTGGTCCGGGAAACGATTCAAGAAGGGAGTGTCGGAGGCATTTTTTATTGTAAAAAATGAACTATCATCAACCCGCTGGTGACGCTGCCTGTCATCTTTGTCCTGGCCCGGCAGCAGTACCGCGCCTACAAGCAGGGCCGCCTCGCGCCCTACCCCTACCGGGGCATGTCCGTTGCCCAGGGCCTCGCGACGTTTGGCAAAGAGATTGATATCATCGGCCTGTTTTTGGTCTCGGCCGGCTTCTTGTTCGTGCTGCTGCCTCTGACCATTGCGAGTGCGGCACCCCATGGCTTCCAGACTGGCTACATCATTGCCATGCTTGTCATGGGTGGCATCTTCTTCATCCTGTTCCCGCTGCACGAGCTGCGCTGCTCGCAGCCCATGGTCAACATCCGGCGCGTGTCGCGCGACGTCAATGTCCTGATCCCGGCCGCTATTGTGTTTGTCGACCAGCTCAGCTACGCCCTCACCTTGACGCCCGTCTACCAATGGAGCCGTATCATTTCGACTGGGACGTCAGCAATGCCACCTACTTCATGTACACCCAGAGCCTGTGTCTTGTGGTGTTTAATATCGTGTCCGGCTTCTACAGCACCACGACTGGCCGCTACAAGTGGATTGCCTTCCTCGGTGCCGTGCTGCGCTTCATTGGTCTCGGCCTCATGATCCGGTACCGCACCGCCGGCAGCACCGTTGCCCAGGCTGTCGTGCCCCAGGTCGTCCAGGGTATCGGCGGCGGTTTCATGACCGCCAGTCTGCTCGCCGTTGCCCAGGCTGCCGTGTCGCACCAGGAGGTGGCTATTGTCACGGGCTTCTACCTGCTGGTGCTCGAGGTTGGCAGCTCTATTGGCAGTGCCGTCGTCGGCGCCGTCCAAAAACAGCTGCGCCACGAGCTGACAGGAGAGCTCTCTGGCCTTGCAGACAGCACGGTGATCGAGACCATCTATGGCCGGGGCGCCGTGGCTGCCATCCAGTACCCCAAGGGCACGCCTATCCGCACAGGCATCATCAATGCCTGGTCCAAGAACATGCACAGCTTGCTTGTTGGTGCCATTATCATTGCTGCGTTCGCCGTCGTTCTTGCCTTTTTCCTGCCCAACAAGGCGCTGCCGGACAAGCAGAACTTTTCCGACAACGAGGATGCTGTGACGCCCATTCCCACAGCACTGCGTGCTCCGGTCGCCTCGGAGAAGTGAGCTCGATTGACGTTGTTTGACAAACAAGACAGTCAATAGGACTGATTAATATTAATATTGCTATCCTCTACATATAAATCACTCTACATATAAATCAAATAGTTGGAATATACACCCGTGATAGTACATCAACCACATCTAACCGAACCGAATACCAGAGGATGGGTTCCATGTTGTCGGTCCCGATCCATGTTGCGGCTGTCCACTGTTTGCTTGCTGCTGCTGCTGCTGTTGTTGCTGCTGCTGTTGTTGACCAGACCCCCCAGGCGCTGGCGAGCCACCGAACCGGATACCCATCTCAGGAGTCCACATCTGCCGCTGCTGAAACTGCTGCTGCAGCGTTTGTGGGATTCCCTGCTGGAGAGGCTGGGGTGTCTGTTCCTGGGGGTATGGCGTATGCTGCGGAGGTGTGGGTAGGTGCGGTGCCGCCTGCTGCTGCTGTTGCTGGTGCTGAGGCAGCGACTGCCAAGACTGAGGTGTTGGCGCTTGGACTTCTGGTTCCTGGTATACCTGCTGCTGGTAGAATGGTTGAGGCTGCTGTTGGGGCTGCTGCTGTTGCTGTTGCTGTATCGGCGGTGATGACAGAGGCGCACTCTGGGCCTGGTGTCTCTGGCCGAGATTAAGCGACGACAACACCGGCATCGACAACTCCCTAATTGGTTAGTATGGATCTCTCCGAGGAGCTGAAAAGAAAAGCCCAAATGGCAGGCTTACTCTTCCATGGCTTGGGCTTCGCTTCGCCGCTGCTGGACCCATGTCCTACACCGGTCTCGGAACGACCCAACAATCTTGCTAAGATCGTTGTAGAACTTGCGCCCGACCTCAACGTTGCGCACAATCTCCTTGTACTTGTAGTGTGCATTGTCCAGCTGCTGCAGTGCTGCCTCGCGCTCGCGGCCGCCACGGTCCGTACCGGCGGCCTTCTTTTGGCTTGCAAACTCGCGGTTTGCCCGCGTGATGTCGTCGAGCAGCTTCTCTTGGTCTGCCTTTTCCTTGTCGACGAGCTGTTCCTGGTCGCTCTCGTACAGGTCGTGCAGACGTGTCTCGAAGAAACTGTCAAAGTGTGATGCCACAATCGGCGTGTTGGGGTATGCGCGCTCGAGCCGGGCCGTCTCCTTCATAATGTCGGGCTTGATATCGTCGGCTCGTGCCTTTTCGCGCAGCGTCTCGACACGCTTCCGCCGCCGTGACTCCAGCCGCAGCACATCGTTGTATGCACTCCGCAGCCGGCCGAGAGATGGTTTGACCGACTCGGGCAGATCCATCTTGCGGCTGTTGGGCACAAAGTCCATTAGCGCCCGGTCGGGGCCGGCCAGCATGGCGAGCATTTCTTCGATGCCCGCAAACATGTCACGCACAACACCGTCACTGGACCCACTCGAAGCAAAGTAGCCCTCGATCTCGTCGGCATTAGCCCACAGCTTCTGGCCCTGGCCCTCGTCGACACGTCCTTCTGGGCGTGGCCACCGCTCAGTTCCGTATTTGCGCCGCAGTTGAGCGTCCTCATCGCTCTCGACGGCCAATAGTGCCTTGCCCTCGTCAAAGGTGGCACGGTCTCCCGCCCGCAGCTTGTCGATGTCGGCAAAGCTCCGTTTGCAGCGGTTGACAGCATCTGCATACCGTATTTCTTCAGCATGCTGGACTAGTGTGCCTGGAAGACCCAGGGGCCGTTCTATGGCCTGCAGGGAGCCCGGCAAGTTCAGTTCCAACAAGGTGGCATGCAGTGTCTCGGTGAGAACTTCAAGGTCGTTGATAATGTTCTGGTTGACGAGGCGGTCACGGCGCTCTTCGTAGACGGAAACAGCCAAGTGGACGGCAAATGGGACGAGCTTTGAAAACAGAGCCGGGCCAAAGTCGGCATGGTCGCCGAGGTATTCAAACGGCTTCTCGACTTGTGGTGGCGTGCGGGAGGTGGCCATGTTGGCGCGGTCGAGGATCTTGAGTTCTGATTTTGGCGGCACGATATCTAAAAAGTTAGTGACACGTTAAAATAACAAGTAGACTCTCAGTCAGACAAATAACTTACTCAAGTAGATGACATCGTTGTCGCGCTCGGCACGCTTGAGATCCTCCTCGATGCGGCGCTTCAGTCCGTTCAGATCATCGATAACCGTCTTGTTGAGATAGCCGCCGCGCGTCTCCTTCAGACCCTCGGCCACGCAAGTCTGCGCATCCTGCAAGCGGGCAATCTCCTCGCCGTAGCGCCGCTTCTCCAGACAGTCCAGTGATGCCCGGTACTGCGCAGCAGCAGCAAAGTGATGGTGCTTGGCGCTCACGTG
Source organism: Ophiostoma cf. undulatum (assembly GCA_022392935.1). NCBI lineage: Eukaryota > Fungi > Ascomycota > Sordariomycetes > Ophiostomatales > Ophiostomataceae > Ophiostoma > Ophiostoma cf. undulatum. The sequence continues at coordinate 696,324 of JAKRGL010000047.1, read as the reverse complement.
ATGGATCCAGGCACGGCTGATTGCATCGCTCTTCATCGCCGCCTCGCCGGCCTGGTTGTACAGATCGGAGAGACGCGCGGCCAGCTTCGCGATGGTGGCATCCTTGTAGCGTTCTGAGACGGCACGCATCCAGAAGCACTCCTGCGCCTGGGCCAGCATCAGCTGCTCGAGGCACTCCAGGGTCGCGTTGTCCATGTCCTCGGGCAGCACGCCCGACACGTCGGGGTCTGTCACGATTGTCTCTCGCAGGTATTTGAGGACGCCAGCCGCCTGCATGAAGTAGCTAGCCGAGGTCTTGAGCCCGTCGGCATCGGCTGCACCGCTGGTCTTTTCGCCGGAACTGCCCACACCACCGCTGCCGCTGCCACTACCGTTGCCGGCACCTGCTGCCGCCAACTGTCCATACAGTGCTGCCAGGTTGTAGAGCACATTCGCACGCTCAAACTTGAGGTTGTTCTGCACGATTGGACGCTCAACGTTGTAGCCAAGGGCCGGGTACCACGTGAACTCGGCGCCGATCTCCACGGGGAACTTGCCGCCGATCCACGACAGCTGCCCCGCATATGCCTGCAGCTTGCGGATGCCGCTTGTGTGTGCTTCGCGCACATTGACAGCATCGCGACGCAGTGTGTCGATCACGGCCATGTCGTCGCGGAACGTGTCCGGGTGCTGGCCGTACTTGTCGGTGACATACTGGCGGATGGTCGTGGAGAGAGTGAGGTGTGTTGATTTGCGGAAGGGGATCGAGAGCTGGGTTGACTGGGATGCCATGATGCGGCGTTGTCGGGGGCTGTCCTGCTCGACACGGGTCTTGCTCGTGGCAGAAGATATCAGAATATTTGTCGCGATGCACCGGTACAATAAGCAGCAGAAGTGCAGAAATGCGCCTAATGAGGTCATTGTCAACAAACTGCCAGGCGGCTGAGGGGCGCGGAAATAGTGGGGAGCTGCCTTTGAAACGGCGACCAATCAGACTGGTTATATGCATAGGCTTTATTGCATGTAGCATGCTCAGCGCCTATATTTATAGCGCATGTACAGGCTATGTACATCCAGTAATAGTCGTGCTCTGCTGCCCGCGATAGATCTCGTCGAGTGTTGAGATGGCCAGCGGCGCGAGAAGAGAAGATGCCGGTGGAAGTGACAAGAGCTTGATGCATGTGTAGTATGTCTGCATATGGGCAAGCGCGGGGCTTCCCTTTGAAAATAGAGCATGGCCTTGCCGTTGTGTTGTTGTCCGTTGCCTTGATGTCGAGACGATGCAGAGCCGATGCAAACACCTGTGTCCGAGTCGGACAGCAGGATAGACCAAAGCTGAGGTAGTGAGTGCATATACATGCACATACCTGCCCATTGTGTGTCTCTATAGATACTATAGCTTGCGTAAACAAAGATCACCATCAACGACCCGACACTGGTCATCATGCCACGCTTGAGCCGCGATGTAGAGGGCATGCCGGGGGCGGCATTGTCCCTGATCAGCCTGCGGGTTATGTGCACCGGTCTACAATATATTTCAGCTCAATATCACTGCAAACTACTCTGGCCAACAACAGATCACACGGGCGTCAGCGACAAAGCATGCCGCTCACAGGAGAATCCTGCTCCCTTGTGGCCACAGCTGACATCGGATTTGCGTCTGCGTAAGCCCTAGGAATATACCAGCAAGCTTGTGCTACCGGCGCCTGGCCGGAGTCGGAATCATGTTGGTCAATCCATGTGTAAGACGGATGATATCAGACTTGTATGCCGACCTGTCGATACTTGGTCCGCAGCTCAGCCGTATAAGCCAGACATAAGCCAGCCACATCCAGGAGGCGAGATGTCCGCTTATTACGAGAATACGAGGCATGGATGCAGCGACGATCGACGTCAGAGCTTAAGTCGGGGCTGATGAGCAGAGCGTTGCTGACATCCCACAACGCCTTCAGTCCGCGGTATATAAGTGTGGCTACGTCTTGGCAAAGTCGGCTCTTGTAACTTCACTCTCGCCTTGGAGCGTGCACTCATCAGCATCATGTATCTCTTCAGCCTTGTATTCGCGGCGGTGATGGCCGTGCCAGTCCTCACGAGCCCGCCAGCCGCCAATGTATCGGTCTTGGCAACCTTTCCCAAGCCTACGTGGAATGAGAATCTTGCCATCCGTGATAATGGGTACATCCTCACCACCAGGTTCGACAAGCCCGAAGTATACCAGGTCGACCCGCACAACGGCGAACGGCTGCTCGTGCATGCTTTTGACGCATCCGAGTACAGCGGTTGTCTTGGTATTGCCGAGGGCGACGTGGACGTCTTCTATGTCATTGGTGCACCTCCCTACGACGACAAGCTCATCAAGACAAACGGAACCAACACCATTTTCCGGATCGACATGACTACCTTTGAGGCCGATGGCGGGACGGTTGTCAGCAACGCCACTGTGACCAAAGCTATTGACGTTGATGCTGCCAACATTCTCAACGGCATGGCGGCGTATGACAAGAACTACCTGCTCGTGGCCGACAGCGTCCAGGGAGTCGTGTACGGGATTGATCTCGCAAAGAACAAGTATCTCGTCGCCGTCGAAGACCCAAAGATGAAGGCCACCTACAACACGGCGAGCCCAGCCACGCCGCTGGGCGTCAATGGCATCAAGATGTTCCGGTCCTACTTGTACTGGACCAACACGGCCGGCGGGTTTATTGCACGGGTGCCATTCAACAACCTGGAGGGCGCTCTGGCAAACTCGACAATTGCCATCACCGATGTGCCCCTGGCCGACGACTTTATCGTCCGCGACGATGGCGTGGCATTTGTGTGCCAGAACCAGGTCAACGTGCTGTCGGTCGCCTATCTTGACTTTGGTGCTGGCCACGGATGCGGCAGTGTCCAGGCAAGCACCATTGCTGGCAGCCTGACGTCGGCGACGCTTGCCGGCGTGTCTGCGGCCCAGTTCTCACGCACCGAGGGCGAGGCTTACCGGCTGTACTTGACAACGAGCGGAGGTAAGATATGTCATTATCGAATCTATAAGAAGGCCTGCGCACTAACTTGCATAGCCGAGGGGAAGCCCATCAACGGTACAGTCACGGTCGGGTCGACGGTATCCTACATTGATACTTTGGAGTATTGAACTGCTGCAGTTGATGGAGTGCGAATGCATGTAGAGAATAAGTCTTATTTTGTATCTTGTATAAAAAACTATAAATGGTAGGCACTACTTGTTTGTGTTTTAGTCTTTTTTTCTGATTTGGGTTTTGGGGGGCAATATCAAAGAACCAGGTAGAACCAAAACAAACGATAAACAAAGGTCAAGATAGAGATGCCCGTGAATAAAGCTCCCTTTTCCGTACTTCCAAAGACACGCCCAGCCCCTTCCATGCTTCCTCCGCGTTGTATATATGCAATGTGCATCTTCTACCCCTATTTTATTGCCGCGGGCGGTTCATCGGCCCGGTCCGTCTTAGCTGTCTAACCTCCCAACGCCGCTCGCAAAAATAAAAGGCGAGCAGAAAAACAATGAAATAGCAAACCAGTCAGAAGAAAAGAAGACAAGACAATAATAAAAAAGCAGTGATAAAAGGGAACTGATCCAATGCGAAAGGTTTAAAAACAACGCAAATAAAGGCACAGCAAAGTGTAGAGCAGACAAAGCAAAAACCCGATTCATGTGCCGGAAATGAAGATCGGATCTTGGTTGCTCAGTAGCCCGTGCTGGCATCTGTCCTAGAACTCCCAGGTCGAGTCGTCGCCAACGGACTGGATGGCCCAGTTGAACTTCTCACGCAGAGTCTTGGAGAAGAACTTCTCGATGGGGACGTCGAACTTGTTGGAGAAGACGACAGTCAGGCGGGGATCGATGTAGTTCTAATAGGTTAGCATGTCTTGATGTCATTGTCGTATAAAGGAAACGACGGGAAACAACGAGGGAATAACTTACGATCTTGGAAGTGCCCAGGGCAACCTCCTTGTTCCCGTCCTTGTCAGCCGCCTGCATCTCCATGTTGTGGATGCGCTCGTCGATCTTGTTGGAGCTGGCCTCGAGCTTTTCCACACTTGGCGTCTTGCCCTCGGCCTCGACCTTATGGGACTTGTTCTCCTTCTTGAACTTGGCCTCGAGCTCGCTGACGGCCTTGAGGCGCTCCTTGAGCTCCTTCTCGGGCAGCGGCTTCTCTTTCTCGCTGACGCGCTTCTCGTTGTCCTTCTCAAACTTCTTGACAATCTTGGTGCGCATCTCCTCCGCGAGGAAGATCTGGTGCTCCAGAACCCAGGCGTCCGTCAGGTCGGCAGGGCGCTCAAAGTACTCGGCCCCGCGCTTCTTCTTCTGCTTGGGGTCGACGTCAAGCATCATCATGCGCGTGCGCCACTTTTGGTACTTCAGGCCGCGGATACGGTCGCCCATCTTCTCCATCTGGGCCTCGTGGCTGGCACCGACTGTACGCTTGTGGTTACACAGAATGGCCACCTTGCGGTTGCAGTCGTTATACAGCTTGACCTTTTCGGCCATGGTGATATCGGACGTGGGCAGGTCGCGCAATAGGTTAGACATGGTGATGGACGCGTTGTAAGTACGGAACACCTTGGCAGTCAGGCCCTGCATGTAGCTCGACAAGTGCTTGTTCAACTGCGAGGTGTTGAGGCGATCAAAGATATCGTCGCCATCCTCCTTTGGCGGCTTCTTAAACATCTTCAAGTTCTTAAACACCTGCCGGTCCACCGTCACCTCATCGTAGAAGGGGATACTGTCCTTGCCCAAAAAGTCGAAAATGACCGTGTTGGGTTCGCGTAGCGTAATGTGCTCGTACTTGAGTGAGCAGCAGCCGACGGTGTCAGCCTCGTTGTCCGTGTCCTTTTCGTTGCCAGCTCTCAGTGCAAAGCGGTCGATCAGGTACATGGCAGTGGCACGCTGGCGGTCGGCCATGATCTCGCTCTTGAGCTCACGGGTGTAGTCGGTGCGGATGCGCTTGATGTGCTTCTTGAGGGTGCGGGCCTTTTCAAACTTCTTGAAGTCGGCCTGGCCCTTGACTGCACTGTTTGCAGCCAACATGACGTACTTGTAGCAGCCATTAATGTTCTCCTGCCACATGGCCAGCCAGGTGGCCTTGTTGTCGTGCTGAACAGCCTTCCACTTGTGACCAGCTGGCGGTGTTGGGACCGGGGCATCCTTGCCAATATTGATTGTGACTTGCTCAGGCAGCACACGCTTCTTGAGCTTGCCAGTCTTGGGGTGCTCACCACGGCCACGGAAGAGACCTGGGGGCTCGACACGGAAGTTGCCGACCTTTTCTTTCCGGCCGTCCCATTTGCAGTAGAGGAACGGGGCCTCCAGCTTGGCCTTCTCCTCCTTTTCGATCTTTTTCTCCTCCTTGGTGCGGTTCTTTCTCGCCTCGGTCAGGGCCTTGTAGTACTCAAACATGGGCATGAAGTCAATCTTGGAGAACTCCTTGATGTTGACCTTTTGCCCATCCAGGGTCTTGGCGCCGCCCGTCTTGTCGAGTGCTTCTTGGAAGTCGGTGAAAAAGTTCTTCTGGAAGGTCGGGTTCTCGGTGTTGACTGTCAAGTGCAGCATGGAGCCGAAGAACGTAGCGACCTCCTCTGCATCGGGGTGCAGCTCGACTGGCTTACCGTCGTAGTAGAGGCGCACGTGTTTTGGCAGCGGCTGGTAGGGGGGAGGGAAGACAACGCCGGCGTGTTCGAGAGTGTTCCACTTAATAGAGTCGTCCTCTTTCTTGGGCGCATCCCACCACCGGTATTCTTCCTCCTCCTCCCCCTCCTCTTCGCCAGGCTCGGCGCTCTCGGCCTTCTTGTCGCCCTTGACAGCAGGCTTTGCAGCGGCCTTCTTTGGGGCGGCAGCGGCGGGTTTGCGGGCGGCAGGCTTGGCTGCCTTAGCAGATGCCTTTGCAGGCGTCTTTTTCTTGGACAGGGGTGCGTCCGAGTCGGACTCGTCCTTGACCTTGGTGCCATTGGTCTTCCGTTGTGAGGCGGGTGTGACGCCGTTGGACTGGCGCTTCTTTGGCTTGGACAGGACCTCGTCCTCAGAGTCGGAGACTGGAGCGCGCTTGACGGCCGATGTGCCGTTTGTGCGCTTGACGCCGTTGCCGTTGGGGGTGCCGTTGGCAAGCTTCTTCTTGCTTGCGATGGGCTCGTCTTCGCTGTCGGACAGGGCCTTTTTGGACTTTTGGCGCTTGGCCTACATTGACCGTTAGTGGTTTGTCGCGTTGCATGGGCGATAGAATGGGCATGAGCCGGTTGGTTGAACTCACCAAAGGGACGCCATCGTCGCTGTCGGACTCGTCCTTGTAGCTGACGGGCTTGTCCATGGACACACGCGCCTTACGCTTGATTGCGCCGTTCATAGAGGCTGTAAGGAAGAGGGACATGTCAGTATATTTGCAGATGAGAATTGAAGCACATAGCTCCAGTCGTAGGTGCTAGATAAGCAAGTGGTGCGTGGATTGTGATGCGTAAGCAGATGGGGGCACGCGATATGTTACTGCTGGCGCTGATGACCGGGTGATGCGAACGCCATGCGGTGATGAGGCAAAGCAAAATCGAGGCAGAAAGGCATCGCGCTCTCCACAGGCGCGGGCTTGCATTTGATCGATAGGTCGTCGGGTGCCGACTGCAGAAGTGCAGAAACGCACGTTGGGCGCGAAGGGTGCGAGCTTAGAGCGCGGTACCAAGGAGTGCAATAGATACCAAGGACAGGAGCGGTCTACTCACCATTACCATTGGAAGCAGCCAAAGGCCGGTCGTCGTCAGAGCTGTAGGACATGGTGCAGGATGCCGCGAGGGTGTGCCGTAGAAAGCGAGAGAACGGGGTGGCGAGAGAGACGGGTTGAGGCCGCTGCGTGCAACAAAGGCGAGATGCGACGAGAGCCGATGATGGCCGACGGGACGACGCGTGATATGCGATAGTAAAAGATACAGAGCGTGAGAGAGATGGTTGGAGAATCGAGAGAGGCCAGCCAACCAGGCAGCGAAGCATCCAAGGGCGGGTGGTCCAGGTGGGCGTCCTAAAGTCAAAGGAGAGTCGAGGGAGGACAAATGTATCTGGGGATGCGAGATGGGTTAGAAGTCGAGGAGAAGAGAGTTTGACGCGAGAGGAGATCGCGATCTGGTCGTAGCCCGAGTTGCTATTTGGCACACGAGGGTGTCAAGCGAGAGGTGCTGGGCGTGTGGTGTCTGGGGAGCGAGGACGAAAAAGGAAGAAAAAGGAAGAAAAAACAAGAGAGAAGAGACCAACAGCCAAGCGAGGGATGTGCAATGGGTATGCTAGCAAGAGACAAGAGCGTCTAGAGCCTGAGAGATGGGAAGAAAGAAAATAAAGAGTGGAAGAGATGGCAAAAGGTCCAGAAGAGTCTGATTTTCGCTGGAGACAAGATTCCTTGCAGCCTGTGGCAGCCAAAGAGAGTTGGGGGAGATGGGGAGAAGCCAGCGAAAGAGAGAGGAAACGCAGAAAAAGGGCTTCACGCGGATGGGTGAAAGATGGGCTTGGAATCAGATATCGGAACAATAAAGAAAAGAGTCTGAACCTGCACAGGCCGGGCAGCAGATGGAGCGAGCGAAAAGTGGGTGGCAAGGTCGTGAGTGAGGCCTAACAGGCTTGAAAGAACCAGACAGAAACACCCATTGCTGTGGAATACTGAGGCTATTTTCTTACAGTGATGGTATGTACAGTACAGTACTCAGTAGTGTATACATAGTATTTAGTAAGATAGTTCGACGGACGGGTAGCTGCTTGGGTAAGGATTAGCGCGTATTACAATACAATCTCGATTGTTACTGGGCAGAGGGAAGGTGCTTACAATGTACGATGACCGACTGACTGCCCGCTCCTCTGCGCATCCCAACGGCACGCGTTGCGAGGTACCAGAGTGGGTCAAAGTGATACATGCACACGCCGTACCGTGTGAAATTGGCACTGTCCCACCTCGCTCGTACTGGCTTGGCGTTGTTGCTTGGTTTTGTTGGTGTAGCACGTCTAGTCACGTGTGGTCTCACTGGGTCTTCCTCACGTGTATAACTGGAGACTTATTTCCACTGCTGAGAAAGCAGGACAACAGGACAGCAAACTGGGGAAACAGACCACTAACCACGCCCACCCCTCGAGCGTGGCGGTGCTGTGGCGCCCACTCACGAGTTGTAGCCGGTAAAAACGGACAGGCGGGCAAGGACGTCCCGGAAAAGCGCGAGAAGCGGAAACAAGTAGGGGCCAAATAAAAAAAGACCTCAACAACGCTTTTTCACTCTCCACCCTCTACGCTCCAGCATTCGCTTCTCTGGCCGCCTCCCATCTCCCCCCCAGCGACCAATTGACAATCTCGACGACACTCCAGGGCTTCCGCTCTTTTCGCTCTTCAACATCGACCCTTTTTCTTTTCTCTCCGACCACCCCCCTTTTTCGTCAATCCTCTTCCCAAGATGCTGTCCAGAACGGCGCGGCCAGCTCTCAGAGCTGCAGCTTCGGCTTCTCGGTACGTGCGCACAATCGATAATGCCGCCTCAGGTGCACACCTCGACGTCAGGTGCAGCTGCCTGAACTCTCGTGGACATCCAGACCAAGCGTCAATGGGCAATAGCATCGGACTGTGGCCCATTTGTCTCAATGACTACAATCGATCGGACCTGTGTCGGACATGTCGACCTCGATAGGGGGCACCACATCGCCGTCACCGGCATGCGACATTTAGATGATGTCGTCGATATGCTGTCCACGACGCCGCAGAATGGCCATGATGTTTCTTCTACAACGCCATAAGAACCTACCAACACTAACACTTACTGCTCTAGCTCTGCCACCGTCGCCCCTGCGGCCGGCTACGCCACCCTGCGTGAGATCGAGGACCGTCTCAAGTCCATTCGCAACATCGAGAAGATCACCAACACCATGAAGATTGTCGCCTCGACCAAGCTCACCCGTGCCCAGCGCGCCATGTTCGAGTCCCGCAAGTACGGCGAGACCTCCAACGCCGTCTTCGAGTCCGCCGAGACCAAGCCCCTCGAGTCCGAGTCCGATACCAAGGCCAAGACCCTGCTCGTTGTCTGCTCGTCCGACAAGGGTCTTTGCGGTGGTGTCCACTCCGGTCTGGCTCGCAAGGTCCGCAAGATGTTTGCCGACAAGGCCAGTGAGGGTGCTGCTCCCCAGACCTCCTACGACCTCGTCATCCTCGGCGAGAAGGCCAAGGCCCAGCTCACCCGTACCAACAGCAAGGACATTGCCCTGTCCTTTGCTGGTGTCGGCCGTGACATCCCCACCTTTGCCGAGGCCCAGGCCATCGCCGACCAGATCGTCCAGCTGCCCGGCGAGTACAGCTCTATCCAGATCCTGTACAACAAGTTTGTCAACGCCCAGAGCTACGAGCCCACCATCATCGAGGCTTTCTCTGAGGAGGCCATTGCCGCTTCCCGTATGTCATATTCTTGGCCCATATCATAATATCGTCATGAGAGAAAGCATCTCCTAACTATCCAGCCAACTACTCTGCTTTTGAGATTGACGACTCTACCCTGCCCAACCTCCGCGAGTACGCCCTTGCCAACTCCCTGTTCTGGGCTCTGGCCGAGGGTCACGCTTGCGAGCAGTCTGCCCGTCGCAACGCCATGGACGTAAGTGTTTTTTTTTCTAAAGATTCCTCGCCCATAGTCTATCACACATACTCACAAAACAGAACGCTTCCAAGAACGCCGGCGACATGATCAGCAGATACCAGATTCTTTTCAACCGTACTCGCCAGGCCGTCATTACCGGCGAGCTGGTTGAGATTATCACTGGTGCCACCGCCTCTGCGGACATGTAAAAGTAGCCCGTCATTTTATCATCATCATCTCTTTCTCGACGACGATATCGATTCCCGCACACCCCCATACCATGACAAAAAGAAAACGAGATGGAGACGTTTCTCCACGGGAGAACCGGGCCACGGCGGGACATTGATTGATGCAAGAGGTGGGTTTGTATTGGACGCGGAATATATAAATAATATCACTGTTTCTACGTTCCCTTGCTCGCACCCGCCATCTCTACTTCATTGTTCTCGATTCTTGCCCTCTAGTATCCCGGGAGAAAATCAAACACAAAGATAATTGCCATGTTTTGTTGTCTTCAGTTATCTTCATCTTGTCCTATATAACCTTTTGTCTCTTTTAACACATCCCATCCTCTCTTTTGTTTTTGTGTATACAGAGTGGGAAACGATTAAAAGGAGAAAAGCAAAAAAAATGAAGTCTTGTATATATTTATTAATGTACTGGTAGCAGCAATAATTACAGACAATGATAGTTGTATTAGTCATCGCTGGCAAAAAAGAGAAGACGACAATCCAAATGCCAAAGTATGACTGTGATAGGACGGACAAAGACGGTTATGAATGGGTAATATATACATAAGCAAACCACATGGGCCCCAATAAACCAAACTCGCTATAATATATGTACACAAAATGCAATACAAATACAACATACTACTCGGCTTCAACCGCCCATCTCTACATCGCCATCATCTCCTGTGTAGGTGCCGCCCCTGTCCTCTGCCGGTTTCTCATAAAGACTTTCGGTGCTCATCGTGCGCTCGATCTTGCTGATTGCCATACCACCAGTGGAGGGACTATCCAGGATGTCGGGTGTTTCTGAAAACGAGGCTGGGGTTGTGCCCGTAGTAGCAACAGTAGGTGCTTTTTCAGAGACACTGCCCGCGCCAATACCGAGACCGGTACCGGAACCAACTTCAGCACTATCGTCTGGGTGCTGCCGCTCATACTCGGCCCGTAGATCCCTAGCTCGCTGGTCCCAATCGGCTGCTGTGACCAAGAACTCCTGCACGACCTCGTCGTGCTTCTTCTTTAGCATGGCCGCTTGGTCCGCAAACAGCTGTCGCTCCTCGGCACTGGCGCTCCGCCACATCTTAGACGTCAGCACCCGCACCTCGTTGGGGAGAGCGCGGCCCTTGCCCGGCCGCCGACCCTCCTCACACTTTTCGCGGGCGATATCGTAGTTGGCACGACTGAACAAGAGGTACGACGTGTCACCCGTCTTGGGCGGCCGTACTGGTCGCTTGCCGATGCGTTCAACAATGTACTCCAAGATTCTCGCTTCATGAGCTTCCATTCTCCTGCGGCTATTGGCCTTGACATCGCGGTGGCCGCTGCTGCCACCCGTCCCGTTCGCATTGCTGCCATTGCCGCTGGCACTGCTACCGTTGGCACTGCTGCTCTCGTCACCTAGTGTCCTGCGCTCGTCGTAGTCAGCAGCAAGCTTGCGTTTCAGGGACGCTATAGTGTAAGAGCTTGCTGCACCTTCTTTGGCTGGCACCAGCGGTGTCGGGAATTGGATTGGGCCAAGAAGCTCATCAATAAGGTCAGATGCGGCCCGGACTCCCGACAGGTAAGCACCATGCACAGTAGCCGGGTACGTGCCGATTGTGTGTTCACCGGCAAAATGGAGGTGTTTTCCTACAGGCCGCGCCATGACATCGTAGTCGTCGACCTTCATTTCGGGTCCCGCGGACGAGTAACTGCCGCGAGCAAACTTGTCTGAAACCCACCGGGTCACAACTGCTTCAATGGGGTTGGGAACACGGTCAGCGCCAAACACGCTACGTAAAACAGCAGTGGCCTCGGCGACGAGCTTGTCGTTGCTTGTCTTCTCCTGTTCAAACGCAGCATCACCGGCCATGAGAGCAATCAGGCAAGGGATGCCCGTCGTCTTGGTAACGTTGAACCATTGGAACATTCGTCCACGACATCTAGAATACTCCTTCTGGTTGAGGCTGAACCGGTTTGAAGGCTGGCGAAGAATGCCAAATATATCCCGCCCGGTATCCCAGAATGGCTGCCGAAATGTTAAGATAATCTTGTTGAGCACGCCAAAGCCAATTCGCCCGATGGCGTCTGACTTCCATGACGGAAGGGGCGGGCTGAACTCGACGTTGCCATGCTTCAGAACACCAAGAGGCATGGTATTGACGACGTAATCAGCTGTAATGCTTTCGCCATTCTCACATTCAATCACAACGGTGTCAGTTGCCGAATCATTGGTATCAGCCACTGATGAGGGATACGTGATCTTCTCAACAGCCATCTTATGCCGTACATCCAACGGTGATGGGCAAAGCATCAGGCCCCGTGCCACGCTCTGGTAGCCACCGACAATCATGCTGTGCGGGCCGTCCCATTCGTTGCCGGCATCCAGATCCCACGCCAAAAGACTAAGACTGTTGTGGTTGATAGCGTTGCTATATTCAAGGTTCGCGACATGCCAGTTCAAGAGCCTGTAGTCTTGTGCGTTAAGGTCGATCAGTTCACTGTACTGTTTGACCGCCTCTTCCACAACGTGACCAAAGGTGGCCCCTGGAGTTTGTGTGGGAGGATCCAAGTCCAGATCTCGCGACTCGTCGATGCCCGGCTTCAGTTCCCAGCCCATGGCCTTGACTTTGTGAGCAGCCTTTAGGGCGGCGTGCGTACCCGGCTCGAGGCGCGCACGACCAGTGAGGCGGTCAGAGGAAACGGGGACAAGGTCAGTTCGTGGTGATGCAGACTCAAATCCTGCAGCTCCTTCAAAAGGGCGCGACCCTTGCGATGATGGTGTACCCGGCGTGGACCGCGCGGCTGCAGATGCGGCTGCTCTAGCCACTGCTGCTTCTTCGGCCTGGGCAAGTGTCCGGTACCCCTCAGAAGTACTATCGCGGCCACCGTCGATATTATCACGGTTGCCTTGCGCAGTTTTTGTGACCGGCATCTTGTACTTGTACTCACTGACGCGGTCCAGACACTCATTAAATAGATTCTCCACCATGCCATCCCGTACGATATCTACCGGTCTGCCATCCACGTCGTAGATTGTTGTGGTCGACAACAACGCATGATAGCCCAAACCCAGCTGACCGCGGACCAAAGTATTCATGGGATTGCCTCGTTCAAATCCGGTTACGATCATGCCACCCATCTCTGCAGTGCAACGGCTTTGCGGAAAGTCTGGGTGTGGGTTCTTGGGCTGGACCTCGAATGCTCGCGAGTACACGCGCCCTCCGACACGCTCACGCCCTTCGAGGACGATAATCTCGGGCAACTGCTCGCCGAGCTGATCAAACTGGTCGCGGTATTGCTTGGACAAATTGTGCAGCTGGCGTGCACACCCAAGACCAGACATACCTGCGCCAATAATAACGATTCGTTTTCTCTGTTTGGAGGATGTTACAACATCATTTGGCTGAGGTCGCCGAGGACGGCCGACTTTCTGCGCTTCCTTAATCTCGACACATCCATAGTTGATGTATCCGCGACGCACGAGCCAGTCAAAGCAAAAACTGGCCAGGTCAAACCACCTGCAGTCTTTGGCACAGCCAATGGCTTCATTTCTCGTAATGGCAATACGAGGTTTGTGCAGCCAGAGTCTAACGATTCCGTTGCGGATGTTGAGGTATGTAGTGACTTGCGCGAGGGTGATGTGCTGGCGCAAAAGCGCGTGTTCCTCTACCTCGAGGCCGTACGGGTTCAGTCGAGAGGCTTCAGCAGCAGCCACGCTCTGTGCCGCATAGTCAACAATGTGCATATCGCTTGGTATAGATGCCTTGGGTTTGACTTTGTGTGCCGTACGTCGTGCCAGAGCGGACGTGATGGGAGACCCCGGCATAGACTGAGATGGTGCAATGCCTGGAGAGTCTGCGGGTGAAAAGGTTGGAGTGTCTGGGCCATTGGATGGTCTCGGTTCAAATATTGGATCGGGGTGGCCGTTGATTTTGGCAAACGTCGTAGATGGCTCGATTCCAGCCAGCCGCTTAGACAGATCGGACAGGCTTGACAACTTAGATGCGTCCGATGGGAGTGGGCTTTTAGCTTTCATCTGTTCCGTGGGCTCTTGTAGCTCGCTTGCTTGATCGTGTTTTGGTCTACAAGAAAATGTTAGCATATGTGTTTACAGTTGTTGACAAGTAAGATGGAAACATACTCTGGTATACTCGAGATGACCTCGGCTGGTATCGGACTTTCTTGTAAAGCGGCACATTGAAATCCAGTAGACTTTTGAATATCCCCTTCAGTATCATCCATTCGCTCCTCGTGCAGTCGAAGCTCTTGGGATGCGGCCTCCCATGATACAGGCTCGCGTGGTGCCTGGCTCGCTTGTTCATCTTTGGCTACATCCCCAATGACTTCAACAGAAGTCGCACCCTCAGACACCGCGATTGAAGGCGCGATTGAAGGCACGATTGACTCTCGGCTCTCAGCTTGGTTCGACATGGTTTGAACTAATGACTGCCCTTTTTCATTGAGGGGTCCGTCCAGTTCCATCTGGTCAGCTGCAGGCGTTATGTCCCCAGCAACGCCAGCCTCGGCATTGATAGCCACATCATGTTCTTCGGCAGAAGGCAACCGAGACAAAGTCGAGCTGGTTTTGTATATGGACTCTATTGTCCGTTCTTCCACCTGCATTTCACTGCTTGAGGCACAGGTCTCCAAGCTTAAGATCGTACCAGATCGTGTGTCGAGAGGCTCATGTTGTGGCGGGCTAGGTAATGTATCTTCGGCCAATGCTGGGAGTTGCTTTTCGCTTGTCACGCAGTCTCTTTCTATTTCTATGGGGGAAGCTGTATCGATCTGCGAATGGGCGTTGACGTCGCTGTTGGCGGTATGGGATGGGACATTGGTGGTCATGGTCGTGGAACGGGAGCGTACCGGAGGAGAGCCGCGAAAGCGCTACCTCCGGATAAAAGATGAGTAGAGTGAACAGAAAGAAAATAAGAGCGTCGGGGGTATTATCTCCATAGTATGGAGTCCAGACCGTATTTTATAGTGTAGAGTCCGATCAGAAGTAAAATTAGGTGAGAGAGGTCGAGATATGTTTGAGAAAGAAGAAATTCTGTCGTCGTCAAGCTGACCCTAGCATGTGCCTGTATGCAGCAGTCCAGCTACATATTAAGCAATTGTGATTGATGGCCTCGTTGGTGTAAGATTGACTGGATGGTGCTGTCGAGGAGACTCTCACGATGCGATGCAGTCGAGACGTCGAATTGTCCGGGTCGTCGGGCAGGCTCTGTCTTTGCTTCAGGTCAGCCTTTGCACTAATAATGGGATTGTTTATCAGAGCCTTTCTCCCAAATCTTGAAGGTGGTTCGGATATCAGAAACTGAAGGACGGCTTCTTATTGATATTGACCATGGATGTAGACTCAAGTCATCTTACCGGGATGTGAAACCGCAGATGCTATACTGCCCAACGGTCAATCGATTCGGAATCAAGACAAAACAGCAATATCTCGAGTCTCTGGTAAAATACCGCAAGAACAGTGTATTTCGTCTGCTTATTCGTCCCGTGCTGTGGTCCCGGGCCGTGCAATCGTGATCGTTGTTTTGCTTCTTTATCTCATTTGATATGAGCAGTTGGTGCAGCAAGGGCCGTGGTGCTTTGGTACAAGGCGTGGCCAGTTACTGTGTTAGCCGCCAATGGAGCGCATGAAGTCGGGTCTGCCGAGTATAAGTATGCGTGGCCGGTATAATTTGTAGTTGCGCATATGCGCATCGTTGGATCCCGTATGTCTTTTTCTCGAAACTCGACTCTATTTCAGCAGGTGATGTGAATAATCGGGCCACTTTGCCACGCTTCTAGAGATCGTTTTTTAGAAGGAAACAGCGCGGGTGGGTGGCTCCTTCCATAACTAGAGTGCGCGGTAGCCCCTAAAACCTCGACTTACTACGGGCGTTGACAGCGCTGATTTGTATCACGTGAATGGTCTAAAGTGAGGATGTGGGTCATCGTCCATTGTACTCCGACCTTCCATCTCGAACATGCGGGATATGTCCCATCTCCATCTCGCTCTCACCCAGTCATCCAAAGACTACCATAGTGCATATTTATATACAGATAACAACATGTTTGCTGTCTAAAACTTATAAACGCTATTGAAACTCCGAAAAACGCCATGCATCACACAAATATACCCGATATATACGAAATAGCCTCGACTTCACTCTCCTCGTCTTCATTCTCATCGTTCTCAAGCCCCCTCGACCGGAGCATCGCGCTTGAACGACCCGGGCTCAATGGCAGCATCCATCATGCGGTTGCCGCTGATGATTGACGTTGTGCAAATCACGATTCTGCGGCGCGCCTCTTCACGCTTTGCAATGAACCGCAGCGCCGCAATCTCAGTGAACGTGATGCCGCCGACAAACACAACAAAGACAGTCTTCTTGCCGCCATTGCCAGAAAGGAGTGCACGTGCTTTGACGGCTTTGTCCTCGCCCTTTTGCAGTTCGTCAAACGTCTGGCCCCAGGCATGCTTGACGGCCTCGTCAAACCCGCGCCAGCCCTGCGACCCCGTGCTGGCGGCTGCGGCCTCTGTGGCTGCTATTGCTCCGCCGGCACCGGCCGCACTGCCGCTGCCTGCGCTTCCTCCCTTGATAAAAGCTTGCAAAAACTGCTTCTGGATAATGCACTGCACTAGACGCACAGACAGCGGCGCGTAGCCACTGTAGACGTAGGCAATATCGTTGGGGTCCTGTTCGCTGACCTCGTCGACAATAAGGCGCAGCTGCTTGCGTAGGTACGCGTAGTTTGTATTGGATCCGGCCGATGCGCTCGCATAAGACGATGCCGCAGACGCCGCCATTGGAATCATGCCGGCCAGTGGAGACGACCGGGGCAAGAACATTTGCAGAGCCTCAAGATTCTGCAGCGTCAAGAGGTGCTGGTGACCGTAGCCCTGCAGAATAAGGCGGCGGAACTGCTCGTACTCCTTGGCTTTGATACCACCAGAGATGCACGAGTAGATGCACATGAGCCGCAGCACCTGGGGTAGCGGCGTATCCTTGGCCACGAGTTCTTCGATGGCATCAAACTGTGCCGATGGGTCGGCGCCAGCAGCCAGGTTCTGCTGCACCTCTAGCAGCTTGTTGAACTCGTCCGTGCGCGTGTACTTGTACATTTCCTCGACAAGGCCGGTGTGCACCTTGACGCTTGCCTGTTCGGCTTGGTAGCCGGGCAGCTTTTGGACAAAATCACGTAGCTCGGCGGTGGTGCGGGTGTTATGGCGGCCATCAAAGTCACTCTGCAGCCGGCGTGCGACCTTATTGAGCAGCGCACCAACAATTGCAAAGTTGGCGTCGCGCAATTGGTCGTAGAGCTTGTCAGACGAGTCGAGCTGGACCTTGCGTTTACGAGCAGCAGCCGTTGCGCCGCCCGAAGAAGCACCTGCGCCAGCAGCAGGTGTCGCAGCCGAAGCAGCAGCGCCTCCGGGCGCAGCGCCAACAATAGTTGGGTCAACTTCTGTCTGGCTGTTTTGGATCCCGTATAGCTCGTCGATCAGGCCTTCGTACGTCAGCTGGGTAAGCAGCGGTGTGACAAGATCGACCTCGCGGTCAATGATGATGACACTCTCGGTTGTCGTGCTCGGTGTGAGGCCAATCTTGTTTGTCTCACTGGCGTCCTCACCAGCCAATAGCTCCTGGCGGAAGCGAGCCAGCAGCTCGGCTACGCGCTTTGCATTGTCGCCTTTGCCGATAATGCGTGGGAACAGGCCGTGGCGCTGCTGGATCTCCATGAGGGCTTTTGCCAAGACAAACGTCGGTGTCGGATCTTTGGTGAGGTAGAGGTCCTTGAAAGTGTCCTCCATCTCGAGCGAGAGAACATCGTGCTCTAGTGGGAAGAAATACAGAGTGAGCTCAGAGATGCTGGTATCGCCGAGCACGCCGGCCTCTTCTAGAATTGCATCGGAAACAAGGGTGCGGCGCGGGACCCAAAATATGTGAAAGTTGTGGCCCGTCTGGCTTTCTCGTTGTAGTCGGCGGATCTGGTCTGCGATAGACTGGGCGTGGCGGCCGCATTCGCCGCGTGCGATAAAGATGACATTGCGCTGGCTGGTGTCGGTGTTGTTGTTTTCTAGGAAGAAGAACTTGTCAACGCCGTAGTCTTGGAGAGTTGAGACCTTGGCAATCGTGCCGATTGGGCCGGCGAGACTCTTTTCGATGACGAGGTTCTTCTTGCCACGGACCTGGTTACATGGTTAGAATGAGCAGCGTGAACATAGTTAGAATTGGGAAATACCAACCGCTTCAAGAAGATATAGCAGGTCACGCCGGGCCTTGTCCCTAACTTCGCTCGTATCGAACTCGGCATGAGGCGCCATGGCGAGTGTTGGCACCCAGGTGCGCAAGAGGGCGGCCAAGGGGGAAGCTGCAGGGTGTCGTAGGTGTCGGGCGAGAGTCGGAGTCGGAATACGAGTTGAGTCAGACAGCAAGGCGAGTCGTTGATCAGACTCGTAAGCAGCTCCGGGTGAAGGGGTGGGGCCAGGGGCTGTGGTGGACTAAGGCTGGGAAGAGTGAAGTTCGGCCGTTGAAATTATGTAGGTGACGAGCTACCGTACGTCGGAAGCACAGACGGATTGACAGCGAGAGTAGCACATGAGAGCTCCGGACCCACTATTTTGAATTGTCCTGAGAGTGAACCATTAAACACACTGTCAAAACTCAAGCTCTGAACAAAACATGTCATTCTTATCAATACAATACAGATAAATGCAAACAATAACGTATATATATACATGTGTGTCCTAGTTTTTGTCATTTTTTAAAGTCTTTTGCTTGGTCGCGTTGACTGTTGATTTTCATAATATCTAAATATATTTCTATAATATATAAAAAAACAAACGAAAAATACAACAGGATGCACCCATTACACGAATGCTAAAAGAAACCCCAGAATAAATGTTGCAAAAATAAAAGAGGGTATATACAAGTTATGACCAAGCTGCTGTCGCAAAAGCAACCTGAGCCGACGGCATTCGAGAGCAGAGCAGCAAGTGGAAAGACAGCCGCGGCCGTGAATCTTGTTTGTTATGGTCTCGCCGCCGGAAAATATATCTCAGACCTGGTTATCGTGAAAGTAGAAGTTGATATCTCGCGGCCGCAGACGGTTTGTCCGCACAAACTCGGCGTCGCCCTCCGGCCGCTCGTTCTTGGTATTGCCCGTCAGCATGCTCTGCAGGCTCATGCACACACTCTCGACATTCTGTACCGGGCTCCAGCCCTGCGTATTAAGAATGTCGAGACAGATGATGCCGTTTGAGTAGACATGTGGGTGCATGGGAATTGGGCGGTTGGGCAGCTGAACAAAGACGACCTCGGGCGGCTCTAATACGGTCAGCAGTGCACCCAAAACATACACCCGGGGGTGTACAGAGATCTGATGTCCGATAATAAAGACAGCATAACATCCGCTGACAGACCTACCTATTGGGTACGAGTCGGAAAAGCTCAGCTTAAGACGGTATGTCTGGTCCATGTAGAGCGGGTTTTGATCAAGAACCTGGATATCGACTGTCCATTCGTTGAGCGGCTCGAACGAGACGAGCTCTATCCCAGCAGCCAGTCCGGTTTTCTGGATCTGCGGTAGGCAATGTTAGTCATCTCCAAAGAAGACACCAAAAAATAGACAGACGGCATAAGACGACAGGTGGTGAGACGAAATGGGGGAACACACCTTGACCAGCTCCTTCTGGAGTCTTTTCTGCGCAAAGACCATGGTGATAAGCTGAAACTACAGTAAAATGTACACCACGAGAATAGAGAATAGAGTGTCTGAGAGATACGAGTAGTTCGCCAACACGGCAGGGATGTCGTCGGGTGTATGCAGGCCGGGTCGGTCACGGGATCGGCGTGTGGAAGGATTCCAGGGTAGGAGAGCAATCCGGCGGTGTGAAGGCGGCAGGGGAGTAAAAGAGGAGGGTGAAAGGCAACCAATCCAATATTAAGTCCGGCCGGCGAATGAGAAGCAGCTAAGCAAACGAGCAAGGCGCAGGTGAGTCGAGGCCCGCGACGTTGATGAAGACGACGTCACAGTCAAGGCGGACCAGGGCGCTTTAGCAGAGTGTGTGGCGTCAAGGGCAGAAACAGCGTGCAGTATGTGACGTGATCGGGAGTACCGTCTTTGCGAGGTTTTCTATGAGCGAGGCAGAATGGCCTGTACAACAAGCGGATGGTGCAGTGAGGGAGGATGCAGCGTTGATGGGTCAATCAGCGTATGTAAGCCGCCGAGGTGCAGATAAAGTGGCCGCAGTATGTATGCCGTGCCTGCCCAATGCATTAGTCTTGCTGAAACAAGGCGTTCTTAGTCAGCCGCTGTGGTTCTGGCGGGATTGCAGACCGGCAAGGAATAGTGGTTTACACGAGGCTCTTTGTAACTGCTTGCTGTGGTGATAGATATGTAAGTTGCCTTTGTTCACCTTTGAGTCAGAATATTCAGACATTTTTGGACATAAAGCGAGACAAGATGACGACGAGACTGTTCAGATACAGAGGTAGTACATCAGTTACTGTGCTATAAGAACGCAAATGAAAGTACCGAGTTAGCCTGTAGTAAATAGGACTAGCGTGGATCCAGGTCCCTGAAGCCAGCGGTTGTCGCCTTGCACGATCGAATTGACCTCGACGGACATCAGACTGAAGACATGGCTTCTGGCAAGATGCGATGTATGTACGATGCTGATCGGCCTGTCTATCATGAAGCGAGACATGCATACTCGAGAAACTTCTGTCTTTGGTGCATGGCTACGTGAAGACGAGCACAGCATTAACGGGAGCACATGATCATGGCATCTCCTGTACAGCCTCAGACCTGGTCACAGCTGAGATGTTGCTCTCACAATCTGATCGGCCGTCTGTATAACACGAGGTCTTCACTAGGGTGCGGCATTGTAAGATATCTAGTATTTATCGCATTTCTTCTACATTCAAACCCATCTCTCATCCTTCTCAGGGCAAGCTGTCAAGTAACGGCACCGCCTCGCGCCTTCCTTTTGATTAGTTGAGTACAGTGTAGTATGCGTCTCACAGGCGGGGCTATGCTGACAGCTATGAGATTCAGCCCCCCCTGAGGATGATGTCGCGCCAGGTGGGGCAACGTCGATAGGGCCCCTCCTTATTCGGGTTTTCTTATTTAGCCATTTAATTTGATATTTTACCATTTAATTATGTATTTAATTCGACCATATTTGCTGTGACACTTGATAGCCCCTCTTCGTTCTCCAGTCCCCAGGTCTATGTACAATAAATAGATTGTATGTGTCTTGTTGAAGAGATTGTACAAAATAATAACCACCAGCCACCAGCTCGCCGCTTGCTACTCCTTCTGTTACCATGTGTACTATGTAGATTTACCTACAAAGTATGCGCCTCGTAGATATTGGCGAGATGGATTTTGGCACTATTGCATGAGGTCTGTATATTGGTCTATTAGGAAAGATGGGATCCCTCGCCCTTTCCTAATTGTACTACTAAATAGGCGCTTCTCGTTCCCTCCTCTCGTCTGGCATTTCTGTTGACCCCGGTCGTTCTTTCCCTGTAGACATATCTATCTGATACACCCCTCCTTCCTCTTATTCTCTTGCCTGGTTTTCAGCTCATCTCCATTTTCTCTTTTATGTTTTTTTTCTCTCTCTTTGACGTCGCATCTTCTCTTTCATCCTGTTCTATCTTATCCTCGCTTTCTCGTCCATCTCATCGATCTTGCGCCTAGCATCCCGAAACTACTGATCGCACTTTCGTTTACTCGTATCCGCTGTATTTTCGGACTAGACCCGCCTAGCTGCCCAACATACACCAGGCGCCAGTAACATCTCGAGTTTCGCATCGTCTTCTCGTCTCCTCCTCTCTTCGACTCTCATCCCTCCTTACTCTTCTCTACTTCTCTACTCATCTCTATTCCCCAGTCGGCTCTTACATCAAGCTACCTCAACCTATAGCCAGCCTCTCTATATCGATATCCAGCCTCGCTGAGCAGCCCCGACTCTTCCCCTCTCCACATCAAGCCACGCTCGTCGTCCTCTTGCTCTCTTCGCATAAACCCTCGAGCACTGAGCTAGCCCTGGACTTTTACAATACTCGACCGCACACCACTGCAGCTCCAACAGTCCGCCATCGCCTCTCTCATCAAAATGAGCTGTAAGCACCGCGTCTATCCGCATCTACTCTCGTCTCCTCAGAACACATATCCCCTACACCCAGGTCCTGCTCCAGCAGGCGCCACACGTTCCAATTACACCTCGTTGTCTCGCCTTTTCCTTGTCGCAAACGCACCAGACACTATATGCCAGATGACAACCATATACCAGACGCCAGACGCCGGATACTAGACCAAAGCTGACCCCCCTTTTCTCTATAGTTTCAGGCATGCTGAGTCGCCTTCACGGCCAACCTGATAGCTACGATAAGAAGTCCAAGTACCGCTTTGGCCGCACACTCGGCGCCGGTACATATGGCATTGTCCGTGAGGCCGATGGCCCTACTGGCAAGGTCGCAGTCAAGGTCATCCTCAAGAAGAACGTCAAGGGCAACGAGCAGATGGTCTACGACGAGCTTGAGCTTCTCCAGAACATGAAGCACCCACACATTGTCAAATTTGTTGACTGGTTCGAGTCAAGAGTGAGTTGCGGTTTTAAGGCATATCCATTGGTGCAAAGTACCTGGGCGCAATTATTTACTGCGCCTACTTTTGTCATCCCACGCGCATCACTGACATCGCACTGCAGGACAAGTACTACATTGTCACGGAGCTTGCCACTGGTGGTGAGCTGTTTGACCGTATTTGCGAGCAGGGCAAATTCACCGAGAAGGATGCCTCGCAGACTATCAAGCAGGTACTCGACGCAGTCGACTATCTCCACAGCAAGGATGTTGTTCATAGAGGTACGATACTGTTTTTTTTTTCTTTCGGGGGTTTTTCCTTATGGTGTTAAGAAACTAGTAGACTGACCAACCATTCTGCAGACCTGAAGCCGGAGAACTTGCTCTACCTGACCAGAGAAGCACACTCCGACCTTGTGCTGGCTGATTTCGGTATCGCAAAAATGCTGGACAGCAAGAGTGAGGTTCTCAACACAATGGCCGGCTCGTTTGGCTACGCTGCCCCCGAGGTCATGCAGAAGAAGGGCCACGGCAAGCCTGTCGACATGTGGTCGATGGGTGTCATTACCTACACTCTTTTGTGCGGTTATGCACCATTCCGCTCCGAGAACCTGCCCGACCTGATCGAGGAGTGCACAAACAGCCGCGTGGTTTTCCACGAGCGCTACTGGAAGGATGTCAGCGATGACGCCAAGGACTTTATTCTTGGACTGCTGACCCCGAACCCCGACGACCGTTGGAGCAGTGGTGTAAGTATTATAGTTATATCATACTCTCCCGCATCTTTCTCCTATTGTTCTATACGCAGCACTAACATGCGTAGGATGCCCTCAAGCACAAGTGGCTGATTGGCGATAGCGCCACCGAGCACAACTTGCTGCCCGAGATCAAAGCCTACATCGCCAAGGCTCGCCTTCGCAGGGGTATCGAGCTCGTCAAGCTCAAGAACCGTATCGAGGCCCTCAAGATGCAGGAGGACGACCCGGACAACACCGATTTCCAAAACGACTCGGACTCGCACAGCCCGGAAACGGAAGCCCCAAGCCAGGTGGATGGAGCCGCCGGCCCCGGCCCCAGCACCAACGTCAAGCAGACCATCCAGAAGGTCAAGGGCGCCATCTTCCGCGAGGTTGTCCTTGCCAAGGTTCGCGAGATGCGGCAGAAGGAGGCAGACGAGCGCACTGTCGAGGAGGTGGGCAAGCAGCCTACACTGTAAGCCTGCAGACTCTAGCAGATTACAAGCTAGTGTGTGGAAGTCGAGTTTACGTAGGTATCAGTCTGTTATAGCGTTTGTCATGACCATTGGTTATTCAAGTATTCTGGATATTTATACAAGTTTATTTTGATATAGGGCTATGAGCCACAACTTTTTTCATGTTCAAATGATCCAATACCAGTTGGTATTTCTTCAGTCACTTGAGATGTGCATCTATCTATCATAAACTCCTTTTTAGTCCCAGCGGATAAGAGTAACTACGGAGTACATATATAGTTGCGAGTAGACCCCTTTGCTGTGCGCGTACTTTCAACCAATACTGCAACCATGGCCTTTTATCTTCGACTCGGTACAGTAGGGATCTACCGGGCGGACCGCCAAAGTCTAGCGGAAAGGAAATTATGGATAAGTCGAGAACCAGACGAGTAGGATATCAACGTTCAAAGTGTGCGTGTTGGGTCGCCGACCTCTGCGGAGCAGTGCGACACGCCAACAGCTATCAAGCTAATAATACCCGAGCCTGTTGCTAAAGAGAATTCTTCCTAGCACAGAGTAGAGGGGACCGGAAGATTGCCATACATGGGGTGTCGAGCTTATTGCTGAAGAAAGTCGGCATTACAAGAAATTACAAATACTCTGTAATACACCAACTGCCAATGTTTTCTGATTTGATTTGTTTAATTTAATAAACCCCACCGCCTCAGCCCTACTCGTGTCTTGACGAGATTGCAACAGTTGTAATAGTACGGCACTTGTGAAGCACAGACGACGAACGGAATGGTACATAGTAGGATGGGATGAACGCGTGACAGTATCAGCAGGGTGGTGAAATCTGCACAAAAAGAAAGCAGATGGTAATTGCGAAGCAGGTTCAGAGTAAACAGTAATAAAACCAAAACATACTCCAGCAGACTACATAGCCGTAAGCATAACAACCGCAACTGACAAGGTGGCTCGCTATGGGGCTAGACACTCATTTAAAAGCGCGTTTGGTTATTACAAAGTGCAGATCACTTTGATTTATCTCGATGTCAAGAGTAGAATAACTCACCAAGTCAGAAACAACATGGGGTCAAGCACACACCCCGGCTTCTTTCATCTACTATGTACTACTATGTAGTATGTTTTTATACTATGTATGTATTAAACTGTATACAAGTGCCCGGGATTTGCCAGCCGCCTACCTACTATGGTATCAGGCCAAAGAAAGCGCACTTTTTCAGGTACCTGTAAAGTCCCGATTCCACTCTACTATACTGCATTAGGCGTAGTCTAGAACCCCTGCTGAAAAGATACTTCTGGTCTCGACGTGTTTTGTTTTTGAATTCTCATCCCCTTTCTCTTCAAAACATCACGATCATGACGCGATAAACAGAAAGCAACACCGACACCGAACTCGAGGATTAGGATTGTTTTTCGACGACAACTTCACGTCGCGCCTGCGTACAATACAGCATCGATATAAGAAGAGCTCGATACGAGATATATTGCGCGCGCAGCTTTAACTTGAATCCGATCAAGAAGGGTTGAGAGCAGATAAACGAGACGGTGAAAGAATAGAGTTGTTACCGTACGTATCGTAAAGAAGAAGGAGGAAGGAAAAAAGGAGAGTTGGCGTCGATGTGAGAGAAAGGAGGTGCTGATGAAGAAGGGCATAGATTCTAAAGACGAAGGTATGTACCGTATATTTTACTAGTACTTATTTGGTTTAGTGGAACTACATTTATTTTAGTCGAGTACGTTCCTTAAGGCGTTAACTTACCCTTGAGACCATAGTATATCAAGTCATAGATGCGTAGGTAGAGAATATGTCGACGTGACAAATATCAGCAGATTGGCTAGGCGCGCAATGTGATGCCGTGATATCACGAAGTAACTACATAGTAGACAAGTGCGTGGGTATTACCACAAAGACGTAGAGACGCAAGATATGGCGGACAAAGTTATTGTTGAAGGCAATGGAGTTCTGATATGGAGGCATCCCACTGACGATCGAGTAGATTAATATACATAGTAAAACATAGCTAAAGTGTGTATGAAGGCATCAAAATATGAAAATAATATCAAAGGCATTGCGCCCGGACGCCCGCTTTGCCATGATGATCGTGTGTACTGTACAAAGAAAGGTGATATTGAACAACATGAAAGGGGAAAAGGGGGATAGAACGGTGTAGATGAACTCCACATGACCGCCAAAGAGGAAAGTAAACAAGGGTGAAAGACATCAAGAGAGAGAGAAGAAAAAAAGAAGAAAAAAGCAGATGAGAAAAGGTTAGATCATAATAGTACATTCCCTCGGCTCGGGAATATTCGTGGTAACATTAAGAATTAAGCAAACGCTGTGAGGGGATATAGCAGGAAGCAAACAAAAGATCCAAAAGAAAAGAAAATAGAACATGCGCAGCGTAGAACAAAGGTTGGCGGTGAGCCCTTAATCAAGCTCAGCAATGGCTGCATAGCGCAGAGCCTCGTACCGGCTGGGGTCAAAGCGCTTGCGCTGCCAGCCATTCCTGCGTAAACGCTCAATGCGGGCCTTCCGATCGATAGCCTGGGCACCCTCGTCGACAGGTGTTGGGCAGCGAAAGGTGTAGGCATCGCTCGCCTCCTCCACCACAGGGGGTGTTGCAATAACGGTTTCCAGGTTTGCGCGGTGGCGAGCGAGTTGTGTCTTGAGGCTGGTGAGGTGAGCACAGTAGCGGCTAGCCGGGGCATCGGCAATAGATGACCGCCGGGACGAGACTGACTCATTGCTAGAGACATCGCTACCCAGGTGGAAGAAGTTGGGGCTCTTGGAGGCTCTCGGTGTGGTCTCTTCCTCGTCAATCTGAATCATGATGGGCTCAGGCGTTTTGGCGCGGACGGGAATCTCAGGAAGCTCCTGGCGCGCAAAGCCGGTCTGGAAGTACTCGTCGTCAAATCCAAGAGTAGGCGAGTCAGGTCGGATGTAAGGCTCAAAGCGCGGCGCATTCTGCTTGGGGAGCTCAAAGGACACCTTTTTGACAGGGCGAGGCGAAGGAGACAGAATGGTGGGCGAGGGTGGCGACTGAGACTGACGCAATCTTGCGTTGAGATCTTCAGAAGAGCACTCGGACGGGGCGGGCGATGAGAAGCCAGTCTCTGAGGACCACGCGCGGGAGCTGATGGATCCAGAAGGGGAGTGCGGGCTTGGTGATGGCGAGGGCGAAAGAGCAAAGCTCATGCGGTGCTTGATCAGGGCAGACTCCTCGGCGTTGTTGATAAGGTGGTCGGCCTCCTCGTAGTGACTGCGTGCCTGCTGGAGCAAGCTATCGCGGTATGACGAGGGAGCACCTAGAGGGCGAGCGCATGCCTCCATGGCAGTGGCTGCGTAAAAGTGCAGAGAGATCAGGTAAGCAGGCTCAACATCGGTCTGTCTTGTTAGTCAATGGCTCCTGGTAGTGGCAAAAAAAAGAAAAAAAGAAAAGGAGACACTGTACTCACATTCTCCTTGACGTTGTCAAGGATCTCGTTACACCGTGTGAAGCAGGCACGGTATCTGTGGCTCATGTGCTGCTTCTTTGCGTCGGCGATAGCCCGTCTCCAGTCCTCCGGTGTGTATGGGATCATGGAAAGAGACGAGGGTGATGACATGGATGAACGCTTGGCGGCTTTTGGCTTGGGCAGCACGGGAAGTGAGGCACGTCTGGGAAAGCTGAAAGTGACAGGCGATGGAAAGGACGGTGACACGGGCGAGTTGATGGGAAGAGAAGGGCCGTTCATGCTCTGGCCACGAGTATGACCTTTTGGTTGTGAAGTGGTAAAGATGACGCTGGACCGATTGCCTGCGGCCGCAGGATTAAGCATAAGAGGGATGAGGCCGGGCATGGCTGCTTTGGGTGAAGAGCTGTTGTTGAACGTGATAGGTAGTTGGAATGCTGAACACACTCTAAATGAGAGTGGCACACGGGGAGGCCGTGATATAAACAAGAATGGCAGGTAGTCCGGATTCTGGAAGGCCTTTGGGGGAATCCTGGAAGGGTATGATGTTCCGTGATCGACAGTCGGCAAGAGACAGAGAGAGCTGGGTCAGGAGTGATGGCAGTATCGAGTTGAATAGGCTGATCAGCAAAACAGAGGTCCGTGATAAGACGAAGCGGCTTAATGTAGAGCCGAGAAACGTCGATTGAACTTTATTTGACTTGTAGTGAATGGTGAACCGGGGATGCTGGTCGACGGACGAGACACGGCTCAATATGAGATGGTGATGCGCGTGTGAGAAGCCGCAGAGCGGTGCTGATATTAGGCAATTATATGTGATTGGAGGGCGTATTATTATTATGCAGGCCGTAGACAGCATGAAAGACGCGCGAGAAGACAAGAAGACGGTGTCGAGTGGTGAGTTGAGGCTGGAAGAAGCTGTCCGGAGTCAAAGTGATGGGCGAGAGAGGCTGGACGACAGGAATGCCAGTTGATGTGGAGAGTGGGCGAAACAGATGGGGTGGATGACGGCACACTTTAATATACAAGACACGAAAAAAGTGAAGCAAAAGTAAAGAATGAATAAGAGTATGATAGATGCAAGAGGAGGGAAGGAAAAGAGGAATAGAGGTCAAGAGGGTAGATGTGGGAATGAGGATGTTAAAAGGAAAGCATATATTAGAATGGGATAGACTGAGCGCATGGGCGAACGTAGAGAGATAATGCGTTCAATGGGAAAGAGCTCAATGACAAAACAGCAAGACGAACCCACGCCCCGCGTATAACACGGCCTAAAAAGGAAAGGATGACAGGGGCACTTTCTCTCTTTTCTTCTTGCCTCTCTTCTCTCGTTCCTAGAAAGGAGCAGGGGGGGGCAAGCATGCATGGAGCAGGGATACCCGTAGACCCACTCTAGATTTACTAGGTAACTACGTACCTGATAAAATAGGATACTGTGGGCGGCCCCAGCGTCGGCGCCATCTGCATACTGCCCAGCTCCTGCACTAGCGTACTTGCCGTGCGCGTTCTCGGGACCGCTGCCGTTTGGACACTGAATACTGAGTACAAAGTAATATGGTATTTACATTACAGTATACACAAAAGGAAAGAGTTTGTGTTCCTAATGGTAGGAAGGACCGGCCGTTGACTTCCCACCGTTGGTCTGCCCTATTTAAGATACATAATACTGGAAGGAGGACCATCTGGTGTACTAAAAGACAAAAGGGGGTGTTACAAACGAAATAAATTAAATTAAAAATGAAGAGAGCAGAAAAAAGACCGCATATTGTACAACATATGCCGTCGACGTGACGGCAGTGCATACACGCCTCTTTATTGTCTACGCCAAAAATAGACGCCGTGGCAGCCGTGCAATTTAATGGTCAGCTCTGAAGAAGACGATGATGAGGACGACGATTGGCAAACGTTTACAGCGGTCCTTTTTGGCTGCTTGGGAGATTGCCTTAATGCAGAGCAGCCTGTTGCGAGTGCGAGAAAGGTACAGCGGCTGAGGTGGTGAAATTAGCTGGTGAAAACTCTGTATGCAGGCCTGGGAGAGCGCATAGGGGATGGATTGTGCATTGACCAATCCGACGCACAATTATTTCATTACAGCCTACTGAGTCGAAGAATAAAAGTAAAAGAGCACTCTGGACGGTACTGAAATACAAATCACAAGCTCAGCTCCAGTCAAGCGTACAGGATGGGACTAGCCTGTAATGTATGTAGAGACCCCGGCACTCAGGGGTCTCGTACATCGTAGAATTTAAGAAACTCAAGCAGACTCGACCAGGAGAGAGGAGAAGGGGCCGGAGACGTCAGGATTACTGGGATGCTGGGCTACTGGGCTGTATAGTTACGGAGCAGGGAGCGGGACGTAGTCAGGCAGAGGATCATGCTGGATGGAGTAGGTACATATCTAGTATATTTGAAATTTGAAATATGAACTCCCGAGTGTGAGTTGTGATGTGAGATATGACGGGATTGTGAAAACGGACGCACAAAGGGAGCAGATGGGGTCGCCATGGCAAATATTCGAAATCCAGACACGGCAAAATATTAAAACTTTGTCTGATAGAAACATCACCTGCCCGGATTGACTCCAGACCAAGAATCTCGGCCAACGGATTGTCACTCAGAGGCATCTTCTCGATTTCACTGGCTGTCGGATTCTTCCTTTGCCCCCTTGGCGGGCCATGACGGGCCCCTTGCGTGTCTTGCTTGCGTAGCCGGGGCCGGCTGTATGTTTTCTTACAAAGCATCCGACTTCTATATAGCGTAGC
Organism: Ophiostoma cf. undulatum; assembly: GCA_022392935.1. NCBI lineage: Eukaryota > Fungi > Ascomycota > Sordariomycetes > Ophiostomatales > Ophiostomataceae > Ophiostoma > Ophiostoma cf. undulatum. Next base: position 666,521 of record JAKRGL010000047.1, on the reverse strand, counting down.
GTCGAGTGTAAGCAGAACATACAAAGCAGCAGACCGGTTCTCGAGGTCCCCTGTCCGTCTCCAACTTGTTCCCCAGCCGTGTCCAGTCGCATCGCTCTTCGATTGAGTTTCGTCTCCCTCCGATCCATCCGTGTCTCTGATTCATCTTTCTTCCTATCATCCCTTGCAGAGGCCAACGTACATCACACTACCATGTATATTGTATGCTAGGAGTTCAGTGGGAAATATAAGAAGAAAACCCACATAATTCAGCCATCCACTGGCTAACAAATAGTGGCAAGGGAGATGCGAGGATAGCGCGGCGGCGACCGCACATCTATGCATGTCTCACCCAGCCCCTTGCGTATTGTTTGGCTTCGGAAATATACAGAGTAGTACATGGTGCCTTGTGCCTAGTATTGACGTACACAACCCTTTATGAATGAATCACAGAATCTAGGAGTCTGGTGCCGATGTCTGAGATATCATGTCTTATGTATGCCCCAGATAGTAATTTGACAAGACTGGCGTGAAACACGAAAAAGCAAGCAGGAGCACGGAACAAGTCAAATGTAGCTGATATACTAGTTGTGTCAGGAAGAAAGAGTGATGTGCATTCGGGGGGACCTAGGCCACGAGAAACGGCCACGAGAATGAGCCCTTGCGTCCAGATACGTGCGGGCGCGGAGGGCAAAGGGATGGGAGTAGAGGAGAAGAGAGAGGGCACAGGACTGCCAAGGGCAGAGGGATTGCGAGTCGAAATAAAACATGGGCAAGGAAGAGAAGAAAGAAGAGGGCTCTAGATGAGCCTTGTCAATAAGACTGAAAACTGTGATCGAGTAAGAGATGCGAGAGGAAGCGAGTATAAGGTCATGCTCCTCCGATTGTCGTCAGGATCAGCTACTATGTAGCCAAACTACGGAGTAATTACATCAAAAAGACAAAATCATAGTTAAACTGTTTTGTTTTATTTTTATGAGATCTCCAAACTGCTATCTGTGCGCACGGTTCGAACGTTTTGCGTCCTTGCACGGAGCAATGTCACCATGCATGTTGAGACAGGCTCTGAAGCAATACAAAGTAGTGCGAATTTGCAGGCATTCGACGCAGACTAGAATAGCAAAGGCTGTAGCATGAGTTTGGACGAGTTTGTTGTGGCCCTAAAATGGGCTGGTTTTTGGATGCAACATGCCGTGTTATCTGTGCTTGAGGCAGCATTCGCAACCAAATACAACGTCGAGCTGCAGGAACGGAAGCATCGCGGGATAGTGGGCGCGTGCATGCATTTTTTCCCTTTCCAATAATTTCTGGTACCTCTCGGTAGGATGTTTTTGTTTTTGTTTATGTTTATGTTTATGTGTATGTTTATGTGTATGTGTATGTCTCTGACAAATGAATGGCCCCCCAGATTACCAAGTGGCGGGAGGTTGACTCTCCGGTGGAGGAGCTCTAACTTTTCGGCGGGAGAGCAAGCGTGTGAGGCGGGATGGGGCCGGGACAGGGTCGGCATGGGAGCGGCATGGGAGCGGCACCTGAACAGCGTTGCTGTGTCTATGGAGCGGTGAGGCATTACTTGGACTATCTCGCTATTGTTGTGTCCAGCTTGCTCCATTGCGAAGGCAACACGATTGGGTCAATGAATCAAATTTTGACATTTTGTTTTCGCGCACAGAGCTTAATCACGTCAAGCCATGCTGTAGTCTAATTACTGTAACACAACCTCGCTATGCAAGATGTATCTTTTCTTTTAGTCTTCGTTTAGCCGTCTACATCGTAGTCCAATCTGTTCGTTTATGATGCCAAAGAGTTTGGTCTGCTGCACCGTTGGTCTGGCAGAACCCAGCGTGTCTGAGTTGCAGCGACATTTATGATCGCTGAACAACAGACCGTGCGCCGAGTGACTAACGCTGGTGCATACAACATCCCATGTGTCTTGGGCCCTTTCGCTTGCAGGTATGTCGGCTTTGAAAGTGTTGAATGGGCACCGTAACTGCTGGGTTCAAGCGATAGGATTCAATGGCCATCGAAACGTATAATGGCAGGATGCTATGATTTCCCGACTTGTAAGTTATGGTGTTTGTGTATATATCTACAAAAGAACAACGAGATACATTGTACTATGTGCGTGAGCGCGAGCGGGAATACTGTACATACTATGTAATAGGACTCGTTTGCAACTGGAGAGGAGGCATAATGTGACTGGAGGTGCGCCAGAAGATCTTTGACCTCGTGGCGAGAAGCTAGCAGTGTGCTTTGACCTTGTCCGGCACAACACCACGGGGTTCATTTTGTCTGTGTGTACTGTATGCATATATATAGTTAGCATCGAGACGTGGTCTGAATAGACAGAGAAAGTCGTTGTTGGCGTGGCCTAGCTCCATCCATATACAATGCGTTACCCCGTTCTAACCGCTCAGCTGTTTCTCATTTTAGTCGACGTAAAGTTCTAGACATGGCTGTACATGGTAGGTCATATCGGGAGCGCATTGAAGTGCACTGGCTCGTTGAGAGTGGTCTGTACGGGTGCACAGGTATGACAAGGCAAGACAGGTTTCGCCGGCTCGGGACCGGGTGCTTGTATGTGCTACAGAGTACGAGTCCTCTACAACAAGTACTGGCGGACACTACCCAGAGGCTTGAGACAAGAGACAGAGTCCCGGTGGCTTACCAACTTTGCACTTTTGCAGTTCTGAGCAGAGCTCTGTTTGCTGTATTTGTACCCATGTTATGCGGCACGGATGTTCTACGACAGGAGCTACTTCAGGTTGAAAACCTTCATTTACACCGTAGCGATTGTTGATTGTCTCGGGTCTGTTTTATCAATTTATTGGTTGCCTTGTTTACCTTGTTTGCCTTGTTTATGACAGCTAATGTCCCTCGCAGCTTGACACACGTATGTGCTTATATTGTTATATTTTGGATATACAAGGTTGGCCAGATATTCTCACATGCTTCGGACACACGAGATGGAAGAAGTATTGGTCACTTGCAGAACCCGGTGCAGAAGGGGCGAAGCTTCGTCGTGATGTCTTTTTTTTACACTGCCAGATCCTAGTGACTTGTACGCGTTAGCGATATCTGTAACGAGCCATCGGGGGTATCGGGGATGTACATATCACATCGTAGATCGATTGCATAATATTTATCTATATCAATGGGTCCTGTGAGCTACATAGTAGAGCATCATTACAATGGCAATTGTCCACACTTGGTATGCAAAGCTCCAGCAGATATTATGTTGAATACTGTAAGTTGTCAGTTTAAGGCTGATCTGTGTCATTTACAAAGTGCTGTATGGTTAAAGCAAGTGAGCACGTCTGTATATCTATACATTTTATGTTTATTTTATGTGTCTTATTATCCTTATTTTTTTGAATTAATTTCTACATAGATATCAAATTGGGTTGTATTTGCGATTTATTATTATTAAAAAAATACTGTTTCTTTTTCTGTTTAATTTTGAAACTGGAAATATGGTTATCCGGAAAACAACAAATGGACAACATCAAGTCTAACCAACCCCAAGAAATACCCCCCTTCATTTTCAGGTTCCAACGAACCACGGCAGATGAGAACTACGCCGACGCGATCGGCGACTGCAACAAAACACTACACCGCAAAACAAAACAGCACTGAACCCGCAGCCTCGCCTAGCTGCATACGGCAGAGCCGCAGAAACAGAAACCATACGCAACTCTACCGGAGACTTATCCCTCCTGCCAAGTCTCGGGCCAACGTGACTTGCAGTTGTGCCGACTCTCGAATTGCTGACTACAGTCGGAGACCGCACTCGCACTTCGGGTTCTTACGACTCCCCTGTATTTCGTATCCTGCGAGCCTGCTTATTTTACGTATTCATGCTGCCACTAACATATATCACTATGTTTTCTCAACTGCCCAATACCAGTAAACAGCGATCGCCGCCTTTGTTTAAAAGAACCGTCGCCACTGCTAGCAACGGCCGATCGTCTAGACGACTCTCGTGCAAACCGAACAGTCCTCAACAATACAATAACGACAACACCAAAAATGACTAGAAAATCACAAGCAGTTGGAGGCATCTATACGCTTACATAACCATCGCCGTCTTATATCTTTATATCTGACGTTTGCCGTTCGCACCTGCCGACAAATTTCCGAATCTCCTTCCGTATCAGGTTCATTTGCAATATAGCACGCGCCAGTCCTGTGACCTCCCAACCAACCCGGCTATCACAACTATCACAGTATAGCATCGCCAATCCAACGTCTCTTCCATACGAAACCCTCACGAGGCAGAACAGCCACAGGATGTAAACCCTTGAGCGCTGCTGTACATCAACATCAGCCCAGCCCGGCCTGACTTTCCTCCGCATTTCTTATTCTCCTGCCTCCCTGGCCTCTATGTCGCACCAGGCTTCCGAGTCATCGCATCGCCCAATAACACGCTGATTGCCAAACTAAGCGTGGGAGTAGTCAAATCTTATTTTGACCTGTTGCGACTTTGCATTGATCTGGTGTCCATTGACACTCGAGATTTACAGATTCAAAAACACAGCTACGCCGTGCTGATTGCGCTTACAAGGTGGGCAACTATTTATTTCGCAGAGCCTCCCATTGCACAGTCGTACAACTGTGGCAGGCTTTCCATCGATTTATATCAAGAAGGGTGCCTTGCTGATCATTGCCCAATTACACAGTCCACAACCGACGTGCATCGAGCTTCACTCCGTCGCCGTGAGCTTCCAAACCAAGCACCATGGCATCCGAAGTTGAGGCCGTTGCCGGCAAGAAATCGTCAAAGAAAGACGAGCCAAAGCCTGGCGAACGTCAGCCAAAATTCAAAGATTTTATGCGCGTCTTCTTTTACGCGAAGAGAATCGACTGGTTCTTGATTTTTGCGGCCTGTGTTTCCTCAGTCGGATCCGGTATTGTACGTGACAAGCCACTACTACCGCTACTTTATTTATTTATATTTCAAATTAATTTCAACTGACAAAGTAGACTCTCCCGTTGATGAATGTCATTTTCGGAAAGCTTGTCGGCAACTTCAGTGTCTTTGGGGATGGCTCGGACGCCTCCGAATTCCGCAACCTGCTCAACAGACAGGCCCTCTACATCTTCATCCTCTTCCTTGCCCGTTTCGCACTCAACTATATCAACAAGTTTGCCTTCCGCATGATCAGTGCACGCATGTCTGCTGCTATCCGCCTGGACTACCTGCGCTGCCTCTTCCAGCAAAGCATCCATGTCCTCGACTCCATGCCTTCCGGGTCTGCTGCCAACACCATCACCACCACGGCCAATACACTCCAGCTGGGCATTTCCGAAAACCTCGGCACTTTTATCGAGTTCATGTCCTGCATCATTGCCGCCGTCATTATCGCCTTTACCTACAGCTGGCTTCTCACTCTTGTCATCTCTTCCATCCTGTTCTACATTGTAATCGTCAGCTCTATTGTTCTACCCTTCCTCGTCAAGGGCGAGTCGGAAATGACAGAGGCCGAGACCATGGCCAACTCGGTGGCTGCCGAAGCTTTTGGAAATATCCGAATGCTCCTGGCTTGCGATGCTGAGTCCAAGATGGCCCGGAAATACAATAAGTGGGTGCTCGAAGCAAAGAAAAAGGGCCAGGGAACGGCTCCCTATCTTGGAACCTTGTTTGGCAACGTCTTCTTTTCGCTCTTTGCCGGCTTTGCCTTGGCTTTCTGGTTTGGCTTTCGCCTCTTTCACGAAGGCCGCATCACGACTGTCGGCACCGTCATTGTTGTTGTCATGTCCGTCATGACCATCGTCATGTCCATGGAGCGTGTCGCTACACCCCTGATTGCCGCATCAAAGGCCATGGTGGCAGCCAGCGAGTTTTTTGTTGTCATTGACGCGCCTCGCCCCGATCCTGGCCAGCTTAGAGACCCTGATGTGTCTGCCACAGAGGACATTGTTTTTTCCAATGTTGATTTTGCTTACCCTGGTCGTCCACATGTCAAGGTCCTCGACAACCTCAACATCCACATTGCGGCTGGCAAGGTCAACGCCATCGTCGGGCCATCTGGCTCTGGCAAAAGTACCATTGTCGGCCTTGTTGAGCGCTGGTACAGCCTGTCTAATGGACAGCATAGAATGGAACAGGTTGTTGTCACAGACAGCAAGGCAGAGGCAGAGAAAAAGGAGCAAGAAAAGCTGGACAAGAAGGAAGCCAAGAAGAGATTTAAGGCAGCAAAGAAATCTTCCGAAAATCACGACACATCCAACGAAAAGAGTGACGGGCCCTCACCACTGCCCGCGTCATCCGATGACGACAAGGATACGAAAGAAGATCTGCCACGCATCGAGCTAAAGGGCTCAGTCACCACATGTGGCACAAGCCTCGACGCCATCAACGTCAAGTGGTGGCGCTCGCAGATCGGCCTCGTCCAGCAGGAGCCGTTTCTCTTCAACGACACCATTCACAACAACGTCGCATTTGGGCTGATTGGCTCTCCCTATGAAGATGCACCCGAGGACGAGAAAATAAAGCTTGTTGAAGACGCCTGCCGTGAGGCATTTGCCGACGAATTCATCAACCGTTTACCGGACCGGTACCAGACGCGGGTTGGCGAGTCTGGCGCTAAGCTGTCTGGTGGACAGCGCCAGCGGATCGCCATTGCCCGCAGCATCGTGAAGAAGCCCAAGATCCTGATACTGGATGAGGCAACCTCGGCTATTGATGTGCGCAGTGAGCGCATTGTCCAGGCTGCCTTGGACAAGGCGTCCCGGAACCGCACCACCATCACCGTTGCGCACCGACTGTCGACAATCAGGTCCGCCGACCAAATTATTGTCATGCAAAAGGGCCGCTGCGTCGAAGTGGGAACACACGACAGCCTGTTGGAGAACCCAGAGGGTGTTTACTATGGGCTCGTCAATTCCCAACAGCTGTCCCGTGGTGATACCACTGCAAATGAGTCTGCCCCCAGCAACGCGGAAATCAGTGACATGGATGCCACTGTCGAGCCAGCTCATGAGCATGCACATGTGCCAGGCGCTGCTCCCAGCAAAACGCTGTCGACTGAATCCGATGGCAATATCCATGCCGTCGCCGAGTCCGGCACTAAGCAGCAGACTGCGGCATGGAAGAACAAAAACTTCTTTGGTAGCTTTGGCCGTCTCATCTATGAGCAAAATACAAACTTTCCCTACCTCGCCGGCCTTGTTATATTAGGTGCTGGAACGGCGGTATCTTGGCCACTGCAGGCATGGCTCTTCTCCAAGCTTGTTGTCCTTTTTGGCCTGTTGACGGCACCCGCTGTTAACCTGCCCAAGGACACTCTCGACCAGGTCACAAAGGACGGCAACTTTTACTCTCTCATGTTCTTTGTCATGGCTATCGGCGTGGGCTTGGCCTACTTTGGCGTTGGCATTGTGGCGTCTGTTGTTGAGCATGCTGTCTGTGCTGCCTATCGCGAAGATTACTTCTTGTCTATTGTCCAGCAGCGGGTTGCCTTTTTCGACGACGAGAACAACTCTTCTGGCACGCTGACCAACCGTGTCGCCGGCGACCCTAAGCAACTGCGCCAGCTTCTGGGTAGCAACATGACCATGGCCGTATCTTCCGTTTTCACAATCATTGGCTCCCTGGTTATCTCGTTTGTATTTGGCTGGAAGCTGGCTCTCCTAGCATTTGCCGTGATTGTGCCGCTACTACTTGCGTCTGGCTTTTACCGCACGCGTTACGAGATTCAGTTTGACCAAATGAATGCTGCGGTTTTTTCTGAGAGTTCCAAGTGGGCGGCCGAGAGCATTGATGCTTTCCGTACCGTGACGGCGCTGACACTCGAGGACGTCATCTGCAAGCGGTATGAAGTGCTCCTAGCCACCCATGTCTACGAGGCATACAGAAAGGCCCGCTTCACCACATTTATTTTTGCTATTAGCAACTGTGAGTCTTTCAAATTCCCGGTGTATAGTGGTATTGAACTGCCATAGCTCGAGTAACTAAACTGTGTAGCCATCTCTCTCGCCTGCCAGGCCCTCATCTTTTGGTATGGCGGTCGCCTTGTTGCCTCAGGGTAAGCTCATTCTTTGAAAGTTACATGCATTTTATTTATGATGGTACTGACACAAACCACAGCGAATATACGTCTGCTAGCTTCCTTGTGTGCTACATGGCCTCTATCCAAGGCGCCGAGTCCGCTGGTCAGGGTCTAAGCTTTATGCCCAATGTTGCTCAAGTGACATCGGCCGCCAACAGGATTCTGAGCATCCGCACAACCAGAAATTTTGATACTGTGCCACTGGAAGAGCGCATTCCAGACACGGACGCCGACGCCGACACTCGCATCGGAAACTGCGGTGCCTCTATCGAGCTGCGCAACGTTCACTTCCGCTATCCAACGCGAGACGTGCCTATCTTCCATGGCCTCAACCTGACCATTGAGCGTGGCAAGTTTACAGCTATTGTGGGTGCATCTGGCTCGGGAAAGTCCAGTATCATAGCACTATTAGAGCGGTTCTACGACGCCGGGAAAGGATCTATTTTGTGCAACGGTCGAGACATTACCGAAGTCAATGTCAGGACATACCGCAAGCTCCTGTCGCTGGTTGCCCAGGAGCCAGCTCTGTTCCAGGGCACGGTTCGCGAGAACGTGATGCTAGGCGTCGATGATGGCGCGGTGACCGAGGCTGATATGATTCAAGCTTGTCGTGATGCGTCGATTCATGACTTTGTTTCCTCGCTACCTGAAGGCTACGATACAGATCTAGGCAGTCACGCCGTTTCGCTCTCGGGTGGACAGAAACAGCGCGTAGCTATTGCCCGTGCCCTTTTGCGCAACCCACGAGTCTTGCTGTTGGACGAGGCTACGGCGTCGCTCGACTCGGAAACGGAGAAGATGATCCAGGCGACGTTTGAGCGGGTGTCCCAGGGCCGCACAACAGTGGCCGTAGCACATCGACTCAGCACAATCCAGAAAGCAGACACAATCTATGTCCTGGGAGATGGCGAAGTGCTTGAAAAAGGCAACCATGCTGACCTACTTAAACAGCAAGGAGTTTACTATAGCATGGTACGTTTATCTGTTTATACACCCCCCCTCCCCCTCTCTCGCTCGTGCTCACATACTAACCAAGTCAGTGCCAAAGCCAAGCCCTCGACAATTAGGCCTCTCTGTTGCGTCTTACATTTCTTGTGTATTATTAATTCTTTTGCCCATTGTTTCTTTTTTGGTGTTCTTTCTCCACTATATCATAAACCAGGCCATGTTCGTGCCATATCACTTCTCATTTAACCTTCTATAGATGTTCTATATACTTTACTCATTTTCTAATCACCATCAAATGGTACCCCCTTCTGAAATAATATTTGCTGTATGTTGGTAGCCTAGTATGAATAAGCCCAGAGCTCGCAAGTAACCCAGCCTGGTACTTTCTGGGATATTGCTCGAGTCTAGGTGATTTAGACGCTCAATGCTGCTTCACGGATCTCCTCAGCATCGAGCTTGGCAAATGCATCCTCCGACTCGCCCCAGAATTTGAAAATTGCTCTCACGACAGGCCGCGAATAGGTCATGGGGAACTCGTGGCCACCCGGGACAAGCTCCCATGAAATGTTCTCGCGGCCGCCAAACAGCGGCAGGGCATCAACTTCATAGTCCTGGGCATCGACCACGTCGTCGTGACGACCGAGCACAATACACAGGCGTAGCTTGTCTCTACCCTTGCCGTCTATGCTTCCTTTGACTAGTCTTGCCAGAGCCAGCCACGCCTCCTCCTGGCCGATCAATGGTGCATCACGAATACAGCCCATAAAGGCGTGCACAAAGCCGTCATGGTGTGTCAACATCCAGCGCACATAGCGGCCGACCTGCATACTCCATAGGTGTCCCTGCGCCTCTGGCTCCTGCAGCTCTACGGCAGCGCTTTGCTCATCGGCCACTTCGGTGGCAGCCATGTCGAGTGGCTTTGTAGAATCCTCTACGACATGTTTAATGGGGCCTTTAGCAGCCTCTGCTGCAGCAGGGGCCTTCATAGCCTTGGCACCACTTGCAATAGGACGGCGTAGGCGCTTCCGTGTAATGGACGACAGCAGGCGTTCAGGTATGATGCCCGAGGTAAAGATCAGGCGGGCAGCTACGCCAAACCGTTCAGGGCGGATGAGACCGGCTGGGGCTAGTAGAATGAGTGACTTGATCAGGTTCGGAAAGGAAGTGGCAAAATGGACAGCTACACCACCACCCATGGAGTAGCCAAGCAGATCAAAGGCATTGTCGCCGGTCCATGGTAGGGGGGAGGAAGCCAAAGCGCATAGCATTTGGGTACAGTAGAGACGTGCATCATGGGGTAGATCGCCGACACCGTCAGAGAAACCACGACCAAAAAGGTCAAAGAGCATAACTCGGCAACCCGAGCAGTCCACTAGCTGGCGGGCAACACGGCCGAGCGTCTGGCACGTGGTGGTGATGCCATGTACCATAAGAACCTTGCGGCCAGTGACGGGGCCAAATTCGTATACGCGGATGGAACCGTACTAGATGGCTGTTAGTAAACGTGATGCCAATGGGCAGTGGCAAGTTCAATATACTCTGAATGCTGCATGTGGTTCTGTGCACATGTGCACATGTGTGCCTGTGCGCCTGTGCGCCTATGTGTCTGTATGTCACTGTAGAAAGCATTGGGGTTGGAAACTCACTGGTGTCATGACGTCCCGAGCTCCGGGGAAGATATCAGAGGTGTAGTCTAGCTGAGCCACCTCATCGGACGAGAGCTGGGGCAGTACGGACCGAAGCGGGCTAGGAATAATCTTTGCGGTTTGGGGGTATAGGATCCATTTCAGGAAGGCTAGAACCGCAGCGGTGGTCAAGGTCGTCACGGCGATAGACATGGCGAATACCGTGATGATTATCTCGAGCTGTGCAGCACAGTGACACTGGACGTTTGAATATCCTGGAGCGGTGCCCTGCAAGAGATGAGAGTATTTGCTGGCCTAGTTTGGCTCAGCACGATGTCAGGGCACCCGGCGATGATTCAGCCCGGTAAAGTGTTCAATGTGCTACAGATGTCACGGATGAGATAGCGAGGATGAGGGCGTATGGAGATGGCAAACAAGACTGTTGTTGTAAATACCCGTAAAAGTCGTGTCAAGTCGGCAATAGTTGCCAATGCTTGTCACAGAGATGCAGATGTGAAGCGTAGAAGACGGCATCAGATAAATTCGAGTGAGAGGGAAAGAAGCGGGAGAGGAGTGTAAAAAAGGAGATGGGTTCAAGAAGACCGTCAACTCAATCCCTCAATCCAAGCACTCGCAGATAAATCACAGCCCAGCAAGCAGCGCCTAGGCTACACGCCAGGCTGTCTCGGATCTGCTGTGACCGGGTGAAGCGATAGGGATGAGGGGCGGCTGAATTTGGCTGGCTCTGGCCTTGAGATAACGCCCGATGACAACGGTGAAGATAAGAAGCCCAAGCCACTTGACCTCATTAGTGCTGCACGACGTGATCCTTTCCGCACTCTGTATACTCTGTCTGAATTCTGCTGTTGCACGGTAGATATGGACTATGTCTACAACATATGATGCCTGAGATGGCTGTATCTGAACACGATTAAGATTAACGCGCTCGATGCGTTTTGGTGATGTAATGGCAACCAGGGAATGGGCGGGCTGGCCTGGCCCACGTGGCTGGCGAGAGCTGCCAACTGGTGGCTCGGCAAACAGGGCAGGAGCACGCAGCAGTACATCGTTCCTTCTGAAGTTAAGTCAATTCAATTCTGTAGACCCGGCCACTGGCCCTATCATATGAGAGGGGGGTTGGCGCAAATGAGGAAGGACCGTTGATCAAATGCTTTCCCACACGCGAGCGTTTTCCATTCTGGGCAATGATACGAAAAAGAGCCGCGACGCAGAATATGCTGACACATCAAGTTGACAGTTGTCTATGGAATGAATGCCTGTGATTTTACAAAATACACCAGTTAGTCTCACTTCGGCTCAGGTCTTATCATTGCGACCATTTAGATAGTCAATCCATCTGCGGGAGCAATCAATAGTAACCCGAGTACGGTCTTATCTGCCAGGGAGGGTCATGACAAGGGCTGTTAGTCTGATAAGCCGGTTGGTAATTTGTGTATTTACACAATAATCGCCTGCTGGGCCTTCTTGTTTGGGCTGTCTTTCTGTCTGGTGTGTTTTGTCTATGCCTGTGAACGGGATACTCAAGGATATGATTAGTCAGCAAATAAACTGATAAGAATGTTCAGCTGTTCCACCGGTATGAAAGCCAATTCTGTGGAAGGAAATGAGACCGGTAACTAGTACGCAGTGTATAGCACTCACAGTCCTCATGGCTTGTTTGACTTGGAGGTGGCCACTGCAAGACCAGAAGAATGGCGAATATCATGTTGCTTCTCATCGAGCATGTCTGTTCATTATGCCTGATGACTCTGCCTGACATATCTGTCCTTAATAGCACCGAGCCGAATCAAACATCAATAAGCAAGCACAGCAGTATGCAAGACACGGCTCAGAATCAAGACAGAACACCGCCGCCAGAAACATGTTTAACATACCTAATATATACCTAAAGCAGACCATCACCCTTTCCCAAACGCCAAGCCTATGACCATGAACAAATAAACAAACAATAACTCGATAAGCGCACCGCAATCACTTGTCAATATCCATGGTGGACGCCTCGCCGCCAGGGCCGGCCTTGACATGCCCCATGTTCTCCAATGATGTTCGCAACCGTTGCCATAGCTCGCTCTCCATGTCACGATCAACCTTGCTACTCCTGCTGTTTAGGTAGCCGACATCCAGCTTGCCAATGTCACCGACGCCGTTGGGCTCGAGACTGCTGCCAGTGGTCTTGGCCTCTTTCAGCGAGATGATGCCATCCTCTTCGAGCGCCCAGATCTGGCGCTTCAGCCGCACATCCACAGAGTGCAGCGTTGTCAGGAACCCATCCATGGCATCCCGGAATGCAGAAACCTGTGCCTCTGTATCAATTGCATCGGGGTCAGAAAAGTCCTTTGGTGCCGTCGAAGGGTCAGCATTGGCCGCCGCAATTGGTTTTGACAATGGCCGCAGTGTGTCGTTTGCCAAAGCAAGGAGACTGATAATGTCCTGTATAATCAGCAAAAATGGCCTGTCCTCGGCGTCCATATATTTCCAATGCACATCTTCCCGTAACCTCATATACATCACCAGTCTGAGAAACATACACTGTCAATGCCATTCAACTGATCGAAGCGCTCGGCAAGGGTAAACGGCTTGTGTACGCCAGTGGAAGGCTGCTCCCCTGCCGTGTCAACTCGTGAATCATCCATTGCCGAAGATGCGATTGCTCCTGTTCAACAGCTCTAGAGTCCGTTCTTGGTTGATTCGTCAAAGAATAGAAGTGGGCGTATGCTGTGAGGTCGGTCGAGCTTAGTTAAAGGGTAGTAACATCTCCGTCCCACTAATATTTTGCGCTCCACGTGGATTACATAATCGGTCATTTTGGGTCCGTGCACGACATCCAGCTTAGCACCGACGCGACCTCCAACTTGCGCTTCGACACCATCAGCTCAGCATCAAGCCGCTTCCACGATACTGCATCCTGCGAACACGAACTATCACCTCACCAATTACCTTCATGATATAGCTGCGGGACGATATTACCAATTAATATTGCCGATAACCTGCCGGCATAGCTTCCAAGGCACCGGCCTTCTTTTTTTTGGTGACGCAACCGCCTCGTCTCTATTTAGTGTTGACGGCAGCTTTGCGCATTTGCCCACATCTCGGGTTCAAGCGCGCGGAAACCCCTTCGGTATCATACACCACAGGCGCAGTGCGCCAATCCTGAGCCATGTCGGGGCCAAACGCGCACGGCGGCCAAGGCGGCCAAGCAGCCGCCGGTGGCGGCTCTGGAGCGCTGAGTAGTCCGGCTGACCTTAACAAGATTGTAGGTTACTCCTGGAATCCCAAGACTTGGCTTCAGACCGCTGGAAACACGCCCAGTTTTGGTCACGGCGACGTTGCCTGAGTCACCATCCTGCACTGCAGCTCTACTTCGCCTATCCCGACTACTGCTAACACAATGTGCTCGCAGGTTACCGACTATCTTCTTAAAAAAGGATTTACCCGCACAGAAGCGACATTCAGAAAAGAATCATCTGCTGTGAGCACCGATGGACGTCCTATCCGGAAGCGGGTCGACGAGATGGGCCCTGAACGATATGCAAAAGCCTACAAGCTGTTACGAGACTGGATAGAGAATGGCCTGGACCTTTACAAGGTATGCAACGCGCACATTTGATTCGGGCTCATTATATGGGAATGACCAAACTTCAAAAGACGGCGAAATACTGACAATGAGAAGTTTGAGCTCCGCAAGCTACTGTGGCCCGTGTTTGTATATTCCCTGCTTGACCTGGTCGAGCAAAACTTTCTCCAAGAGGCCAAGACGTTCCTCGCCGAGCTAAGAGGCGAATTCGAAAAGGCCCATGCCGACGACCTGCGCGCCTTTGAAACCGTCCAGCTGCCCGTCCACGTCGCCGAGAACGCAACTACCAAAATCTACCGCGAAAACAAGTACCGCATACCTCTCAACCAACACGTCAGCGGCCAGCTCTTTGGCTTTCTGGAGCGGCAAGAAGACGCAGGCGGCAGCGTCATCACTCTCTTGCTGCAGACATATTGCCAGGTCGACTCAACTGCTCGCGGCCCCATCGAGCCCTACAGCTTCGAAGCCATTGCGCGCCGGGCCCAGAATGTAGACCTCGACGAAGCTGATGTGCAGGAGGGAATTCCGGGCGTCTTCACCGGCGTCAGCAACCGCGACATTCTCGATTCTCACACCGCCCTGAAGCTCGGCCCGCTGCCTATGGAGGTTGAGCTGCGCGACGACGTCCGTGCCGAGCTGGAAGAACAGGACCAGCGTCAGCCGCCAGTCGCTGGCGTCCCCTCGTTGGTATCGGAATTCGACGCCAAGATTAAGCAGGAGGAGGGCGCAGACGGCCCATCGCGTGCTGAGCTCCCATTGCCTCCCTCTAGGGCCCGTGATGTCGTGATGGAGATGCAAAAGGTTCGCGAGTACCGCGACCGATTCCAGGTCCAAGATCGCTCTTCTGGTGTCGGAGTCCCAGTTTCCGTGTGCATGTTCACATTCCATAACACATGCGGAAAGTAAGTCATTTTCTATATGCAATCTATTTATGGCCACTTTCGTCCATTGCCTTAAGATGACTAACACAACTCGCAGCGTTTCCTCGATGGCTTTCTCCAAAGACCACCAACTTGTTGCTTACGGATCTATGGACTCTTACATCCGCATCTGGAGCATCGATGGCAAGGCTCTTAAGAGCAAGATGATTGGCGACAGTGACAAGGCCAACAACCGGAAGCTCATTGGGCATTCTGGCCCCGTCTACGGCCTGTCGTTTTCTGACGCTGTCTCTGGGCTCAAGTACAACCCCTTTGACGAGAAGCAGCCACCGCTGGAGACCGACTCGAAGCTTCTGCTGTCGTCGTCGGCTGACGGTACCGTCCGTCTGTGGAGCTTGGACGTGTGGTCGTGTCTTTGTGTTTATAAATCGCACACGGGCCCTGTGTTCCGTGTGCTTTGGAGCCCGCACGGCCACTACTTTATGACTGCTGGCTGGGACAAGACTGTCCGTATTTTTACCCAGGATCATGCGTCGGCACAGCGGCTGCTCGTCGGCCACAACACCAGCATTTCGTCCATTGCTTGGCACTCGAACGGAGCTTACGTGTTCTCTGCGTCCGACGAAACTGACAAGACGATCCGCATGTGGTCTATTATCAAGGGAGAATGCGTGCGCGTTTTTACAGGGCACGTCGATTATATTAGTGCCCTTGAGTGTGCGCCCAACGGCCGCATTCTTGCCAGTGCTGACGTGGGCGGCAACATCATGATTTGGGACATTGAAAAGGGTGTCCGGATTAAGCGCTGTCGTGGCCACGGTAAGGGTGGCATCTCGTCGCTTAGCTTTAGTGCAGAATCGACTGTTCTTGTATCTGGCGGCCTGGACGGCACTGTCCGCCTCTGGGATATCAGCCTTCCCAAGGACGCGAGCAAGACCCCGGCTCTCCTGGGTGGCATGGTCGCTTCGGGCGCGGGTTCCTCATCCGCAATGCAGATTGATGGCGGCGGTGGCGACTTAGCGACTGTCGGTGGCGTGCCAGACCGGAGCATCACGGTGGGAGGAGGAGGCCAGGCTCAGTCCCCGCCAACAGGAGGATCTGGAGCTGGCGCAGCAGGCTCCAATGCCAATAGCATAGGCAAGAAGAAGGGCAAGGAGGTCATGATTACGCCGGACCAGATCAGCGCGTTTGCAACCAAGAAGACGCCCGTCGTGCGGGCCGAGTTCACCCGTATGAACCTGGTTGTTGCTAGCGGCTGTTTCGAGCCTTGATTCGCCATGGGCTTGTAAGATTATGAGGAAAACGTATGGACGGATCGGGTGTTTGGCTTAATTTTATCTTCGCGATTGTTTTTGGGAGTACAGAGTAAAGCACGAAATCACTTCTGTTTCAGTTTTAGCTTTGGGATAAGTTTTATTTGTTTTTGATAATACCAGTTTATTCAAGTGCATGAGGCATCGCGCTGTGATATAGAGGATTATGTAAGTTTGCTTGAGATTTTGAAAGGTACATTGAAATGTGGAGCAGGCTTCCAACCAGCAGCGTAAACGTGCTGGCACAGTGCACCTGCACGGCTCTCCTGGCATCGGCGCCGCCCGTTGCCCCGCTAAAAGCGCCATTATCCCCCTACGTAATCTGTTAATACAGTGCAAATGTTATCGTCTAATATACTCCGTAATACTGAGCTTAGCCATCCACTGGCTCACACCCCGAGCTTGTTTCTCCATCGCTCCTTCCCTACCTTGTTCTGCTCGCAGCCATTCCTTCCCTCCACGATCTTGTCGATTGCACGCTGCATAGCTCTTTCCCATACTATATCAGCAGCCCAGGCCATATTCTACTGAAGCTGGTCTTTTGTCTCTGCTTAGCCAATTCCATATCTACCTCACGACAAGGCAGCTAGCCGACCAACCCCCTCCCATATTCGCCATGGACCCCCTCGAAGAGGCGCCATGGGCCGATACGCCCGCGTCGAAGCCCGACGACTCAACAACACCAGCAACATCAACTGCCTCAGCCACGAAACCGGCTTCTCTGACTCCTTCATCCACTACCTCTGCCAGTAGCAGTCGGCCCTCACGCCTCACTCCGCGCCGCCTTGTTGCTCAGCCCACTCGCCTGCAGGCTGTTGAAGATGATCCGCTCGGCCCGCTAGGCTCGGCCGCTGGCCCTCTTGGTGACGGTGATGCTGGCACGTCTGTTGGTGGTCTGGAGTCGCCCCCAGCACCTCCTTTGAAGGAGCAGGGCTTATCGATTCGGACCACGATGCCAACGGCAGCTGGTGGCTCGACCCGCGGCGCCCCCGACCCACACCGCATTGATGACGATGACATAAACGAAAACTTTGGCCGCGGTCCGCGCGTGCCACCCCCGGTTGCGGCAGCGCAGCCCAGTCCCGTACGGACGTCGAGCCGGCCCAGTGTCAGCATCGAGCAGGCCGCAAAGCCCACCTTTGCAATCACCGTTGGTGATCCCCACAAAGTCGGCGGCGCAACGGGATCTCACATTGAGTACAGCGTGAAGACAAGGGTATGTTTTTTATTTAAAAAAATAATTTGTGTCATTGTCGTTGTTGCTCTGCTGTTATTTTGGTTCCTGTTTATCTAAACATTTGTGCTGACATTTGCAGACAACATCCAAGGCGTACAAGCAGGAGGAATTTGTGGTCAACAGACGTTACCGTGACTTCCTGTGGCTCTATAACCAGATGCATGCTAATTGCCCTGGCGTTGTTGTGCCACCGCCCCCTGAGAAGCAGGCCATGGGCCGTTTCGAGAGCAACTTTGTTGAGTCGAGACGGGCGGCGCTTGAGAAGATGCTGAACAAGACAGCGGCACACCCTACGCTGCAGCATGATTCTGACCTCAAGCTCTTCCTGGAGAGCGAGTCGTTCAATATTGACGTCAAGCACAAGGAGCGCAAAGAGCCCAACCTCGGCGAAAGCAAGGGAATCATGAGCAGTCTTGGCATCAGTGTCGGTACTAGTGTCAAGTTCGTTGAGCAGGATGATGTAAGTCTTCCTTTGTTTTATCCCAATCCAGGCCAGTCTTGTTTACTAACCGGTCACTAGTGGTTCCATGAGCGCAAAATCTACCTCGATGCACTGGAGAACCAGCTCAAGGCGCTGCTGAAGGCGATGGACACTATGGTAGGCCAACGCAAGGCAATGGCTGATGCTGCCGGAGAATTTTCCGCTTCTCTACATGCTCTGTCCACCGTTGAGCTTTCACCGTCTCTCTCGGGCCCTCTCGAGGCCCTCTCGGACCTTCAGATCACCATTCGTGACGTTTACGACCGGCAAGCCCAGCAGGATGTACTGACCTTTGGAATTACTATTGACGAGTATATCCGCCTCATTGGCAGTGTCAAGCAAGCGTTTGCTCAACGGCAAAAGGCCTTCCACAGCTGGCATTCTGCAGATGCCGAGCTGCAGAAGCGCAAGGCGTCACAGGACAAGCTGCTGCGGCAGGGCAAGAGTCAGCAGGACCGGCTGAACCAGATTAATGCCGAGGTTGCCGATGCTGAGAAGAAGGTCCACCAGGCGCGGCTCCTCTTTGAAGATATGGGCCGCCTGATGCGCAATGAGCTGGACCGTTTTGAAAAGGAGAAGGTTGAGGACTTTAAAAGTGGCGTTGAGACGTTCCTGGAAAGCTCCGTCGAGGCGCAAAAAGAGGTACGTTGATTGAGTGTTTCATCTTGATTCTTATGGCATACATACTGACACACATGCAGCTGATTGAGAAGTGGGAGACATTCCTGATGCAACTGGATGCCGAGGATGACGAAACGGTTTTCTACCGCCCGCCTGTTTTCAACCCAAGCAACAAGCCGGTCGGTGATACTGCCGTTGACCGAGCAAGGGCCCGTATCGATGAAGACTCGGACTAATCGACTACGACCAAGAAGAACGGGGTCCATCTGACCTGGTCAGGAGAGACGAATGCTTTGAGCTTTTGCGCTTTTGTTGTATATCATAATCACTGTACATTGAGGCAGAGGCGACCAGCTCATGTGGAGCTAGCTATTATCCATGTTTTCAAGTTTTGTTTTTACAGCAGTAGTTATTTCTCGTTATACAAATGCTTTTGACCCAGTCCTTTGTCTAATGCTCATACAATTCCTTCAAATCCTTGGTTATCCTGGATTCCTGGTGTCGTCTTGTCTATTTCTTCTTTCTTCTGTCCAGCTTGGCCTGCTCCTTTGCGTTGAGACCACCAGACTTTGCCGGTTGCTCAACCTTGGCAGCATAGCCGCTCAGCAGGTCGGCCAGCGAGTCAAACGAATCACGCTCGGTCGAAGCTGCAGGCTCCTCCTTCTTTGCAGATGCGGCCTGTGCCGCTTTGGGTGTCTTGCCCTTGCCAGCCTCCTCAACCTCCTTCTCCTCAATGGTATCGGCGTCCCAGCTGTGACCGAAGCGATTACGGAAAGCCGCTAGACGACCAGCCTCGTCAACCTCAAGGTTACGCAGGGACTTGTCCGAAGGCTGCCAAATTATGTGGTTGCGGCTGTCCTTGGTAGCACGGTGGACCGGGTGTGGGCTGGTGGTGCGGTGCATGTATGTGCTGCCGTCGGAGAGCTGGACGATTTGTGTGAACTGGTATGGGCGCGTTGGCCGCCGGATCAGACGGGCATGGAGAGCCGGGGTTGTGGAGAGGTTACGGCATGCGCCGGGAAGAGACCGGCAGGGTGAGAGTAGTGATGGCGCATGGCTGGCCGAGATGTGTGAAGAGGCGCGGAGGCGGCTCGAGGCCTCGCAGAAGAAAGTGGCCATTTCCGGGGCCGAGGGGGGTTTCGGAGTGAGTGGCGGTAGACTCGTGTCGAAGAATGTGTTTCTAGCTTCTTTAGCAGGGTTGTTGGGTCTTAGCAACTTGAAGTGTGGAATGGCCCAGCGTGCCTGGACGTGTATCCCGGTTTGGTGGTGATGGTTTGTCGAAGCAAGAGATGAGGTTCAATTTTTGGCGCTAATTGGCTCTCACGTGCCGTGGCCCAGGGGAAAAAAATAGACGAAAAAAGGCTACAGCGCAGCCCCGCTGTAGAGTGATCCGCTATTACAGTCCTAAAAGCGCTATAATATCGTAGGCAAGGTAGCATGATTACTGTTGTGCAGCATTTTGGTGTAAGAGGATGGCCTAGAGAGCAATTCTAATTCCTCGACTGCTCCATTGACGACACGATATAAGATACATACCTCTCGGCTGCTGCCTCTCCCCGTTCTGACCGCCCAGCTACACGCCTCTGGCACGATGAGATGAGAAGCCGTCATATTCTCAGCTGCCTGGCTGAGAGCATAGCCCGGACAACAACTTGCCGTCCGGGAATACGGCACGGGCTCCGAGCTCGGTATGGTAGGTGAAGCGCTGTCAGACCAAGGGAGGAGATACAGCTATGTGTGCTATAGACTAACATCCTACTACGTACAGCTAGCCCAATTCCCCTAGAACCCTCCGGCACGCCCCGGCGCCGTCATTTTGCGACCTCGATAGCTGTCCGAACAGAGGCAGAGCCGTCCTTGCCCGAGCACACACGGCATGTCCTGCGGCACCTGGCAAACTCGGTTGTCGTCTGTACAGCGCATTCTCGGGATGCTTCCCTGACAGCAGAAAGCGTAGATGAGACAAAGGCAGTTCCCGTGGGACTGACCATGTCGTCGTTCACATCATTGAGCATGTACCCTACGCCCGTGGTCACATTCAACATTGCCGTGCCTAGCCGCACGGAGGCAGCTCTTGCCAAGTCAAGGCATTTCATGGTGCATGTGCTATCGGGAGATGCAAAGGGTGCTCGGGTGGCGGATGTGTTCCGGGCGGGCAATGCCCACCCGTCAAGCACCCTGCACGCGCTGAAGCGCTCTGAATGCGAAATCGTATGGCCATCGCCACCACGAGGCCAGAGAGAGGGCGGCGAACAGCCCTTCCTGCAGGGCCCAGGTGTGCTGTATGTCCTGCGCTGTAGACTCCTGGACGAGCCATCGATGGGCCTGGTGCCCGTGCGTGACCACATTGTCGTACTGGGCGAGGTGCTAGAGATCGTTGCCGGCGAGGCAGAGGCTATTAACAACGATGGCTCACCGCGCTTTGGGCTACTATACGGGGACCGGAACTACCGCCAGCCTGACGGAGTGACAATCCCAAGTGACGCTGATGCGAAGCCATGATGCGTTGGCGCATTGCACAACCTGCTGCTTGGAAGGGCCCTTTTTGTATGCAGCATGGGAAGGAAGGCAACAGGCGTCTTCATTGTATTATACCACACTACTCCATGTATATAGGCGCTTATTTGATGCATTCATGCTAGCCGCCTTCTGCGGCATCGATATTGTAAGATATTGTCGCCCATGCTTATATAATCACTGGCAAGGCGTTTTCAGCCCCATCGACAAGTAAGCTTTGCCTTATCTGAGTGATATGGAAGTGATGTGATAGATACAAACGCAAGGGCAACCTGCGCCTTGACCGCGCCTTCCACGGCCGCTGGGCGATGCTGTGGCCTTCTACACCGTTCTCGAATTAGCCAGATCCTGGCAGCAGCAGGCGCCGCTCCATTGAAACAAGCTATGTACTGTACCCCACTGGACACTCATGGAAGGTGCGAACTACCTCCTTCGCCATGGGACTCACACACACGCCGTCACCTCAACTTGGGGCAGACTCCACTACTGCCCATTTTGGGAAATATGGGTCCAGAAGGCCAATCACCACCCATATTGTTGCCATGGAGTTTAGCACTAGCCAATCATAGAACACGCTGGAACGACCACTCCGTGGACCGGTAGAATCCCGTAGAATTTCCAAAGCTCTCTAGGCTGGACGGGCCACAGCGTAAAAAAACCCTGCCCTTTTAAGCTGTTGTGATTCTACGAGCTCCTTCCTCTTCTATGCCCTTCTACTTCTACCTTCCCCCTCCTCCTCTCCTCTCCTTCTCTTGAATCTCGCATCCAGGCTCACGACTGAATCCTGTTGCATCTCCAGCGTCTTTTCAACCTCACTTTTGTCCTGTGCCAAACATTTCTGTACAGCACCCCGCCACTACCTGTGAGTACACCCTGATACACTTCCCCGCCCTGTCTTCACAGCCTTGTCTGGAGGGGCTTAATCAACACCGTTCTCCTCAGAAATATCGTGGAATCTTCGACCATCTTCTGTTCCGTTCGGTTCCCTAGGCCACCACTCGCATCCCCCCTTGCTCCTCTTTTGTTTGCTTGTCTCGGCTTTGTCGTTTACTGTGAACCCATCCTCGCCTCAGCCTGCAGCTATAATACCCCTCGCACCCCTCGCACCTCACCTCGCATCTCTTCCTCTTTTCCTCATCTTCATCTCATCATCTTCATTCATCCAGCTGTTTTTTTCTTCATTTGATACCCATCTCCTCTTTCTTTCATACGCACTCTTCTATCCTACCTCTCTGTACTACACCTGTCTACCACAACGACCTTAACTAACATCCAAGACCTTACCGACCCAACACACTCATTACCTTCAAAATCAGTCAAGATGTCTGGCGAGACTTTCGAGTTTCAGGCTGAGATTTCTCAGCTCCTGTCGCTGATTATCAACACCGTCTACTCCAACAAGGAGATCTTCCTCAGAGAGCTTGTTTCCAACGCCTCCGATGCCCTGGACAAGATCCGTTACGAGGCCCTGTCCGACTCCAGCAAGCTGGACTCGGGCAAGGATCTGCGTATCGACATCATCCCCGACAAGGAGAACAAGACCCTGACCATCCGTGATACCGGTATCGGTATGACCAAGGCTGTAAGTGCTATACCCAAGACGTTCCAATATTATGTGTATGAACCCAAGCTAACTTGGGCAGGATCTTGTCAACAACCTCGGTACCATTGCCCGCTCCGGTACCAAGCAGTTCATGGAGGCCCTTACCGCTGGTGCCGATATCTCCATGATTGGCCAGTTCGGTGTTGGTTTCTACTCTGCCTACCTTGTCGCCGATCAGGTCAAGGTCATTTCCAAGAACAACGACGACGAGCAGTACGTCTGGGAGTCTAGCGCTGGTGGCACTTTCACCATCAAGCCTGACACCGAGGGTGAGCCCCTTGGCCGTGGTACCAAGATTATTCTCCACCTGAAGGAGGAGCAGCTTGACTACCTCAACGAGAGCAAGGTCAAGGAGGTCATCAAGAAGCACTCCGAGTTCATCTCGTACCCCATCTACCTCCACGTCAAGAAGGAGACCGAGAAGGAGGTCCCCGATGAGGATGCTGAGGAGGAGACTCCCGCCGAGGACTCCGACGACAAGACCCCCAAGATTGAGGAGGTCGATGACGAGGAGGATGGCAAGGAGAAGGAGGACAAGAAGAAGAAGACCAAGAAGGTCACCGAGACTACCATCGAGGAGGAGGAGCTCAACAAGCAGAAGCCCATCTGGACCCGTAACCCCCAGGACATCAACCAGGAGGAGTACGCCGCTTTCTACAAGTCCCTCACCAACGACTGGGAGGATCACCTTGCTGTCAAGCACTTCTCCGTCGAGGGTCAGCTCGAGTTCCGCGCTATCCTGTTCGTCCCCAAGCGCGCTCCCTTTGACCTGTTCGAGACCAAGAAGACCAAGAACAACATCAAGCTGTACGTCCGTCGCGTTTTCATCACTGATGACGCCACCGACCTGGTCCCTGAGTGGCTGTCCTTCATCAAGGGTGTTGTCGATTCCGAGGATCTGCCCCTGAACCTGTCCCGTGAGACTCTCCAGCAGAACAAGATCATGAAGGTCATCAAGAAGAACATTGTCAAGAAGTCCATTGAGCTGTTCAACGAGATCTCTGAGGACAAGGAGCAGTTCGACAAGTTCTACTCTGCCTTTGGCAAGAACATTAAGCTGGGCATCCACGAGGACACCCAGAACCGCCCCGCCCTGGCCAAGCTGCTCCGCTTCAACTCCACCAAGTCTGGCGATGAGCAGACCTCTCTGGCTGACTACGTCACACGCATGCCTGAGCACCAGAAGAACATGTACTACATCACTGGCGAGTCTATCAAGGCTGTCACCCGCTCCCCCTTCCTTGACTCGCTCAAGGAGAAGGGCTTCGAGGTTCTGTTCCTGGTTGACCCCATTGACGAGTACGCCATGACTCAGCTGAAGGAGTTCGAGGGCAAGAAGCTTGTCGACATCACCAAGGACTTTGAGCTCGAGGAGACCGACGAAGAGAAGGCTGCCCGCGAGGCCGAGGAGAAGGAGTACGAGGACCTGGCCAAGGCCCTCAAGAACATTCTCGGCGACAAGGTCGAGAAGGTTGTTGTTTCCCACAAGCTGATCGGTGCCCCCTGCGCCATCCGTACCGGCCAGTTCGGTTGGTCCGCTAACATGGAGCGTATCATGAAGGCCCAGGCCCTGCGTGACACTTCCATGTCCAGCTACATGTCCTCCAAGAAGACCTTTGAGATCTCCCCTCGCAGCTCCATCGTCAAGACCCTGAAGCAGAAGGTTGAGGCTGACGGTGAGGATGACAAGACTGTCAAGTCCATTGTCCAGCTGCTGTTCGAAACCTCTCTTCTGGTCTCTGGCTTCACCATTGATGAGCCCGCCAGCTTCGCTGAGCGCATCCACAAGCTGGTGTCGCTGGGCCTGAACATTGACGAGGAGCCCGAGGTTGAGGAGGCTGCTCCCGCTGAGGATGTTGTTGCCGCCGAGACTGGTGACAGCGCCATGGAGGAGGTTGACTAAATTCATGAATCACGATCACGGGCGGGTCTGGGACAAGTGAATGGATAAAAAAAGTCACTCTGGAGTTAGGAACTGGTTGTGTTTTGTTTTCCCCCAATGAGTTCTCATTATGGCTAACTTCAAAGCCACATGCTATGTAATTCATTTTCATAATTATCTCAAAGTCGGCAGTAGTACACAAATAAAGTAAAATCACATCACTGGTGTACCAATTAAATAAAGAAGTGACCGTCAGGTGTGAATATGAGAACGTTTGAAAATGAGAAAATGGGTATTAGTCCTACATCTTCTAATAATGTTATTTAATTGTTGATACATACATGCAGCACCCGGTATTTATAATAGTAATGCTACAATATTTATAGTACAGTACGTAGGCTACAAACCCGCGCCGTAATACGGTTACGAATGTCATAAAATCTCTACACCTTGCTCCTCCTCCCGGAACCGCAGACCACCGACTACATCCATGGCATCGCGAACCCAGGCTGCCTCTGCAACCTTGTCCATTGTCCAGCGGCTGCGGGCTCGCTTAAGAAGACCCTCGGTCAGATCCATGGCACCTTCAAGGCCCTTTGCACGGAACTTGACGGAATCACCATCGTGGTCGCCGTCATCACCGGCATACTCAACCCAACGCCACTCGACACGGGCAATGCGGTGGCTTGTCCGCGAGCGCATACGGTGAGCATCGCTCATTCCGGGAGTTGGGTCAAAGGGCAGGCGGCCCTCAAGCAGTGCATAGAGGAGTACACCAAGTGACCACGCATCTGTGGCGCGGCCGTCATAGGGTTGGCCCATGATCACCTCGGGAGCGGCGTAATCTTCCGAGCCACAGCGCGTCTCAAGCTTTTCGTCCTTGGCAACACGTCTCGAGAGGCCAAGGTCAGTCAGCGTTGTGACGCTATAAGGATACGTTCCCCAGTCGATAGATGTGTCTGCTAGCTCCTTTGGTGTCAGGTTGACAAGAACATCTACGAGAACATGCATGTTAGTAAGGACATTGCAAAGACAAGGCATCGAATGGCAGGAACAGTGCCAATCCACACCAATCAATCATACAGCAACGGGGTCACGGGGATCAAGTGTTGGCTTACTCTCGAGTTTGATATCTCGATGAACAATGTGCTCGTGGTGCAGATAACGGACGGCTCCGACCAGCTCTGCAAACATACGCGCGAGGAGCTTTGGGGTCAGGAGGTTGCGGTGTGCGCTGGCAACGTCAAAGAGGTCACCACCGGGACAGTAGCTGAGCACCAACAGTGCCCGAGTGGGCTCAATGCTTGAGGCTTTCAGCCGTACGAGTGACGGGTGGTGGATGCACTGCATGATCTCGAGCTCGCGCTTCAGACTCATTTCAATGCGGTCCTCGGATGCTCCTCCCTTGGGGCCATGCTCGCACACCTTGACTGCAACGAGTGTTCGGCGGTCATATCGAACTTGTCTAGAAGAGATCGAAGAGCTGCAAGGGGCTGAGCGGCTGTCGCTATTTTCTGCTATCCGCTCGGGCACTGCCATTTGATTTGTTGCTAACATGACACGACTAAAGGTGCCCTGGCCGAGCAGTTTTATAGAGCGCCAGCGACGACGCTTGTTATCTTCTCTACTAACGGCTTCAAAGTATTCGAATCGCTGCTGGCTATTCGGCTCAGAAGCGGTAGTCCCGTCACTTAATAGTAGAGACGATTCGCTAGGAGGTGGTGTAGGTGGCTTCTGGACCGGTGTGAGTCCGCGCGACTCGGAAAGGTGAGGCTCGCGGCGCATGTGCGTGTCGAAGACATCATCAACCTGATCAGGCCCGCCCAGCTGCTTCGGATGTGTAGCTGAAACAGTGACCATGCGCTTGGGCAGTTGCATTGGGTCGGGAATGTATTCGCTCAGGCTTCTATCGCAAGCGTGAGATGCTCGTAGGTCAGCCTGTGTGGGGCCGCCTTCTGCGCGCTGACCACCACCGGCACTCAGAAGCTCGGCATAGGCCTTTCGCTTTGCATGGTGTGCCAATGCGGAACTTATCGACTCGCCATTGGCGGTGACAAAAGCCGACTCGCTTGGTGCCAGTGTTGCACCCAAGTGTGGCTCTGACGGGGGAGAGCGCAGGCGTTTCCAAGGTCCTGGCGAATCGCCGGACAGGAAGGGGGACGGCAATGGCGTAACGTCACCCATGGCTGTGATGACTGGGCTCGGGACAGTGGAGCTGGCAGCAGATGCCGACCCAAAACCGTGGAACCCCGTGGTTTTGAGGCTGGGGGTGCGGGAGATCGGCCTCAGAGACGACGTGGAGCTCTTGTGATGAAGGGCAAGTGCCGAAGGTCGTGCGTAGCTCGATGTCGGTGTTGTGACGAGCCCGGGTGACGAGGGAGCGTTGAGATTAAGAGGCTCGGGGCGGGTTTTAGGGGTGATAGGTATTGAGAAAGAGGTAGGCGACGAAAGAGCGGCGGCGACAGCTTGCAAGTCGGTCTGAATGCGCAGAGGGCTCTGCTCGATGGTGGTGGGCAGGTTATGGCGGAAAAAAGGGTCGTCTGCGAGGGCACTTGATAGTTGGGAGAGAGACCGCGCAGCCGATGTAGAAGTAGAGGCGGCTGTCGGAGAGCGAGAAAGAGGCGGCGAGGGCGCAATTGTATTTGAACGGAACTGGATGTTGCCAGCTGGTGAGAAACGCGTTGGGGTGCTGGAGGACGAGGCTGTGGCAGAGAGGGCGGCGGCGGGTGGCGAGGAGGAAGGATGAGCAAGCGAAGCAGGGGCAGGAGCGTCGTCTAAGCTGACTTGGGCGAGGCCATTGTACATTGTGGTTGTGCCGGAAGAAGAAGAGATTGAGGCGATGGTATCAAAATGAAGGCCAGGGACAGGAGCAGAGACAGAGGGGGGGGTGGTCTCTATGTCTTGGTCATGGGCGTCCAGAGAGTGTTGCGTGTCTCGTATGGATGCTGATGGCAGAGACGACGAGGAGGTGCCGCTCATGATGCCGGTGGCGGTAGGTAGCTGTGACAGCTATGTGGACTGGTATCTGGGGTGGCACAAGCAAAGCCGGGAAGCAGCCTCGCGCAAATAGTGTGTTGTGTGGCTCAGCTGTCAAGAGGTGACGCGGAAGAGTGAGAGCTGCAAGAGAGCCAATAGGGGCGGATGTGTGCTGTGTTGGATGTTGGAGGTACAGTAGGACGTTCCGAGGCGGTGCCCGAAAAACTAGCTTGAGTAGACAAAGAGCCGCCAGCCACACGAGGCTGTTACGCGTGGCAACGTCGATAGAGTGAGTGGATGGGGCGGATGCAGAGATCGGACGAGACCTGATGATGTGCTTAATTCATGTAGGCAGGGATGACGAGGTGGCAACAAGAGTTGCAGGATATGAAGAGGGGAAGAAGAGACGGCAAGACGAGGAAACGGAGAAACGAAGAAAAGAAACGAAGAAAAGAAACGAAGAAAAAGAGAAAAGAAACGA
Organism: Ophiostoma cf. undulatum; assembly: GCA_022392935.1. NCBI lineage: Eukaryota > Fungi > Ascomycota > Sordariomycetes > Ophiostomatales > Ophiostomataceae > Ophiostoma > Ophiostoma cf. undulatum. The sequence continues at coordinate 638,331 of JAKRGL010000047.1, read as the reverse complement.
AGAAACGGAGGATTAAGGAACTTTGAGAAACAAAACGGGCTTGTGGACGAGGAACGTGGGACAGTATGCAAAGTTGAAAAACAGTTGTGGAAAAACAGTGAGTGAAGAAAAGGGCTGGGGAAGTAGATAAGCCGCGAAGAAGATCTGGGATGGCGGCCGCGGTGGTCGTGAGTCGTGATGGTCGTGATGGTCGTGATGCCAATGCCAATGCCGATGTCGATGGGGCTGGCCTGGTCCTGGATGGCGTCAATCAAGCCACTGGGACGACGACGGCAAACGAGAGATGATATACTCGACACGAGGCTGGAGGCGCTACAACGACGCTCCAATCCGGCAGTGCAGTGACAATGGCAGCGACAGCGGATGATGAGAGGGCCTACCTAGATGGGTCGCGAGTTGGGCGAATGACTCCTTTTCGGCGCCTGTACTGTGGGCTGTTTGCTCACGGGGCGTGTTACGAGACAGAATGGTGGGCCCAGACTGTCACTAACTCGCTATTGGCAAGAGTGTCGCAAGCTCCATCGCTCTTTCCTCTTTTCTATTTTCTTTTGCGTCGACTTTCCCGATGCGTTTCTCTCTTTACTTAGCTCTCTTGTGTTCTTGCCCTTTTTGCAGCAGTAGCTCGCAGTCGGCCACAATACACCGAAAGTTGTTTTACTCATAACTATATTTTAGTTTTATTCAAAGCCTACAACCGAGTAATCCTTAGCAAGCATCTAATAAGATAGTCTCAAGCTTTATATACCAGAGAAATGGCCGTTTTGGGGCACCTCTGCCTGTCCCAGCGCAGGGTAGCCGGCCGCGGCCGCTTTGGGGCCGAAAGGGGCAGGCACCCCCCTCCTAGCCAATCACAGCTTCGTACCTACCCTAATTGTTCAGATTCGGTTGGTCTCGAGTCATTCCAGCTATTATTAGTAATTGGCAATTAGGACTCGATTTATGCACGGAGATGGACTGTCTTCAGCATATTACAGCCCGTCCAGAGTAGACACAGTGAGTACCCGGCGCATTTGCCAGCCTCTTATCAGCATCACTAGCAGCTATCGCCGTGACCGGGCGGCCTGCTTTTGTTATCTCTACTGTGGTCGATATGTCGGCCTTGTCTCGCTTCTAGATTGCCCATGGATCAAAGGCAGCTGACAGTCTTGACTGTTGCACAATGCAGGCCGCTCTACTCGAGTTAGGGTCAAGCACATGCAGAGTAGCCGGTACTAAGTAAGATACGTCTCCGTCTCGCCGTACTATGCCGTGTAGTGCTGCAGCTGCATTGACCAGAAATGCCGCTTTCGGCCAGACAATATTCCATCTTACACCGACCAGACTCGCTTATCCAAAGACTCATTCAATGCGCCATCGCAACACCGCATCAGCTAGACCAATGTCAAATACATAGTTCTCGGCCATCCAAGCGTTGTCTAACAATGTACTCGAAATACAAAGTACATACATCGTAGTCGGCAGAGCTAGACCTGTCATTTTGAGGAAGGAACCTCGTCATCTTACATCAGTCAACTACATAATAGTACTATTCAAGAGCCAAAAGAGATCCTGTCTTGTGCCTTGTGGTTGGCGTCAAGACACGCTGTTGTGAGATCCCGTCCCACGGTGCGCACCTCTGGCTGTCAATTGGTTCCCAGGTAGATTGTAACCATGCGGGTGACGGCTGGGATACGTACTATGTACATAGTACAGGTACTTGGGTACTCTGTGATGGTGGGTGACTAAGCAGGTTGATGCCCACATCTTACTTAAGCAGCTCCATGATAGGGAGAGCAAAGAACGCGACGCCACTGGCTAATTAGTGATTAATTAATTGACCCGCGTCGCGTCTGGTCGCGTCTCGCTCGGCAGGTGGGACAATTTCATATTGCCATACCCCGAAATGTGTATTTTGGAATATTTGTTTTGTCTCGTGCCTCACCTCTAGCAACAGCCAAGTTTGACGGCGAATTGCAAATATCAAGCCAGATCACTAGTGAGATACTTTAACTTTGCATCCCAGCTTGAGCATCCCACCATCACCTGGCACTATGATCCGGCAAGGCTACAACCGCAGCGAGACCAAGAGACGCAATGTCCTTGACCATCGCAAGAAGCAGTTCGCTGGTCCTGGATACAAGGAGATCCAGTATCCTACCCGCCTCAACATCTACGCTGATCCGCCTACCGCCGACATCACTCTCGAACAGTTTGAGCAGTGGGCCATTGATCGTCTTCGTGGTGAGTCTCTCTCTCCCTCGCTCTCCATCCTCTTCTCTTGATGTTTCATTGACGATGAGCTATGACTGATACCGAAAGTTCTCGCCGAGCTCGATGCATGCTCATTCCGCAACCGTACGCCACAAGAGACCGCCGACCACATGAAGCCGATTCTAGAGAAATACCTACCGCTTGACACGAACAGCAGCCAGTCAACACAGCTTGCAGCACAGCGCATGAAAGACCACTACAGTCACTTTATCCTCCGCCTTGCGTTTTCCTCAACAGATGAACTTCGCCGTCGCTTCTCACGCGCCGAGACGACGCTGTTCCGGATTCGCTTCAACAACGATGACATTCGCGAGCGCACAGCCTTTATCCAGGGTCTGAACCTGGACTGGGAAATGGTTTCCGAGGAAGAAAAGGCCGAGTTTGCGTCGGAGCTTGCTGCAACGCGCGCGCTCGGCCCCGCGGCGCGGAAAATTCAGGCTGCGGATGAGGAGACGTGGTGTAAGGTCGACTGGGACCGTGTGCCGGAGCTAATCGAGGGCCGCAGGGTGTTTGTCAAAGCTGGCAAGGCCTATGTTCCATCGCGCGAACAGGCAAGCATGGTTGTTGCCGAATTTTCAAGCCGCCTGGACAAGGCTTTGGAGGTGAGTCCAAGTATTCTTTTCCAGATCAGGTCGAGATCAGGCGAGTTTTGGGAGGTTTTTCGGGGACGATTGCTGACTGTATACAGCTTACTGCCCGGGCACTGCCACGACTGGATGAAGACGACCGTCTTACCCCGATCCTCAACCACCTGTCCAAGAATTTTGCAACTCCCGACGCCTCTTACGCGAATGCAGACGGCGGTGTAGACGGTGACGAGATTACTGCTCAAAGCATCGATGGCTTCGCAACTGCACATTTCCCTTTGTGCATGCACAACCTACACCTCTCTCTGCGGCGCGATGCACACCTCAAGCACTATGGTCGTCTGCAGTACACACTGTTCCTCAAGGGCATTGGCCTGAGCCTGGAAGAGTGCCTGATATTCTGGCGGCGGGGCTTCAGCAAGATCACAGATGAGACATTCAACAAGGAGTATCGGTACAATGTGCGGCACGCGTATGGCGATGTTGGTGGCGACTCGAACCGGCGCAGCAATGGCTATAGCCCCTTTAGCTGTCAGAAGATTCTTTCGGAGCACCCGCCCGGTCCTGGCGAGAACCATGGTTGCCCGTACCGGCACTTTAACTTGGAGAACCTGACGACACTGTTACAAGCAGTGGGCGTGACGGACCGGTCGGTGCTCCAGGGCGTGAAAGAAGACAAGGAGAAGCAGAAGCCGCATATGGCATGCAATCGGTACGTATTTATTGATGGCAGAGAGACAAGCAGTGGAGCGGTCCGGGGATCTAGTGATCCATGGGTCTACTGCAGTGCTGCTGCATCTAATCTAGCGATATGTTGTCGATTTATATTAAGTGTCGATCTGCTTATGCTTATACTAACTAACCACTGCAGGGTCTTTGAACATGTGCACAGAAAGGAGCTCCAGCGGGCAAAGGACGAGGGCACAATGGCTGCATCGGAGCTTGAGATGCTTGTGCACCCGAATCAGTACTTCAAGCGTAGCTACACACTGAAGAAGCTATGCAGCGGACGCGAACGCGAAGCAAGAGAATGAGCCTAAGCGAGACAGTAGACAGTGGACAGTGTCTGGGTGTTAATTGGTTGCCGAAGCTATTGGGCTGGGGTTGGGATTATATGATGTCTCAGGTTTTGTTTACAGGGACAATGTTGGCTGAGTGCTTTCTATTTGCTGGCTGTTTGTTGATGTTTGCTGTTTGCTTGGCATTGCTACTTGACGCAACTATGCCACCATGCCTATGACGACTACAGGAGTTTGGAAGCTATATTTGGCGTTTATCTGCATTATTATATCATTTTTATTAATTGTTGTTTCATCGAATCACTGTTGGTTAGCGAGACGCAGGATGACGCAAGTCGGCACATTGCGACAGGGCGTGTACGAGTTAATATCATATGCAAGGTATCTGATATGCAATGGAATGGGACAAATAGACGTTTCATCGCATCACGATGTCTGGACCCTTGAATGATGGGTCGGGGTTTGGAAGACAATAAGGGTACTTTGATTGACGGGGTTTGCTTTACGTATTGGCAGTGATAGATAGCAGAGGGAGTGTATGAGAAGTCAATATGAGAAAGAGGGAGAGTGCGTGCGTTTACATAGGATATGCCCGGAGGGAGTTCTCCGTGGAGGACGGGTGCAAAGATGAAGCCAAAAACGGCCTAGCGCATAGGACTATGCGAGGGCTGCTGCATAATGAGGTCAGACGTCTCAACGCATATGGGGTATGGAATAGTGGAAGGAAGAGAGAAGAAACAGAAGAAACAAGCGCCGAATCAGAGGGAGCGGAAGCAAGACCGTTTTGTTTCGTTTTGAAAATGACGATTTCTAGACATGTAAATGACGTGAGACAGTGGGTGTAATGCGAGGCATCGGGGCAGTCGTGATGACTAAGAAATGTGAAGGCACGAACATGACCATATCACACACTCATCACAAGCATAATTGTGAACTCTAAATAAATATAGGTCTTAAGAAGAAAAAGTAAATAAAATCAAGATATGCTATTGTGGGTATCTAACAGAATGTATCCGTCATCGTGTCTCATTCATCTCCATGTTGTGGTGGCATTGCTCGCGGCGAGTGCCATGTCATGCATAGGCTTGCAGACACGCCATGCCGTGAGCAGGTTTGGTCTTTGCTGTGAGAATCGAGAGCATGCAGAAGCCGCTCATCGCAGCGTTAAGATGCAGAGGCATGGCGGCACTCAGCCAGCAAGGGGACAAGTCGGCCAGTAAAATGGAAGTCCGAGTCTGGGGGACAAGCCATGTCTGGTTGTCGTTCTTGAGTGGATGGTTTGGTGCGCGACTGGACCGGTCATGGCAGTCTTGCCCTGCAGTCTTGGTCTTGCAGACAGTCAATATCAATACAGTCTGCTGGCAGCCGATCAGTCAACCAATTTGGTGTAACAGCATCCAATGGCGGATAGCTGTGGACCGGGCATGGGCAGTATCAGCTGGGGCCAAAACGGTCAGGGTGGTAAAAGATGATAATAGTGGCGGTGGTTTTGGAATAGAAGGCACCGAGGCGGTCGTTGTTCACTTGTAGCCAACAAGACGCGCGCAGCGGTGACAGTAGTAGATGTTGTGGCCGACACGGACCATGCCGCTGGAGGCCATGTCGTCTGTGGAGGTGGTCTCGACGGTGCGGGCGCAGCGCATGCAGCGCAGAACCTCGACAGAGGCCACGGGCATGGAGTGGCTGTGGTAGGTGTGGCTGGCAAAGCTGGAGGAGCCGCTCGAGGAGGAAGACGAGAGGTCAGAGTCGGAGGCAGTGTAGTAGGACGGCGAAGACGAAGCTGACGAGGGTGACGAGACCGACGAGGCCGAGTGGGAGGCCATGACGGCGTGTGTGCTGTATAAAGAAGATGTCGACAGTGTAAGAGTTCAAGATGTTGACTGGACGAGATTGTGTGTGTGCGGTTGTTATGTTAATTTGATGGTGATGTTGAAGTTGTATATCGAAAATCAAAATTTCAAGAAAAACAAATACCAAACAAGACAAAGGGACAGCAGCAATACATATATACGAAAGTCAGGGGACTTGAACTTTGAAGGGGGGGTCTGTCGTGGAAATCTCGGCATGAGACAAAGATGAGAGACATTAGTATGGGGCGCGCATATTTCTCTTTTTTTTTTTTGTTAGGCTTGGAGGCTTGTGATGCACTTGCACTTGTTAGTGCACTAGTGTCTGATGGTTCTGATTTCTCAGATTGCTGGGCTGGCCTTCGCTCGGCGGCATCTCCAAAGCCCAGCTGGCTACGGCAGACTACTCTGTACAGAGTACGTAAAGCGCCAAAGCCAGGGGTTGTACTATGTAAATCCAAATGAAAGAGGAACCAGAGGCAGCCCTCAATTAGCATCCCTGGCTGGGCTGTGGAGGAAGGGGGAGGCATAAAGTGGGTCGAACCTTGGGTCTGGAAACACTACTCTTCACTTGTGTGGCAGTACAGAGAGGCACGGGTTTTAGAGAAGAGCGCACAGAGTTAACAGTAATGCTAGGGTGTACCGAAGTACCTACTAGGAGTGATTTTGCGCGCTGGGCACATGTAGCGTTACATAAGACAGAAAGGATACAGCGAGCACCCACAGGCAGGTCTAGCAAAAAAAAAAAGTACCGGGGCGGGCGAAGGTACATGGACATGTGACCCACTCTGGGCCGGGTACAAAGGAAACTTGGGAAGGTACATTGCTCTGGTCTCGCCTACTATGTAGTAGTCAAAGACGACACGACACGCTCGACACGACATTACGGATGGCACTTACATCAGCACCCCTCTCTCCTGCGACAGCCCCACCTCCTCCTCCATCTTAGGCTCTTTCCTTTCCTGTCCCTTTCTAATGGGGGGTGTCCGTGTTCTTGTGTTTTTTCCTCCTATTTTGTTAGTATTTCTTTTTTCACCCTTTATTTATACTTCATATTAAAACTGGAAAATCGTTTCGCTCAGAGGAATCATCGTGCGCGAAATCGAGTTATGACTTGATAGGCCCAGGCCAGCCAACCCCAGCCACTCCGTCGCCAGAGACTCCACTGACGGGCCAGACTCTTGCGCATCTCCCGAGACCGAGGTGCGACGTGCGAGTTAGATAGTACAATGCTGTGCGATAATGCGCTTCTAGACCTGCAACCATTTTTTGTTTTTTTTTGTAATATTATCAAAGCACATGATAGGCAGTATTGAGAAATGGAGCAACCAGATTATATGAATTACTGGCAACAACGGAAGGTACGACATCCGCCAGTACTATGTATCGCAATTTATTTAAAAGGGCCGCACTTGCCGTGTCGACAAGCAGCTCTATCTATAAGCTGTAGTGTGAAGGAGTGACACTGTCATCCCGCAGCACTTGCCAGTCAGATGACGATGGGATTCACTCCCATGTGACGCATTCAGAGAGAGAGAGAGAGAGAGAGCACGAACAACGGAAGTCGCGGAGATGCTGCTCGCGGAGTAAGCTGGCCGTGCTGACCGTGGCCATCGGTAGCTCAACACTACTACTCTATAGCCGCCGTGAAAACAAAGAGTACAGTAGCTAAAGCCCCAACTACTAGTATCCCGACTATCAGTCCCACTACTCCGAGCCGGTACTTTCGATGTGTTTTAGGCGGCAGATCGTACTTGGTGTCACTTTTTAGCTCTTTCCTTTTTCGTCATCGTCTTCGCGTCGACAGCATTTCTAAAACCCATCGGAATATCGCCAGTCGCTCTTTCCACTTGGGGATGGCGAGTTCTTCCAGGGTTGTCAGGCAGCCCAGTCACTAGCTAACCTTCAGCTCTGGTAGTCCTCCCAGTCTAGTATTCTCTATTTTCTCGGTTTATTCGAATTCAGTCGTATTCGAACAGAAGGGGCAGAAAGACAGCATTTTTATTAAAATAAAATAACAACTCCCGCCAATTAGCCCCATTCGTGCCTGGCCTGGCCGCGCAAATCATGGTCGAATTAAGACTAGCGCCGTTTCTCTCTTTCCTTCAGGCTCCCAGATTCTAGACCAGAATCCCGATCCCGATTTCCCGCCTTGTTCTGCGAAGTGTTTAGTATTGTACAGGTAAGCTGTAGACTAAGCTGCCGCTCAAGAGTTCTTCGAGTTGTGGCTGTCTTGTAGATACGATGCCCATCGGTATCCATGGCTTTCACTTTTTACCACAGAGTATGCCTCCCATGCCAACCCATGCGGCATACGACCCATGACCCTTATGCTGCCCAACATGGAGACTTTCTACACTGTACACCCCAGGCCAGATATCTCCATGTTGGGCACGGCGATGACGGATGGAAAGAAAAGGAAAGAAAAGGAAGCAAATATAAATGAAACCCTACATCTGAATTTCGGGGGCATAAGCATTAGTGACCGTCTTTGCATGAAATGAATGCTCAAAGCCATCACGGCCGCAAGTCTTCCAACAGCATTAACTCCTCCGTACTTTGTGCCCATAACACAGGACGAGGTTCACTCGACACCTTTCGTCGTCCTGTTTCAGGAACATTAAAATAACTCAATCAGCAGCATCACATCGCCGAGACACGATCGTGCGAGAGTCAAGCCTCTTACCATAGTACGCATATCCATCCCTCCCTGCATCCCGCAACTGCTTTGTTTAATCGACAACCCCCGCTCATGAAGAAATCGTTCGACAAGATGGATCGAGATGAAGAAACTGGGGTGCGACAAACTTGGGGGGGGGGGGGGGGGTTCACGGCCTTTTCTCTGCCGTTACCATGAAAACATACCTACATATATGATCAGTACGGAGTACATCAGTATGTTGTTAGAAACACTAATAGACGACCAGGAGACACCAGGAATACGCATCGCCGTACAGGTGGGGGATCGAGCCGATGCCCCTGTACCCCAAGCGCTGACCGTTGATGCACCACACCCACGGGGTTTGCTCCAGGATATAAGGACGCATGCTTATTCGCGCCCGGAGCTGGCGCCGTCTCCGTACCAGACAAGCAAAACAAAAGATAACTGGTTCCAGGCCCTGACAGGCTCTGATTTCAACGATCGCAGTCTTGACACGTAGGTCTACAAACCGCATGTGCATGCACGTTTCTGTCTTTCAAAGATGCATCTCGATATGATGAGAAATGATATAATATGTGCTCTCTTGGCCTGGGTATTCAAAAGAAAAGTAGAACAGAACTCAAACAAAAACTTGGAAAACTCGAAAGAAGGGAGGTCAAGAACTAGCAAAGATACAGCAAATGCAGCAACAGAAACAATAACGGCAACAACAGCGGCAATGTAAAAAATATCCATGGCACGAGACAGAAACATCAAAGGTAAACAAAGTAAAGAAATAAAGAGACAAATAAATAAAGAAATTAACTGCGCTTGTGGAAGCAGTCGATTCCTAGCAATAGCCAGAGGGTCGTCGGCGGAGATGCGTAAATGAAAGGGGAAGTCGGCTTTTTGAAGTACGATAGTTGCCAAGCAGAAACGTCTTTCAAGCAGATGAAGATCTTGACAGCAAGAATTGATATCTCGGGTAGCTGCGGTCCTGCACCCAACAACAACGCGGAGCCTGCCGATATACGAGCCTTCAAAAGTGAAAAGGACAGAGGCAAAATTCGGGGAGCCAAATGGGCTGCAGCTAGAATCACGTCGGATTCGGAAGCCAAGTCCAGCAAAGAAAAGGAAAGATAGTAGACAAGAAAGTAAGAAAGCAAGTGAGACAAAAGATTTCCGCTGTATCCGCTTAAATGGGGATGCACGAAGATCGTTTCTGCGTGGCAGCCACGGGTAGTGAAGATCACTAGTCAGCAGATGACAGACGGCATACAGCAGACTATGATATGAGTATGGGACAGGGCGCTTGGGCCGAGAACTGCTAAAATCACAATAAAGCGAAGTAACACCAGCAAAACATTGGGGGGGGAAGGGGGAAAGGAGCAAACGAGGACGAGGGAAGTGAAAGGGGTGAATAAAATGGTGTAAGTGTATAGAAGGTCAATAAAAGGGAATAAAATATAACAAAAGCCGGAAGCAGCGAGGACGAAGAGAAGTGAGCAAGGTAGAAGAAGATAGAAAGCAAAAGAGATAAGAGGAAGAGCTGAAGTAAAAAAGCAACGGTGGGGTGAGAAAAGAAACAGCCGTATGCGCTCGACAGTCTGCGAACTTGACAAGAGGAAATGACGAGAGCATCACAAAGCGATAGAGCGAGAGTAGCAATCAAGCAGGCTGGCAGGCAAAGGATAAATGCAAGGCTGGGAAGAACTTGAGAGTTTCGTGACGTCGTAAAGATGCCGAATGGCTCAATCAGGAAGGGTGCTTGCTCACCAACCACTCCCGACGATACAATTCAAATGATTTGCATTGTTTGGTCGGTCTTGGTGGTGGCCAATGTCTGTCCGACTGCAGCCAATTAGCAATATGAGATGGGCAAAACGCGGAAAATATCATAAAGACCAAAAGCCGGCGTGTTCACATCACAACGCAGCAGCCGCATCCCTGCTTGGCGTCTTCTTCCTCCCGAGTCGGAGCTGCCGCTGGTTCCATGCCAGCTTCTGCCCCCTGCGCCATAGCCGGTCTCGGGCTTGGGAGAGGGCTCATGTTGGGCTTTTCCTGGATCTTGGGAATCGTCGAGTACGACCCCGCGCGGCCCTGTGCCGTTGTCGGGCCCTTGGCTTCTGGCTTGAGCGGCCACTCGTCCTGCCGCTCGCCGCTCTGGCCCTCTGAGCTGCCAGCAGATCCTGGCTTTTCCGACATCTCTGGTGGGCTGAGGAATCCATCGTCTGTCAATGGCCGGAACTCCTTGTCGTATACGTTGCCGAACTTGCCCTCACGCTCCCACTTTTCTTGCTGCAGTCGTCTGGCGACTGTGGGCAAGAGCTGCTGGTCTGGCGGCAGTCTGGGATCAGGGCGGTAGGCCGAGATCATCCATGGGGGCTCGCCCTCGGGCTGTCTGCTCGCTGCGCCGGCAGACATATCACGAGACAGCTCCCGCTCACCAGATCGTGTTGACGGCCGTGTGGCTGCCGTGCCGCTACTGCTCGAATCTTTGCTCGTGCCATTCCGCGTCTTTGGGCGGCCCGATGCCGGCATGGCTTTCGACGCACCCGAAGCCTTTCGCAAGGCAGGGGTCGAGGCACTGGAGCCAATGCCACCGGATACCTTCTTGGGGGACATATCCGAGGTTGAGCGCGAGACACGTGGGGGAGAGTGAGGGATATTGTGTCCGTCAGGCCGCAGGCTCGCGCTTCTAGAGCGAGTCTTAGGGTAGGCGATACTATCTTCGGCTCCGGGGCTGTCGTCGCGTCGCCGAAGCAGTGGATTTTCTCGTTCCATCTTGTCGATGGCGATGGGGGCCGGGCTGATCTTGGCCACGGGTATCCGCGAAGAAACACCGGTGCCATGAGGAGAAGCAAAGTAGGATTCTTCGGCAATCTCGTCGGGGAGGCGCAAGTCCCATTCTGGAATAGCAATGTCGACTGGCCTATGGTCAGACACAGCGGTTGAATTTTTCCGAGAGCGCGATTCAGCAAAGTCGGGGTCTTGAGCAGACTTGCGATAGCTAGTCGATCTGTCCACGCTCATATCACGGCGAGGCTTGCTTCTGGCACGCGACTTGGGCAGGATGATTCCAGCAGCCTGCAGTTCCTCATTCTCGATGCGCGCCAGCTTGTCACGGTGAATCCATTTATTGTTGGTATCCTCAAATTCACCACTGGGAGCGCCAGAGCGCTTGGCAGAAGAGGTGCTGCGTGGGATTTCGCGAATATCGGCAGTGCCGCTGGTATCTCTGGAGCGGCCTGGGCGAATGTTTTCCTGGCCTAGGACAGCGCCAAAGTCGGGGGATTTATGGATAGGCTCGTCAATGGGATTTGGTGAGCCGTATGTAAGAGCCACGCCATTCTGAGACACGCGAGATGTCAGGCTTGGTCTTTGCGTGTACGGGTCCTGTTGGGGGGTTATGTTGTTAGTCTATGGTCATATATTTGATATATGCTTTCCGTTGAAAGAAGAGGAAAAGAAAATAGCATACATCCAGCTGCTGGAGAGAGTTATCCCAGGCATAGCCGTTTCCATGAGAACTACTGGGGGGTGTGAGGGCTGACGAGTTCGCAGAAGTCGCCGTCTGAGCAGCTGACACGGCTGCCATCGTTACCGCGGCAGGGAACAGCCACCAAAATTCATCAACGCTTGCGTCGACAGGCGCCGAGAGGCCGCTCGATACCGAGGGGTAGTGAGCAGTAGCAATCAGTTGGGTGCCAGTGGTATGAAGCTATGCGTAAGTGAATGGGATATTTCGGGTATCGCGAGGTCAGGAGTGCTGCAAGGTGCCGAAGGCCGAACGAAGGGGCCGAGGTTATGTCTTTGATGGCGGCTGGCGAAGGCAGATCAGACCGATGGCAAAGGTGAATCGAAAGAATCCAGTGTACGACGGGAGGGTGAGCGTTTGCGGTCGTCAGGTCGTCGGGGTCGGTTCGGCTGACGGAAGCGAGTCGTAAATCGCAAGGGGGAGACACGATGCAAAGGACGGGATCGATAGCAACGGGTAGAGGAGGGCCCGTAAGATCAGGGGCAAGAGTTGGCAGAAGGAAATAAGAGACAAAGTATTAAAAAGGTAGAAGTACGAAGAAGAGGCTCCTGACGGGGAAAAAAGACGTCGATGGCGAGGATGGGAGGACAAAGGGAACGAGGCCGGTAGAGGTGAGACAGTGAGACAGAGAGGCAGAGAGAGAGAGAGAGACAGTGGACGGAGGAGGTCGACTGTGCTAGACGTTGTAATGAGATAATTGAAAGGAGCAGTGGCTCAACGAGGGACGAGAAAGAGAAGTGGGATATTAGAATGATTAACCGATGAAAGTGAAGCTCAATTGGACGGGCCAAATGGGCATCGCGAATAGGACGTCGAGGATGCAAGCAAACGGGAAGCAGCAAGAGGATAGAGTAGCAAGAACAGCGGGAGGCAGGCGAAAGCAACTCGCAGTCGTTCCTTCCTCAATTCTCAGTCCGCAGTGTCAATCTCAACTGGGGGAGAGTTAATTTAGACTAGCCCGATTCAGAGAGGGGGCTGGCAGGCTGGTAGTGGACGGAGGCTCGAGAGGTGGCTTTGATTGGCTGCCCCTGACAAGTGCTTGTGTTTGTATATTTGGTGTGTGAGTGGGAGTGGATTTGCACTGTGTGTATTACTGTCCTCTGGGTACAAATTGAGACACTGATGGGATTGATTGAATAAGATGGCTACCAACGGTCGGCAGATAACGGCATTTGTAGTTTGACTGGCATATGCAGAACGCCATGATCACTGTTTGTCTAATTCTAGACCACTGTGCTAATCTGAGCACAGAAAGAGTCTAGTTACAGAGTAGTGGAAGCTTGCTATTAGATGGGATGCATTGTTGTGCGATGCGATGACTAGGAGCGTTTGAGCTTCACGGTGTGTTTCTGTTATATGCACTGTATTCTGATATCCGACTTCTCTGGTCCCGACGAGGGGCGACAAATGAAGAGGCGAGGAGAGGGTGAAGAAAAGGAAAAGAAAAGAAAGCCAGTCGATGTGAAGAAGATCAGATATTGTAACGAAGTCTAGGAGAGTACATGGTACGGTGTATTACTATGTATGCATGCTCTATCGGTGCGATGATCAAAAAGTACGGAGTGCATGTCTGGTATGAGATATGTCTGATGGGATCTTGAACCCTCAGGGTACGAGTGTACGTAAATACTAATTACTATGTAGTCTAGGGAGTGAGAGGCGAGAGGCGAGATCGCACAGAGGAGCTGACAGAAAACGCGGTTGGATGTGGCTTTTTCCACACGGAAGAAATAAGACAACAACACGCAGAAGTGGAAGAGGCAAAGGAGATTTCAGCCAGCACACTCAAGCGAAGAGAGGAGCCATCGGAGAGAAAGAAGAAAAAGTATAAATAATACGACGTAGATGTACAGAGGAAGAGGGAACACATACTCCGTTAATACTGTAGAGCAAAGGTCTTGCGGGCGAAAAGGGGTCTGGTCATGAGGATGGTATGTGGGTCCGACTGATCTGCCAGTCATCGTCCCAGAACACTCGGAAGGTGAGGATCTTGATTGATGATTATATTATAGTAGGTGACAGGCCATACATGGAGGCTTGGAGCATTGTCACAGAGAGGCAGAGAGGAGAGAGGAAGAGAAAAGATGTTAAGACCGCGTCGTGGGCCGTGCTAGCGCGTTTGGGTGGAGCAAGCCAGTCCAGCAAGGGGTTTGTTAGTAGGCTTCTGGCAGTCAGGCGGGGCATCCAGATACGCTGTACTCCGTACAACATAGTAAGATAGTACGCAATTGAGGTTCACTACTGGTATGGTATCTTACAGGCTACTTCATTTTACCGAGTTGGTGCAGGGTCTATGCAGGGTCTACACAGTGTATATAGTGACTAAGCATGCGCATGGACAGCTTTAATTTCTTGTTTTCTTTAGTGCCTCCTATCTAACGGGTTTTTATGGTTTGCTTTATTGTATTTCGTTTGTGATTTATCTACCAGCTCAGTCTCGGTATTTGTCCTAGCTCTTCTTACCATGTAAGGCATTGATAACGGTCATCTGGCTGCAACTGACGGCATCTGCATCTGCATGGATGTCTCGTGATCGGCCGGCTTCCCTGTTTCTTTTTAATTCTCCAGGAGTCTCTATGGAGTACATAGTACTACACATAGAATACATCTCTGCACATGGCAGAGTCAGGACTCCGTCTTTGTGCACATGCCCCATCTGCTAATGCACAGCTCATGCAACAATGTCTTGCTTTGATGGGGCTTTTCTACATAGTAAGATACACAGTCTGTGACAGTATCTCAGTTGCGCGTGGTCTCGTGGTATTATTGAGTGTTGAATTGTCGCACTTTGACTGTTAAACCGGTTTCAAATCCACACTCGTCTCAGACACAACTACTATGGCAATGCACAGCTACTCTCACGCCTTTCATTCTATATAGTTATGTAGTTAGTGTCGTTATATATTTGTTAGTATCTTAGTGTGGAAGTCAAGGCACGCGCCTTCCCGTCGTCTCTTTAGATAGCCCCGAGTTAGTGCGAGCCGTTGCGTAGCCCACACTGTATGTACTTGTGATAGTTTAGACTCAGTGGCAAATCACACGGGCACACCACTGATACTTGTCTGCCTCTGCCTGCACCATGGAAACCCGACGGACTCGCATCGTGTGCATTTCAGACACGCACAACAGTACCTTGAAGCTTCCCAAAGGCGACGTGCTGATCCACGCCGGCGACCTGACAAACCAGGGCACCGAAACCGAGCTGGCTCGAGCGGTAGCATGGCTTGAGAAGGCCGACTTTGAATGCAAAATCGTCGTAGCTGGGAACCACGACGTTACTCTGGACAAGGCATTCTATGCCCAGCACGGGGCCGGCTTCCACAATCAGACGCCACAGTTAGCAGACCAGTGCCGCGCCTTACTGGAGCGCAGCCCAACAATTACCTATCTGCTCCACGAGTCAGCCGAGGTCCGGCTATCGGATCCGGGCGGACCGGGAACCACATTCACCGTGTTCGGATCGCCCTACAGCCCCCAGGTTGGCACGTGGGCGTTTTCATATCCGCCGGCGCCTATACTAGCACGTACCACTACAGCCTTGCCGGACCTCGCCACTGATCTGAGAACAGGGGGCACGGCTTGGGATGAGGCCTGGGACGCGGTCTGGACGGCCATTCCTACCAACACAGACATTGTGGTCACTCACACACCACCACTTTATTTGTGCGACTGGTCTAGCGCACGCGGCAGCAATCTGGGCTGTCCAGGACTGCAGAAGGCGCTCCGGCGAGTGAGACCACGGCTTGCTGTCTGTGGCCATGTTCACGAGGGCCGCGGGTGTGGACGCGTACGGTGGGACTCGCCCAGCAGTAGTGAACAGGAAGCTTACTTTGCGGATTTGGAGCAGTGGGCGGTCCCCAGTCCAGGGGCGTCCAAGAAGCTGTCCATCGTCAACCTCACAGGCCGCGACGGTTCGGTGCCTCTCGACAACAACGGCAAGAGAGGCAACGAATCATGCGTCGTCAACAGTGCAATCACGGCGACCAACTACCCGCACGTTGGCGGCAAGAAGACCAACAAGCCGATAGTGGTTGACATTGATCTCCCGGTGTAGCTACTGTAATCACACAAAAGCCATCTATCATACTCTGTTTCACGGTCGTGTGTGCAATGATACTTTGTGTGCAATACCAATTACATCACACCCACATCTCCATTTGGCATTGGATCACCATGAACGGGGCTGTTACTTGCGAATGTCGATCGGCGGCGTTTGTGCTTGTGGTATACGTGGTTTTGGTTGTGTTGATCGGTGGATGTCCTTGCTCGTGTTATTGCTGTGATTGAGGCTATGAAATGGGTGGACAGGCAGATGGCTACGACAGAGGGGGTGCAGCTGAGTGCAGTTGAACAGTACAGTGCGTATATGTATCTTACGATCAAGGTGCGACCAAAGGAGCGAGCTGCAGCCACTTTGTAGAGAGCGGCGGGCATCTCTACAATTAGTGCAGTCCACTTTTTGGCAATTTGTGCAATCTAACTCGCTGCTCGGTGCACTAGCCTGCACTGCTCCGTTTTCTATAGCACACCGCATCCACTTGTGCAGAACAGGGCCAACGACGACGAGGGCAGAGATGCAGATGGGGAGAGAGGAGAGGACTGGAATCGTGTCACATTGTGTTTGGTAATTGTTGTTGTCGTTTCCGTTGAGTCTCTTGTTGCCCGGTATTGATGTCGCCTCTGCCCATTATCCTTATTCTCGTGCTCTTCATCTTGATCATCTCCTTCATTACCAAACTTCACCACACTTGCATACGGAGTATCCCACTATCTTAACGACACAGCATCTTACGCATCACATTGCTACCGCAGCACCACAGCACCACAGCACCACAGCGCCACTCATTCGCCCCAAGCCCCAGTTAACATGCTGATGTCCCATGCTTCAGCACGCCCAGACTCTTACCATCCTCCCATCCTGCGCCCTACTCTGTAGGCTGCCGCCTTCACCCGCCCGGCAACGTATCTCTACTCTGAGCACTTTCAGTCTTACTCTTTATGTACCTCTTATGCATATTCTTACTCCCACCGCCTCACTCGCCCACTCGCTACTCTTCCTAATTGCCTCCTTCTTGCCTCCTCCTGTCTCTTTCCGTGAGTTTGCCCCCCATGTCCACGTCTCCTGCATTGTAATCCCCTCTGTGTTTTCATGTTTTCAAATGCTTAAATTCACCCGCCGTCATAGACTTATAGACACTTTCATGCATCGGTCGCACTATATAATGATTCGTCCTTAGTCATACAGTTATCTCATACATGTACAGAGTACATACACTTCCCCATAGCAGCCGCTCGTTCCTTCCCTTTCGCTCGTCTTCTCCGTCCCCCTCATAACCCCGCAACACCTGCTCGAAAACCCACCCTGGCACACCTCACGCCAACTCACCGCCACTCAACGGCCTATTCGCCCTCCAACGTGCTGGCCCTTTCCCTTTTCCTTCAGTACGCTCAAGGTCCCTGCCACTACCCAACTACATACTATACTATAGTACAGTACAGTAGTACAAGTCAACCAGTACGGTACGGCTACGTATTGATCGTCCTCTCTTATTGTCAATGTCCCCTCTCCCATCGTCTTCGCTCCTCCTCTCCTCTTTCCTCTCTCTTCTTTTCCTTTCTTTTGCTCTCCCGCCCTCGTGCAAGTGGTGTGTTCCAGAGCACTCTTCTTGCTTCATTACCACTCTTGCTTTCCCCTTGTCCCTCCTATCGCTTTAATCCCTTTCTCTTGTCCTCCCATCTCGAGCCCTATTCCCACGTCTCTCTCAAATCATCAACACTCAATTTTCGGCTCAGACGCAGCTCAGCTTCATCTTGCTCCTCAATCCGACTCTCTCTCTCTCCAGTCATACTCGATCCAGCTCGCTATACCCCCTGGACCAGCAGGCATTTGCTTGTCCTGTTTGTCCCCCTCTTCGTCACCCTTTTCATCCCCGTCTCAGCTCCGAGAACCCTCAACGAGAACCCTCAACGGCTGGCAACGCCGCTGCCCTACCTCGCAACTTGCCATCAATATACAAGTACACGATTATACGCGAATAGACAATCTACGGTCAGCTCAGCTCCAATCTCCAGCTCCGACACTCTTTCGGTTCGATACCACCTTATTTAAAACCCCAAGCTTATACACACTTTACACCTTTCATATCTTTGCATCTTCGCATCTTCGTTCTGTCTTCGGCTTTCTTACTACTTTTCGCCGCATCTGCGTCTTCCTTGCATCGCCAGGGCTTTTTTAAAACCACTCTCCTCCTTGTTCGCTTTTATATCCAGTCTTTGCCTATCTCTGGCTACAGTACTTTTGTCTTTCTTTTGGTTTTCCGTCTCATCGATCACATTTCAGCTTTATTGCCATTTTATTTAAATTTTATTTCTCTTCACGACACAAGCTTACGACCACGACTCTCAAAGTTCCGTTTACAGTCTACACTTACGCCCTTATAAAAAAACTTACAAACTCATGACTATACCTCGTCTTCACCTTTTACTTTTCATACAGCAGCACTCCGGAAGTGCTTTGATTTTTTTCTCAACTTTATTTAGTTCCGGGTTTTACTTTTGTTCCCCTCCTACCTCACTCCCTTTACTTTGATTCAGCTGTTTTCTTTCTACTCTTCTTACTCTTCTTCTCTTCTGCTATATTTTTTTTCGGTTACACCGCTTCGATCACCTATACCCTATGATCCCATCCACAATAAAGGCCTCATCAAGTTCTGTGGCGCTCTTAACTACACTACTACCCAGTTCACCATCCATTCGTCATAATGAGTCCGCTACCTCCAGACCCGTACAAGGCACTGGGCATCGAACGGACTGCCGATAGCTCGGCCATCAGAACTGCCTATCGCAAGCTCGTTCTCAAGTGCCATCCTGACAAGGTCCAAGATCCAGCTCTAAAAGCCACGAAGCAGGACGAGTTCCAGCGCGTTCAGCAGGCATATGAGATACTGAGTGACGATAAGAAGCGCAGTGAGTATGACGAGGACTCCAACCTGAGGAGGCTTCGCGATGAGCTGTCCCGGGGCATGGGACGGACAGCCCCGGGCCCGGGCCCGGGACCACGACCCACATCAACCGGCTACAGAGAGCCGCACATCCACACCGCCGAGCCGCGAGCGTCGTTCAAGACTGGGCCGCCGCCCACTCCTCCGTTTGCAAGCTACGGCAACAGCAGCGGTGTCCCATTCGGACAAACAGAATTTGCCTATCGAACGAAGCCGTACACTGAGACGCCTTCTCGCAGTTCGCGGCGCGCATCAAGCGCCGAGAAGACGCGGGATGAGTCTAAAGATGCACGGAGACGCCGTAAGGAGGAGGAGGAGTACCACGACTCGCCGCGCGAGAGGGAACGTGATCGCGAGAGAGAGCGTGAGAGGGAGCGGGAGCGGGAGCGGGAAAAGGAGCGCAGGTCCCGCGACAAGGACGATAAGAAGGAGAAGTCGAGGCGGGACAATGAAAAGCGCGAGAAGGAGCGTGACCGGTCGCGGCGTCACGACCAGCAGGAGAAGTTCCGGGCCAAAAAGTCAGTCTACGTGGAGGACTATGGTGACATTGATGGCGATGCCCATACACCTAAGAAGAAGACATCGGGTAGCATGGGTCCGGTCCCCGGGGTGGCAGCCAACTCCAGCTCCAAGAGGTACCCGGAGGCTCCTCGGCGTGGCAGGGTGGCTTCGACGGAACCGCCGCCGCCTGAGGCAGGGTTTCAAGACAGGTACACCGCAGCGCGTGAGTACATTAAAAATCGCGGCAACTCGGCAGTGCCTGGTTTGCCAGAAACTGCATCATTCTCTCATGCCTACGCCGGCGCCGACTATTGGCAACCCAGCGACGAATCACCACGGCAGCGCCGGTCATCGCAAGACGACAAGAGGATGCGCAGCAGAGGCGGGGCTGGAGATGCCGACTTTATCAAGCCCCCGAAGCTGTACAAATCGAACACGTCTCCAGGAGGCATGATGTACATGTCGAGCTCAGTGCCTCGTGTTCCTGGCATGACGCGCGCTGCGACGAACATGGACTACCACAGCATGACACTGCCTGAGGCACCTGCAGTCCCCCCGGTACCTAGCGCACCTCCTTCTGACCGGAGCCGCCACTCTCGGCGGCGGCGTGATGCGTACGACAGTTACGACGACGATATGTCCCACATGGGCCATTCGCCGTCGACATCGCGCAGCTATGAGGCTTCTCCGTTGTCACGGAGCACGAAAACCACACACTACAGACCAGACTACCATTCACCAGCGGCTGGCAGCTCTGGCGGGGTGCAGTTTGAGAAGGTGCACGAAGCACCTGTCTATGGGCGGGACAGTGTGTACGTGGCAAAGCGATTCTCTGATGATGATGTCAAGTACTCACACGTGCCACGCTCGTACGTTCCCGCGTGAGGTCTGGCAGCGGCAAGTCGTCAGTTGTCTTGTCTTGGAGTCTGTTTGGTTTCAGCCGTGCCTATTTTAAGTCCTTTTTTCTTTGTTGTCATTTATCTTTATCTGTTTTGGCATGTGGTGGTGTCTGGTGATGTCCACCCGCTTAGGAGTTTGGGCGCTTTTGATTATATTTACTGCTTTCTTTTGGGGGGTCTTTCTCTATATATACCTCTACTACTACTTTACTTTACGCCTGGAGCACTGAATCCGGTCTGCTCTTGTACCACCGTGCCTGTGACTAGTATTCCATTGACCTTGGTTTGTGAGAGCGGTCTATGCTAGCGTGTATTGGTTTTGATTTGTTTGTTTTCTTTTTTATTGGAGGGGGGGGAATCTTTTTTTTTATCCCACCGTGCCCAGTCTACCTTGTCGGGCCGTCACGACACACTCCTGTTGGTAGCAGCAGACTCACCTGCCCGTGAACCACTCCTGCTCTGGTCTATGTTATAATATCTACACTTTTTTTAATATTCGAGATTTAATCATATTTACGTGGTTTTTATTTATTCTCGAACAATCTGACGCCCTCGTATAACTGATAGGAAAACTCTCTAGAAAACCCAGAGAAAAATGCCTACTACGCTGACAGCATCATACACTCAATAGCATTACAAGACGCTGCCTGTTACTACCACCACACTGCAGAAGCCGAGAATATTGAATATTATCTTCCAAGCCGTACTCAACAACGACACAAGCCAAGACTAACAGCCTGCCACTACTCCAGTAGAATAATACAGGAACATCTGTTAGGCACCCCATCGATCATCTATCACAACCACCCGGCAGTAGTCCACACAATCGACCGCAAGCCAGCCAGCCCATCGCGATGCGATTATAACGTCGATATATATTTACCTATATCACACCCAGCTAATGCTCTTACAGCGACCCACTCTAGCCTTCCTGCCGACCCACCTACCAGACAAAAGGGGCCACTACAACACAGACAGAGTATCAAGGAGTGTCAACACCGAACGAGCCTGAGGCAGCTTCTGCCCAACCATTGAATTGACTAGTATTAATACACCTGCACTCGCCGGCCATTCCGGCTCGACCAGAGATGCCCGGTGCCAATCAAAAACACCTTTAGCTTTTAAGCTGTCAAGCTGTCAGACAAACTATCGCTGCCGAGCTAAGAAGGAACTACATACATACTAGCTGCCGCCCACCCGCACCTGCCGCTGTATGATAAAGAGCAGCCTCCAAGCCGTGATAGGCCGGCGCATGTATTACTGTGCTTCCACACTCTCATCCAACCTGGATCCTACACGCTACACCCGCACCCACGCTACACAACACTCCCGACGCGCAGGGGCACGATGGCCAGCGCCGATACCATACAACGGCCTCGGGCGCGCAAGCCCTTTCGGTCCCAGACGTCACAGCTTAGCATGACGTCCACCACCGAAAGCCTAGACGTGCCCGACACCATCCCGCCAACCGGCGCATCAAGGTGCGACCCCCCTCCCCAATCGCATACTACTTCCCGTACAGCAGTAGTAGCATCCGGCATACGACCAATAGTCACATCATCACTAACAAATTTATTCCCTCAGTGGACGATCTACACCAGTCCCTGCAGATGCGCCGCCCTCTGTCCACTCGCTCTCTCACGTCCGCAAGCAGGTCCGCGCTGAGCAGCGGCGGCGCATCTTCCCAACAATTGAGTTTGCAAGTCGATTGTCGCATCTCGACCCCAATAGTGACTACCGGGACTTTCACGGATTCTTCAATCTGTTCTGGATTGGTCTTGCCATCATGGCAATAACCACCATGCTGCGAAACATCAAAGACACCGGCTACCCCCTCCGTCTAGAAATCTGGTCCCTCTTCACAGTCAAGCTTTGGCATCTCGCCCTTGCAGATCTGTCCATGGTCGTGTCCACCGCCACCAGCCTGCCCCTGCAGAGAGCATTGCGAGCCGGGGCAAAGACGGGCGGCATCACCTGGTTCAAGGGTGGCATGGCTATTCAGAGCATCTACCAGGTTGCCTGGCTGTCTCTCTGGATTGTCCTCCCATTCAAGCTCAACTGGACATGGACTGCACACGTATTCTTGCTCCTGCACACCATGGTCATCCTCATGAAGATGCACTCGTATGCGTTCTACAATGGTCATCTGTCCGAGACCGAGCTTCGTCTCCGTGCACTCGACCACCCATCCACAGCATCCAAAGCTCCCGCATACATTTATCCGACCCCCGAGACAGACACCGCTGCAGGCACAACGGCAGTCCCCCACGATAGCCTGGCCGATAAGCCCGAAGCTCTCCCGGGTGATGAAGAAAGTGTTGTCCAGCTTCGCGAAGACCTCGCCAGGGAGTTGACCAGCCCAATGGGCAACGTCACTTTCCCCCACAACCTCACTTGGTCCAACTATGTCGATTACCTATTCTGCCCAACCCTATGTTACGAACTAGAGTACCCCAGAACAGACAAGATCAATTGGCCTGCCCTGCTTTCCAAAGTTATTGCCGTTTTTGGCTGCATCTTCCTTCTCACTGTCACATCCGAGGAATTTATTTACCCAGTCCTCATGGAGTCAAAATTGCGCCTCGAAACCAGCCCTACCGGCCCCGAGATGCTCCTCATCCTCGCGGAGTCTATCTCGTGGCTGTTGTTCCCCTTCATGCTGACCTTCCTCTTGGTCTTCCTCGTCATCTTTGAGTATGTTCTCGGTGCCTTTGCCGAGATCACTCGTTTCGGTGACCGCCACTTTTACAGTGACTGGTGGAACAGCACAGACTGGATGGAGTTCAGCCGCGAGTGGAACGTGCCCGTCTACAGCTTTCTTCGTCGCCACGTCTACAGCGCAAGCCGCCCTCATATAGGCAAAAATTTCGCCACCCTAACCACTTTCCTAGTCAGCGCCATCGGCCATGAAATTGTACTCGCCTGTATCACAAAAAAGCTTCGAGGCTACGGCTTTGTTTGTCAGATGCTACAGCTGCCCATCGTCGCACTCCAGCAGACACGCTGGGTGAGGGGCAGAAAGACACTCAACAATGTCTGTTTCTGGTGTTCCATGATCCTGGGCTTAAGCTTGGTAAGTCCCGTTCCCACTATATACTCCGACTCTATGGCTCTTCTTCTGCATGTGCTAATTTATCTAGATTTGCTCATTGTACGTGCTCGTTTGATGCGGATTCTCCCCAGGCCATCGAGCCACGGCTTTTGAGGCGACCGCATTGCATGGAATTTGCGGCGAGATAGAGTGGTCGAAGCACAGAACTACATAGAATTCACTATCGTAGTGCGGATGTCTGAACGTGTAGTAAATAAAGTATGAAACCATTTAAACAAAACCCAGCACATTGCCGCATAGCAAGAGACAAGACTACGGAGTAATAAAAGTGTCGGAGTATGTTCCAATTTAATGGTGTACATTAGGGGGTTCTCCCTCCACCCTTGTACAGAAGGGGTTTGAGTATGTACGGATCACACGAGACAGCGTCGTATCCGAATAAATACGTTTTTTCCTAACATAAAGACAGATTAAATCAAGTGCATAGATTTAAACAACAAATGCCAGTTTGTTTCTACATATGGCAAGTTTCGGTCAATTACGTAATGCATATAAAAAAGCACATAAAAAAACACCTATCTAAAAATATTTCATAGTAGCGAGATTTATACGTCTAGGCTGAAAAGACAAAAATAAAAGTACAGCAGAGGGTATTCGCTGGTCGTCACCGACCCAACTACTAATCCGCCGATTACTGGTTTAACTAGGGGAGAGCGGACGGGATCCCGTGCTTTCCAGTATCTATGGCCGTACTTGAAAGACTGGAACCTGAGGTGGTTTATAAGACGGCCAAAAATGGGTTGATATTGATAGACAATATATAGCTTTATAACGGTTAGAGAACTATAGAAAGGTCTTCGCTATGTGACGTAAAAACTTTTTTTGATACCGTATGGGCCGTGAATGGTCTCTAGTAATAGGGATAGACTTTGTACATTTTCTTAACAATATTCACTTCGCGTTTTGCCAATCTCCTGGATATATTATACTAAACAAGGTTGGGAAAATAATTAATATTAATTATTTGGGTGCCCTGCTAGAATTAATTAAAATAAATAAATTATTTCCTCGGTCGCATATTAATTACTTATTTTCCCAACCCTGATACTAAATATTCTAGATCTTTTGAGCCTTGATTTTGGGTGTTTTAGTTCTACATCTTTCAAATCTTATAAGAGGGCAGGGTTGGGAAAAATAATTAATACTAATTAATTAATTAATTAATTAATTATTCGGGTGGCCTGTTAAAATTAATTAATATTAATTAATTATTTCCTTGGACGCATATTAATTAATTAATTAATTGAGTGGCCTGCTAAAATTAATTATTATTAATTAATTATTGCTTGGCATTAATTAATATTAATTAATTATTTCCCTGGACGCATATTAATTAATTAATTAATTGAGTGACCTGCTAAAATTAATTATTATTAATTAATTATTTGGCTGTCCGATAATTAATTAATATTAATTGAATAATTAATGAGTTAAATTTTGTAATAAAGTGTTTCTTTTCCATGTAAATTTAATACCTTTAATACGATTAATATATTTTAATTATATTTTAATTAATATTAATTAATCGGGTGGCCTGCTAAAATTAATTAATATTAATTAATTATTGCTTGGCATTAATTAATTTTAATTAATTTTTTTTGATTGATCATATTAATTAATTAATTAATTATTTCTTGGCATTAATTATTATTAATATATTAATTAGTATACTAATTAATTGTTTTCCCAACCCTGTAAGAGGGTTGTTTGTCGCATCGCTTCTCTAACTTTATTTACCCTTCCTTCATTGGGATATTGTTGCTCACCCTGACATTCAATCTTGGCTGTGTAGTCTACACACTACATCATTTAGTAATAGTATGTACAAAATCCAACACTAGTGCTAAAGATAATCAAGTTATATTAAAGCTCTGTGGTATCATTAAATAAAATGATAATCGCTGACCTGATCAGGGGCTAGTAAATATGAGTAGAAGTTGATACTGTAAAATTAAATTAGTTAAATTAATCGGGTGGCCTGCTAAAATCAATTAATATTAATTAGTTGTGTTCCCAACCCTGATTAATACATCAATTGGGAATATTGTATCCTAACTACACTAATATGTAGTAAGAATAACTATTTCCATCTTAATCTCTATTAACTTTTTTACCAATGCTAGTTATGAAGTAACGTATTAAACATTCCATATTAGAAAGGAACTGTATTATAAACTAAACTACTTGCTCACTCGTGACTCGTACTACTCTCAAAGTTTCCATATGCTAAATACAATATTAACATGAGGTAGTACCCTATGAAGAGACAAAAGACTACAACAATAAATATATAATTTTAAATAAAAAGATAACGAACTATATTATTTTAAGAACTAAATTGTTTAGGGTTTTGTGTAACTATGTACGTAAGCTTGTAATTTTAAAATTTAAAATTATTAGGTATAGTGGGATACTAAATGAAACACTATTTGTTAAAACAATTAAAAACGATATAGAAATCGATATCATTTATTTAAACATTACTTTAACTAATAATGCTATAAACACGACTATAGTACTAATAACCCTTTTCTTCTTCTATTTATATATAGAGCTTATATTATTAGTCTATAATATATTACGATAATTATTTATTATAGCGTATAGTATTAAAAATTAAATACGAAAATTTAACTATCGGTTAAGTTTAATTTTAAATAATAAATAAACTTTTTTATTTATTTATTTATTATATTTATAAACCGTTTATAATAAGTATAATATACATCTATAGTTTAGGACAATAAAAAACTATAGGTTAGAGGGGAAAACTCTATCCGCTGCGGCTTCTTAGGGCGGTAGCTGCGTTGGTACTGGGCAGGGTTAAGAAAACAATTAATTAATATTAATATTATTTTCCTTAACCTTACTGCTGGATGTAATAATGTTAACGTGCGTAGGCTGTTCGTTTATTTGTTCGTATAATACCTATATTAAACTACGTACCGTATTAGCTATATAGTTAGTTATAGCCGGATAAACGTTATGGCTTGTTTGTTTTTTTCGTTGTTAGCGTAAAGGATAATGTTTTTGTTTCTTAGTATTAATTATTATTAGTATAGTAACTAGTATATTAATGAATTAGTTTCCTAACCTTAAATTAATATTATGCACTAAATTAAGCAAGAGTCGATTAGGTTTTTTAAGTTTATACTTCTACGGGATTAGGAAAGTAACAAAGTTTATTTTTAGAAAATAAAATAAAATAAAATAAACTTTAATTCGTTTATAAGATTAAGTACGTATTTAGTAGTTCTTTAGTTTAAAAAATAAACATTATAATAGTCATTATTATTATTATATTAATAAAATAATATAACTACTTAAAAATATAAACTAGTAATAAATTTAGTTTATTAAAACTAAAAATATACTAATATTAACTAAGGTTACGAAAATAATTACTTAATTTTAATTATTTTTCTTAATCCTACGTTCGTATAATTAAAATATACGTCTTAAATATTTAAAATAAAAAGAAGTCGTTCGTCGTTCGTAACGGCCGAGTACTAAGCTATTACTTATAGTAAACTTTAGTAAAGGCGTTAAATATTACCTCGTTATTGTTATACGTTATAATTAATAACTTAAATAACGGCTTTTAAAAAATACAAAAAATAATATTTATATATAAAGTAATATAATAAGCTGTTTATAAATATAATAAATAAATAAATAAATAGTATAAAGTATATCTAATAGTTTAAAATAAAAAAATTTAAGTTATAAAAAACTTTATCCGCTACGGCCTCTTAAGGCGATAGCTATATACTATTATTTAATATTTTAACGTTTATAAAAGTAAATAGTTACGTTACCGTTATAATATATAATATAATATTTAAAGTTACTCGTTATTTAAAGTCGGTTAAATTATCTAAGGCTCGGTTTTTATTTTACGATAACGTCGAGTTTAGTATTATTAACTTTATCTTTATTTTATTTCATATATTTTACTTACTATATAATATTTAATATTTAACTATATTTGATTTATTTAAGGTGAGCACGGAGTATGCCGCGCTGCACGCGCGGCTTCGCGGCGGCGGCGCTGCTGGCGACAGCAGCAGGGCGGGAGCTGCCGGCAGGAGCAGCAGCTACGGCAATAAGCCTATCGGCGGAGGGGCGAGGCCCGCTCGAGGCTACGGCGGGGGCGCTGCTACCAGCGGCGGCAGCGCTAGAGACACTACACATTCCAGCAGAAGAGGGATTAAACATAATGATGAGAAGGAAATTGAAAATAAATTAAATAGAGTAAAACGGCGGGAGTAGCGATAAAAAAGAGAAGGAATAACGAGGTAGTAAAGAGTATAAAGGGGGTAAAGGTCGACGATAAAAATTATCGAAAAAGGAAAAAAAAAAAAAAAAAATTACGACGAGGAGAAGGTACGATTATTATACCCGTTAAGTACACCGGTCGCACCTACCGTTTACAACGGTCGCGCCTTCCGTATCCAAAACCAATAAAATATTATTATCCCTAGCCCCTTACGCTATATATATATATACGCCGCCGCGGCCACGCCGCGGCGGCGTTAAAACCCCCATCACTTAGTACTAACAATCATAATAACAATACCAATAATAAACTAGTTAAACGGCAGGGGTAAGCTACAACGCCTACCCCGCCATAACTATCCACGTAGCTAGTACGCAGCGTAGATTAAAGTATAGGATTATACGAATAGATGGGTAGCAGCCCACACACGTTTACATTCGAACACCCAGCGCCAACGCAGCTACCGCCTAACGAGGCCGCAGCAGATAGAGTTTTTCCCCTCTAGCCTTAGAGTTTTTTACTATCTTTACTATAGACGTCTTTTATACTGACTGTAATAAGCGGTTTATAAGTGTAATAAATAAATAAATAAATAAATTTAAGGTTATTTCGGTAAAAAGGTCTTTTATATAAAGGTTTTACGATATCGTAACTTCGTTATCGGGTTAAAATGTTTAAATAAAAGCTATTGTCCTTTTAACCTTTAAAATATAACTTTTTTAAATAAGTCTTTATTAATATAACGGTATATATTAAAGAGTTATAAAGCGCGTTACGTCTAAAATGCGTTACCCGTAGTAATTAATTATATAAAGAAGATACTATTACATCGATATATATATTATTATAATCATAACACTAAATTCTATATCAAAACTAAAATACGTTAAAATAACAAGAAAAAAACGAAAAAAATATACAAACAACGAAACGTTAGTAAACGTCGAAAATATCGACTATTACCAATAAAAACACTAATAAAAACAACAACAAAAAAACACCTCGTACAAAAAAAAAACTACTCCTTCTTATCCTCCCTCTTCACCTTAAAAATCAATACCGACGCCTAAATTTCGATAACTTTTAAATCCTCTCCTCCTTAAAAAATTAGGCTACCGTTTATAAAAATAACTTTCACCCGATCTACCTTAAAATCCCTTCGATATTTTCCAGAAATTTATCCCGTTATAACTCGTTCAGCAATAGGTTGAATATATTAATAGACGTTATTTATAACTATTAAGGCATATAAAATGGCCAAGAAATAAGTATTCGATCTATAATCTATAAAAGCCGACATTCACCGATAAAATCTACTTATTTTTCGGTATTTTAATATATATAAATTACTGTTAACTTCCTTCTATCGACGTATATTAACACTAAAACTCTGCGGCTACGATTAACGTCTTTACGAAATATATATCACGAAATCGATTTAATTAACTATACCATCGTTTTTGTATATGGGGATACGACCGAACAAGCTACATACTAAAAGGTATTTAAAAAAGTCG
Source organism: Ophiostoma cf. undulatum (assembly GCA_022392935.1). Taxonomy (NCBI): domain Eukaryota; kingdom Fungi; phylum Ascomycota; class Sordariomycetes; order Ophiostomatales; family Ophiostomataceae; genus Ophiostoma; species Ophiostoma cf. undulatum. The sequence continues at coordinate 609,140 of JAKRGL010000047.1, read as the reverse complement.
ACAATTGGAGAGCTCATATTAAAAAAAAATCGACAGATTTAATGAAGCCTTCCTTTAAAGTCAACGTCGACGAGGCCATGGTACGATTTAAAGGTAGAAGCCACGATACAGTCAATTTACCCTCGAAAGCGACACCTATTAGATATAAAGTTTGGGTCGTCGCTGACTTTGGTTATTTTATCAATTAGCATTTTCACTTAAAAGCTAAGGGGCTAGTCGGATATAAGCCTTTATATAATTCAAAATTTTCACCGACCTAGGGCATCATCGCGATACTTTTAAATAAATTCCACCTCTTCCTCCCTTTCTTTAATACTCCTATTACTGGTTTATAGATAATCTTTTCTTAGCGCCCGAATTATTTAATTATTTACGTTAAAAAAACATCCTCGTAACCGGTACTACACACGTTTCTCGAATCGATAGTAGCTAAATAATTTAAATACGTATAATAAATAAAAGATTTACTTTTATAAAAGACTCGGTACGCTAAAAACATAAAACCTACGACGTAATACAATTAAGCTTTAAAGATAACGTATTTATACTCGCATTAAGTATAGTATACAACGGATAGAAAGAGGATGTTTTACGATTAAAGAAAAGGCTAAAATTAACGTTAATATCAGCTAAAACAGCACGCGCTTTATTTAACGACGAACCTCGAAAAAGATATCGGTATTCTTTTATATATTGACGACTATAATTATAATATAAACGGTGTCGTATCGGTAATTAATTATAAGTAAATAACACTTTAAATCGTCGTATACGTCGTAGAGGCTATTAAGAACTGTTATATTCTTTTATTAAAAAAATATACATCAGTAATTTATATGGTTTACATCGCGAAGCTTTTTATACACTCCCTGATTTTACTGCTTTCAAAAAACACTTTTTTCCAACATTATGGACAAATTTGGTACAAAAGTCGCCCTTCAACGGTCTCGTCGGATTGAATTTTCTACTCTACCGTCGTCTTTTATTCATCGTCAAAATCATCGTCAAAATCATCACCAAAATCATACATAAGCCCTCATTTCTAAACGCAATTTTTGTGCTTTTTACTCCTCAAAAAAACGACGGTTACTTCCAAATCAAAGCATGAATCTGTCGCCAAATACGTCTTCAAATATTCAAAAACATCGGGTACAGACGGGATGCGTGGTGGTATCGCCTTGTGCAATAATCGGTGTTGGGATGAATGGCATCGTCAGATTTAATGGTAGAAAAGTGGTAGATTGGTAATCAATTACAGTGTAATTGCGTAATACATATTTTTCGGTACTTTTTGTATGTATTGTTTTGTATCTTTTGATCGATTCAGGAATTACAGCCAATTAAATGTTTGCCAAGAAAAAAGTCATATTTTGGCGGTTAAAGGGATAAAAGCCGAAATTCACCGATAAAATCTACTTATTTTTCGGCATCTTAATATAAAAATACTATCAACTACCTTGTATTAACGCATATTAACACCAAAACTCTAACTATAATCAACGTTTTCACGAAATATTTATCACGAACTTGATTTAATCAATTATATTATCGCTTTTATATATAAAACACAACTAAATAAATCACATACGAAACGGTATTTAAAAAAGTCGATAATTAAAACGCTCAAATTTAAAAAAACATCGACAAATTTAATAAAGCCTTCCTATAAAGTCAACGAAACCATAGTACGATTCAAAGGCAAAAACCACGATACAATCAATTTTTACCTTCGAAACCGATACCTATTAAATATAAAGTCTAAATCGTCGCTAAATCTATTTATTTTATTAAGTAACATTTTCAATTAAAAGCTAAAGGGCTAATCGGTTATAAACCGTTATAAGATTTAAATTATTTTACTAACTTAAGACGTCGTCGCGATACTTTTAAAAAACTTACTTTTCCTCTTTCTTTTTAATACTCTTTCTTACCACTACTTTATAAATAATCTTTTCTCAACGCCCAATTATTTAGTTATTTACGTTAAAAAATATCCTCGTAACCGGTACTATACGCGTCTCTTGAATCGACAGTAACTAAGTAATTTAAATACATAAATATAAATAAATAAAAGATTTACTTATTGTTTTACGATGTAAGAAAAGGCTGTTAATATCAACTAAGACAAATAATACGAGTTTTATTTAACGACGAACCTCGAAAAAAGCTAGGTGTGCTAATGTTAACGTGCGTATGCTACTAGCCTATCTGTTCGTATAATCTTATATTAAGCTATGTAGCGTACTAACTCCGTGGCTAGTTATAGCCGGATAAGCTTTATAGTTCATCTAGCTGTTAGTTCTGATTATTGTTATTATTGTTATTATTATGATTATTAGTAGTTTACAGAGGTGTTATAGGTAAGTTAGTAAATATTGACATGTATCTTAGGGGTGTTTCTACTAAATATTTAAAATCTATCGGTATAAAAAACCAATACAGGTGTCTCCCCGTTAAGCATCGACGCTGCATTGATTTAAGTGTTCCTCGCTATATGAAAATTTTATTAGAAAGCTTATTCTGTAATTTATACGATTAAAGTGTGTGGTATAATGTTTCAAAAATTATTATAGATTCTTTTTAATTTTGTTTAATTTTAACATTTTTTGTTTATTTACTCGAGCCAATACGTATTAAACAACGACACATTCAAACTCGTATAAAATTAATACTTATACTGCATTATATATATCCTAAAGATCCGTCGAAGTAGAGGACAAAGTTCTAAAAGTATCTTTTTAATGTCGGACTTTTACTTAAAAAAGGTATCTAACAAAGGCGCGCTTTATTACGCCCGCAACCTCCGTAGTTATAGTTTATTATCGTAGCGCCTTCGCGATGTAACCATGGATGCCTGTTTAGTCCTTTAGTTATTAACGTAAATAATAACACTTTTTATTAACTTCGGATTAAAAAGGCACGGCTTTTATAAACAGTAAGTACGACCGGTATATTTTTTAAAGTAAAATAGTCGTACGACCCCGTTGTTTACTTTTTTTTACTATTATCGTTACTATTTCCCCCGCATAGCGATGTAGTCGAGTCGTCGTAAGCCTAGCGTGGGACACCAAGGTCGTAGGTTTGAATCCTACCGGGTCGCCGTCGAACCTACAGAACATGTGTACGTCTAAAATGTCTAAAAAGTACACCGGTTTAACTAGCCGTAAAGTAATAAAAAGGCATTAGTTATGTCGCTATTTATAAAATAACTAAGTCGTAATTACTGAATTACTATTTATACTATACAGAGTACTGAGTTGGGCCAGGCTGTCGTGGGGGGCTGGCTGGCGTGCTAAAGAGCTGTGTCGCCCGAATGGTATTTTTATTAGTCAGAGTGCGAACCGGAGATTTAAATTGCCAATGTGTGGAGTAGAGCCATGAATAGGGGGTAGTGATCAGAACCTTTTAAGGTTCTGATAACGGCTCTCGAGCAGAAGTTTAAGCAAACAGACAGAATATTTAGAAAATTATAGAATACGAGACCGACGATAAAAAGCGAGAAGCGAATAACACAGGCGACGTAAAAATAAAAACGGCAAGGATGAGGGCTTCCTTTCCGAAGTACAGAGTCCCGCCTGACTAAAAGACGCCTATCTAAATAGGAAGCTATGGACTTCTGATCAGAGCTTCGCGCCAGCACATAAGGACTTGTTGTGTTTGTGTGGTATTGGCTGCATGAGCCAGGACATCTAGAAAACTTTACTATATAGCCTACTTATTAGCCCGACGTATAAAAACAGCAGTAGACAGAGTTTTCGGCCTAAAGCAGGTGGCACAAGGTTTTTACTGTCTTTACTATAGATGTACTTTATACTATGAAATGCGATTTATAAGTGTAATAAAATAAATAAATAAATCGTTACTATTTTTTTGTTTTACTTTTGTCGCGTTTTATTTCATAAATAATATATAAATTAATATTATAATAAGCATTACTTTTTAAATAACTATCGTAATATTTAAAAGGTGTCGTCGGGGTCATCGAATGCGTCGTTAACGTCGCGGCGGCTAAACAAGTAGCCTCGCAGCTTAATATAACCTTTTCGTGCTTGTTGCGTAAAGATATGTTTTCCGAGCTTTATATGTTTTTCCAATAGTATGTTATAGTATAGTTCTTCGGTTTTAACGTATAAGTTGCGGTAGACGTTCGGGTTCTTAGCGAGGTCGAGGGTTTATTCCTTAATCTAGAGATACTTCAGCTGCGCTATTAAACGTATTTTTTAATATCGATTTTTTATCCGTTACAGTTTTATTAAACATTTATACCGAGATATTTTTCGTATTAATAATATACGTTTTAAATGTAATTTAGTCTCGTTATTAAATACTTTCTTCCCATCGACGACACTAACAGTCAGAACTTGCTGACAGGCAGGCCACACAGCCAGGATATCTGCAATGGGAAAGGTGCCAGCGAGCTAATCACGGTAGGCCTGGACAAAATCTTCCACCTTAGAGCGCGCGGCGTAATTCAGCTATCGCTAGTTAGCCGCTGCGACCTCGCGCCGCTACCGCACCGCCTTACAATCGAAGCTACTTACCTAAGAGCAGGGTTGGGGAAAATAATTAATACTAATTAATTAATTAATTATTCAGGTGGCCTGCTAAAATTAATTAATATTAATTAATTATTTCCCTGGACGCATATTAATTAATTAATTAATTGGGTGGCCTGCTAAGAATAATTAATGAGTTAAATTTTATAATAAAGTGTTTCTTTTCCATGTCAATTTAATACTTTTAATACGATTAATAAAGTTTAATTTTTTTAATTAATATTAATTAATATTAATTAATTATTTGGTCGTGGGAATAATAATTAATTAATTAATCAGGAGACCTATTAAAATTAATTATTATTAATTAATTATTTTCCCAACCCTGCCTAAGAGCAAACATACTTAGAATCTGCGTATTTGCAGCACTTAACGCCTTTACCGACCTAGGCGTAGTAGTTTAACGCGCGGCCGCTACGAAGGATATGCGTTTTGCGCTTCGTTTATACGTCTACTATATATATCTTTATAGCTTTAACGTACCGAGGATAATAGAGGGCGGGAGCACGGAGTATACCGCGCTATACGCGCGGCTTCGCAGCGGCGGCGTTATTAACGATAATAGTAAAACGGGAGTTATCGGTAAAAGTAATAATAACGGTAATAAACTTATCGGCGATGGAGCGAGGGCTACTTAAAGCTACGGCGGGGGCGTTATTATTAACGGTAATAACGTTAAAACTATTAAAAGTTTTAATAAAAAAATTAAATATAATAATAAGTTAAAAATTAAATAATAAAGTACAATAACGAAAGTAACGATAATAAAAAAAATAACGAAATAATAGAAAAAATTAATAAAAATTAAAATCGATAACGAAAACGATCGAAAAATAAAAAAATAAAAAAATTATAACGAAAAAAATACGACTATTATACTTAATAAATACACCGGTCGTACCTACCGTTTATAATAGTCGCGCCTTCCGTATCCGAAACTAATAAAATATTATTATCTTTAGCCTTTTACGCTATATACATATATACGCCGCCGCGGTTACGCCGCGGCGTCGCTAAAACCTTTATTACTTAATACTAATAATTATAATAATAATACTAACAATAAACTAAACGATAAGGGCAAGCCATAATGTTTACCCCGTTATAACTATCTACGCAGCTAGTACGCAGCGTAGATCTAAGTATAGGATTATACGAATAGATAGGTAGCAGCCTATACACGTTTATATTCGAATACCTAGCGTTAACGTAGCTACCGTTTAACGAGGCCGTAGTAAATAGAGTTTTTCCTTTTTAGCTTTAAAGGTTTTTACTATTTTTATTATAGACGTACTTTATACTATACTATAATAAACGGTTTATAAGTATAATAAATAAATAAATAAATTACCGGTTTTAATAAAGGATAAAGTTTTATTTATATTAATATTATAATTTAAGGTTAAAAAAATAATTATAATTAATTAATATACTATTAGTTTATTATATTTATAAACCGTTTATTATAGTATAAAGTACGTTTATAGTAAAGATAGTAAAAAACTCTAGGGTTAGAAGGGAAAAACTCTATTTGCTACGGCCTCGTTAGGTAGTAGCTGCGTTGGCGCTAGGTATTTAAATATAAACGTGTATAGGTGTAAGGCAATAGGTAATAAAAAGCCTAGTTAAGGAAATTGCAGAAGACGGACAGCGTTTAGAATCGTAGGGCAGAAAGGTAGGTATTAGATTGGTAAGGGTCTAAAGCGTACCGATTATTATCTTTAATAACGAAGGCACGCTTCTTACTTTATAGACATCCCCTTCGAAGTCCTCCTAGGCTCTCTATCCTTTATTATATAAATGTCATGACTAATAGCTAGAAGAGAAGATAAAGGGAGTCCGTAGTACTAAGCTAGTAAGGCCGGGGTCATGACTAATAACACTGGGATGTACGCGGACTCCGTTATTGTAAGTCCTCGCGCTGCCCCGCACCTTACACGCCCTAGGTCCCGTAACTATCCTGCCGGAGTCCCGTGACTTTCGACTAGTTTAAGTATATGTATAGGGCATAGATCCCCGTGGGATCCCGTACTTAGTGAGCAGGGATTGTCGGCGTGATAATAGGCTACAGCTTATCTATTCGTATAATCCTATACTTAAATCTACGCTGCGTACTAGCTGCGTGGATGGTTATAGCGGGGCAAGCGGTGTGGCTTACCCTTGCCGTTTAGTTTATCGTTAGTATTGTTGTTATGTTTATTAGTGTTAAGTGATAGGGGTTTTAACGGCGCCGCGGCTACGCCGCGGCGGTTGGTGTGTACGTATAGTGTAAGGGGCTAAGGAGAATAATATTTTATTAATTTCGGATACGGAAGGCGCGACCGTTATAAACGGTAGGTGCGACCGATATATTTAATGAGTATAATAGTCGTGCCTTTTTTTTTATATATAAACTTTTTTTATTTTTTTTATTTTTATTTTTTTTTATTTTCTCGACCGTTTTCGCCGTCGACTTTTGTTTTTTTTACTTTTTTTACTACTTCTTTACTTTTTTTTTTCGTTATCGTTGTTTACGCCGTTTTTTTTTTTTTTTTTCTTTTTATTATTATATTTAATCCGTTTTTTACTAATATTTTTAATAACTTTAACGTTATCGTTATTAGTAATAACGTTTTTATTATAACTTTAAGCGGCCTTCGCCTCGCCGTTAATAAGCTTATCGTTATTATTATTTTTAATAGTTCCCGTTTTATTATTATAGCCGGCGGCGTCGGTAGCGCCGCCGCCGCGAAGCCGCGCGTAAAGCGCGGTATACTTTATACTCCCGTTTTTTATTATCCCCGTTACGTAAAGGTAATAAAGATATACGTAGTAAAAGTATAAACGAAGTATAAAACGTATATCTTTTATAACGGACGCGTATTAAACTATTATACTTAAGTTAATAAAGGTATTAAGTACTATAAATATATAAACTCGAAGTATATATATTTTTAAGTAAATAACTTCGGTAATAAAGTAATACGATAATAACGTAAGGTCGTAACGGCTAACTAACGATAGTTAAATTATATTACTCGCTTTAAAGTAAAAGATTTCGTTTAAGCCTACCGTAATTAATTAACCGGTACTTTTTTTATTATAAATATTTTAACTATATAGCTTATTTACTAGTAAATTTTAACCGTCGGCGTTATCGACGGGAGCTCGCTACGGCCTTATAGTAACGGCGTTAACGTTAACGCTATAAGGTCGTTTAAAAACTTATTTTTTAACTATTTATAAGGCAATGGGTGATAAGAAGCCTGGTTAAGGAAATCATAGAAGACGGACAGCGTCTAGAATCGTAGGGCAGCAAGGTAGGTGTTAGATTGGTAAGGGTCTAAAGCGTACCTCTCATTATCTTTCAATAACGAAGGCATGCTTCCTACTATATAGACATTCCCCTCGGAGTCCTCCCAGGCTCTCTATCCTTCATCATATAAATGTCATGACTAATAGCCAGAAGGGAGGACAAAGGGAGTCCGTAGTACTAAGCTAGTAGGGCCGAGGTCATGACTAATAACACTGGGATGTACGCGGACTCCGTCCTTGTAAGTCCTCGCGCTGCCTCGCACCTTGCACGCCCAGGGTCCCGTGACTATCCTGCCGGAGTCCCGTGACTTCCGACTAGTCCAAACGTATGGGTAGGGCACGGGATCCCCGTGGGATCCCGTACTTGGTGAGCAGGGATTGTCGGCGTGACACTATTATCGTTAGTAATTAAACGTTTCGTTTTTTATTTATCGTAAGCTTACCCGTAATACTATTAATATTAGCCGTATCGTTACTACCTTAGGCCGTATCGTTAATACTATAAATACGTCGGCTCGTACCCGCCGCGGCCGCGCCGCGGTTAACGAAGATAACGATATTAAGATAAACGACGTTAACTATTTCGGTAGTAACGAGGGGGATAAGGATAATAATATAGATAGTAAAGATAGTAATAATAAGTAGTAAAGATTTATTATATTCGTAATTCGTTATAAGCCTATAAAGTAGTAACTACGTAAGTAATACTTTAATTAATCGAGGTAAATAGTCGTATTATCGAAACGTAGTTTTTTATATTATTTTTTTATAGTAGTTATATTAATTTATACTAAAATAGCTAATCTTTTTTTAAAATTTAACGTAATATTTATAAAACATCGTTAAAGTCTTTTAAGGCCGTTTTAAAGTCGCGGCGGTTACGTAACGGCCGAGTTATACGGCTATAAAAGATTTAACGTTATATTTTTATTTATAAATATTAAGCTAAGATATAGTAAACGTTTTTTTACTAGCCGTAATTATATTATAAGGTTATCGCGTTAAGTACGTTACGGCTAAAGAGGTAGCCTTTAAGCCCGATATATCTTATATATATTTATATTAAAACGTTACTTTTATACTTCGTTATTCTTTAATATTTTTTTAATAACGACTTATAGTCGAGGTTATTAATTTTAACGTATAAGTTACGGTATACTTTTAAATTTTTAACGATATCGTAAGTTTATTTTATAATTTCGGCTTCCGTTATATTTTTATTTTTATACTATATATTTACTTATATAAACCTATCGGTAATCGCCGTAAGTCCGATACGGTCGCGTAACGGCCGCGCCGAGTAACGGATTATTTAAATACGTTTAATAGTATTTTATTAAAGCTATTTTAAGTATAATTAGTAGATTTTATTAACGTTATAAAAGTTAGCTATTCGTTTATAAATAAAAATATAAACCGGTAAGACTCCCGCTTTAAGTTTAAAAAGACGTAGCGACGTAGATTTATAGCCGCCGGTTATTATTTTAAGTACGGTTTTTTAAATATTTATTAATACGGTGTATATACGGTAAAGGATTAGCTTTAAAAAGTCGTTTTAAACCGGTGCCCCGTACTTTATAACCGTTTTAATATATACGAGGTAAAGCTTTCGTACGATATATATACTATATCTTTATACGAACGTAACGAGTCGTATAAAGGCGAATATTTATATTACTATTTTATTTTTAACTTTAGTTACGTATTATTACTATTTTATTTTTTTATCGATTTAAAAGTTAAGAAATTTAACCGACTCGACCGGCGTTATAGTATTACCGTTAAAACGTATCGGCGTAGTATTTACGGAATAATTACGGGTAAAGTATATTAATTCGGTTTTTTTTTAAAACGAACTTTATACCGTATTTTTTAGCTTATCGTTTATACGTATTTTAAGCTAATATTAAGTTATTATAGTTTCTTAAAATATTATCGTTAACGGTAATAATATTCGTATCGTCGGCGAAGCCGATAGTAATTATATTCGTATATATAATGAGGTCGATATAAAGTATAGTAATATAAAAAACGAAAAGAATTAAAAAAAAGGCTAACTTTTATAATACGTTTACTATAATTAAAATATAGTTTAATTTTTTACCGTCGAACCGAAGGCGCGCTGTCCTTTTTAAGAAAAAGCTACGTACTTATAATATAACTTATTTAAGGTATCGGAAAAAGTAAAGGGTATAAAAGAGGCGTTAATAATTAATTATATTAAAAGCTCCGTTAATATTTAGTTATAGTAAAGATATTTTCGCGTTTTACGACGACGTTACTTTAACGATACTTTTAAATACAATGCTAGTTAATTCCGTTAACTTATATACTTTATTACTTATTTAGCTTACGGGTAGTATACGATATCGCTTTACGGTTTTAATAACTTTTTTATTTATAATTATTTCGATTACTTTTTTAAACGTTTATATTAATAAAATAAGTTAATATACTCCGGTTTTTAGTTTTTATTATACTAATTTTTTTAGTTTCGGTAAAACGACTACTAAAGCGGTGCGGAACCGTTACGGGTAGTATACGATGTCTAAGTTTATTTATATAATGTCGCCGATAGCGTTTTATAAAGGTATACCGACTACTTTAAAAAAGCCTATTAATAAGTAGTCGTTTTTTAGTACCTTCTACGACGGGAATAAGTTAAGGGTATTAACGACGTTACGGCGGTAGATGTTTTAGTTTACTTCGACCGTGTCGACTTTAAGCTATACCGTTAGTATATTAAATAAGTCTACTAAAGGCGAGGGGAAGAACCTTTAAACGAGCGTTACCGCTTTATTTTCGTAGATAGTTGTTAAGTTATCGTTACTTCCCCGTAGGGGGGGTAGCTTAGTGTTTTTTAATAGTTTATAGCTTTTAAGCCTTACTTATTTCTCGATTTATTAAAGGAGCGGGGTGTTTATAAAGGTATTAACGGTTGTCTCGCGCTATAGCTTCGTCTTCGTACGTGTTATAATCTTCTTTTTTTATTTTCTTTAAAAAGTATATATTTTTTAGTTTACTTTTATACGTAATAAGTACTATCTTTAATAAACCTCGCGGCATCGCCTCGATACTTTTACGATGTTTAAGGTTTATTATATCGGTGTTTTACCGAGTAAAGGTTTTTTTCTTTTAATAGTTATGTTCGTAACGTTTATAAGGAATATAATAAACTTTTCGACGTATTTATCGAAGATTTATAAGTTCGGGTGTACGTCGCGGCGAAGCCGCGGCGTGCTTACGGTTAGTTCCTATATAAACTGCTTATTTAGTATACGTTAGTTTTATTTTAAAAAGGTTAATAATTTAAGTGGTTTAGTGTAAAGTTAGTATCGGAGTAAGTTATAATCTAACCCCGACTATTTTATAGTATTTACGTACTCGACGCGCGTTAATATCGAGTATTAGTAAAGGTCGATAATCGAGTTTCGTTAATTATATCGTTATTTAATAAAGGTGTTATATAAAGTAACGAGCGTAAGGTTAAAAATATATATAAAATCGAAAAGGGTATTTAAATTTAATAATATATAATTATATACGTTTTAAATAAAGTAATGTATATTAAAGTCGTTTAGTATAATATTTATATAGTATCGTTACTACTCCGTTACGACCTCGGTAAAAAGGCTAGTTTAATATAGTAGTATTAAATCTAGTAAGTATATTAACTATATCGTTATATATTAATTATTATATATAAAGGAAACTATATATTAATTATATCTTTTTACTTAAGTTTAATTAACGACTTTTTAACGTTTATATAAATAAATCGTAGCGTTACCGCTATAATAAATAATATAATATCTCGAGTTGTTTACTATTTAAGGTTTATTAAATTGTCCGCGGCCCGGTTTTTAATTAACGATAACGTTAAGCTCGGCGCTACTATATAGCGCCGTCGCTACGTTATTTTTATTTTTTTATATATTTTATTATATAATGTTTAATATTTAACAAGGGGGGGTTCGTTATTAGTAGCTTTTAGTAGTATCGGTCCTTTTTCGTTACGTATATCTTACGATATCGTAACTTCGTTGTTTAGTTAAAGTAATAAAAGGAATTCGATTAGTTAAGACGAGAAAATAAAGTTAACTATAAAGTAATTATTATTAGTTTAAAGGATTATATTCAGTAAACGTCCGCGCCGCTTTAACGGCGCCGCTACGATATCTTAAAGTAGCCTACGCTTAATTATTACGGTGGCTATAAAGTTCGTCGATACCGAGATAAGTATATTATTATTATTTTTACTAACTTCGAAGTATAATAGGCGTACTCGGTACGCAGCCGCTACGCTTTCGCGGTGGCCTCGTGCGATCGGGCAGATCGGGTTCCACGCTTAGTGATTGCCTTCACAGTTGGTACAGCGGTAGGTGGTTCGGTCGTGCTTAGTCGGGCATTCTTTGTCGGCGTGGCCTGCGGCTGCGTAGCTACCGCATGTCGTTGGTCTGGCGCAGTACTTCGCTATATGGCCGAATCCCTGGCAGCGGAAGCATCTGGTCACTCTCGTCGTTGTGTCATACGGTTCGCAATCATAGATGATCTTGTGGATGCTGAGGCCGCGGTGGCATAGCTGGTTCGCTTCGTCCCCGCTGCTTACTCTGATTGCGAGCTGACCGGTGGTCGCGCTGCGGGTTTTGATTGCTGTGGTGTTGATCAGGGATGGGATATACTCCTTGATATCTCTCTCGCGGTCCTACAATAGTCATATAAAGACGTACAAAAAGGTATATCTCGCAGTTAAAATAAAAAATATTAGCAAAGAGAAAAAAAATGTAACTATAATTATTTCCTACTAGTTGCCTAGAGTCGACTAGCTTTATATAGATATACAGGCTAGATGTAATTTATACTAGTTTAGTTTAAATTAAAATAACTATCGCTAGCAGTATTAAAAAAATTAACAAATATTAATTAGTCATTTGCTAAGGAAGTGATAAAATATTATATAATTAATTGTTTTCCCAACCCTAGGATAGTAAAGTATAGTACTTGTGATTTAATGCCTACAGAAAGAGAGTGCTGGTTCCTCGATAGAATATAAGTTATACATATCTTGTTCTTTAATTGCAAGTATTTTCAAAAGTTCGATAAAGAATTTACCAACTAAGCCTCAGTCCTCAAGTAATTATAAGTAGACTAAATAGTACCAGTAGCGGGCTTAAAAGTATTAAATGATATGATCAGCCGCAATAACTAATTTGATAAAACTTTTAATATTTCTTCATGTTAGCTGTTTTCCTGAACAGGAGTGTTTATTAATAGCAACTAAGAAAACAACTTTCAGTTAAATTATTACTCCAAATTATACTATTCTTGTTGTTACCGAAGTGTCAAGGATAGGACAATAATTTAAGTAAGTAGTAAATTAATTAGTGTCAGGAATTAATTAATTGTCGTCTAATTAACTAATTATTCTAACGACAGTACAGTTTTTAATATTAATTACTGCTTAATATTAAATTAGTCATTATTACATTTACTAATAAATATTTACTTACTTAAGTCTGATTTTATTTTTCGTGATGCTACGTTATCCTATATAATCATATCTACTAAAAGTAAAAATATTCTACTTATTAGAAAATGACTAAAAATTAAACGACTTTCCTATCTCCTGAAACGAAATACCGATCGCTAAATTACTCTACTTAATTAATTATAGGGTTGAGAAGTAATTAATTAATATATAGTAATCGCATTTAACCCATTTAATTTACAGTAAAAATCGGTCAATACGAATTATTTTTCCTACCCCTACTTTATAATGACGGCAGCTTTACTCTTTTAATAAATATAGTAGTATACTATAGTATTATAGTGAGTTTAATAGGGTATATTTCACGCTAATCTAAAAATATTATAGCTAGTATAAGAGTAACTTTGCAAAGCATCTTAAATATAGTTAGTTAATTGGTTAGTTGTTTTTAATCGTCGAGCTCCAAAAAATAAGTAATATGTCGGTGCAAAACGTCTGTGTTGGATAGTTTGCTGACACCTGTGATCTACGCGTACTCAGACTGCCTCTCTGCAAAGGTGGTATGAATCGGGTCGGTTGGTGATGGCATGGTGTAAAAGTCTATCTATCGATGTGTCTAGCTACCGTACATAGAAAAGGGGTAGATGCAGAGACCCCCTCTTGCTTAGTCATAACGACTACTGTAATTGGTTACGTAATTATACACCGACATAATATTAATTAATTATTTAGGTGGCTTGCGAAAATTAATTGATTTTATAAAAGTAAGTTAACGGATCTTAGCATGTATTGTTTTCATAAGGTATTCCTACTAATACTAAAAAGTAATAATAATAAAAAAACAAGTACAAAATTAAAAACAAAATAAAAACTAAAACAACGTATATCCTCCCTAAGCATCGATTACCGCCTAAAGTCGACGCGGCATCGATTCAAGTAGATCACGCTAAATTTTATCAAGAAACTTATTTAATACGGTTTTTACCCTCGTACGAAGAGTATCGTACGGAACTTTTCCTTCATTTCCTTAATAAAAAGTTAAAAACTCTTTCATCCAATTCTAGCAATTCTCGATCGGGTTTATATCGGTACTAGCTGCCGGCAATTTAAAAAGTGATACTACGTTTTTTAAAGTCGTGTAAAGTTAATAATACTGCGTAATATTTTAAGGCGATATCTTATATTATAAAAAATATAAATATTTTCGTTTTCGTAATCGCGGCGTATTATGTGATATTAACCGTCGATGATGAAAACAATACATTAGTATTTATTTATTTATTTATTTTATTACACTTATAAACCGCATTTCGCAGTATAAAGTACATCTATAGTAAAGACAGTAAAACCCGTATACCACCTGCTTTGGGTCGAAAACTCTGTCTGCTGCTGCCTCTATACGTCGGGCTGATGGGTAGGCTATATAGTAGGATTTTTTACCCTGTATTGTTTCAAATGTAAACATGACGGAAGAGACAGTATTAATTTCAAAGCAAGTAATAATGAAAAGGAGGATAGATTTTTAGAAACGCAACGCGACATATCTTAGTTTAATTAAGACCCCACTGTATACTAGTACTATATTTATTACTTAATCTAAATATAGTAGTGTAGATAAAGTATATAAAACAATTACAACTAGTACTATTAAAATAAGCTATAATATATATAGTATTTATAACTGTTTTCCTACAAGAGAATACATTATAAACTACTAAGAAAATAGTAATAAATGTACAATTACTTACAGAACATCTTATCCTTTAATAATATAGAGTAGTTTCGATTATAGAACTGTAGTTTATGACTAGCTAGTTTTTAATAATAAATGCCAATATTCTGTGTAATTTATTAGAAATTAAAAATCGATATTATATAATAATATTAGATAGAAAATAACTAAATGTTAATAGATTTTTAAATGAGAATATAGAGATTAAGAGATTAATGTATATTATAGACGGCTTTGATGTATACTGTTAAAAATGTATATATAGTAGTTTGGTATATATATATGAATTTACTAAGTGCATAGTTTTGTATTTAATTTTATTTCTTACGTCTATTTAACATTGTTTGATTTCTGAGAGTAGGACTGGTTAGACTTAACTTTATTAAATTAAATGTTAAGCACTAAAGTTCTGGTGATAAAATGTTTTCTTTGAAGAATAAGTTATATAATTCGATAATCAAAAAGTAGTTAACTAGTTAGTAACTTTAATAGTAGTTATATTAGTATTAATAAATTATATGTAAGGCGAAATAATAATAACTTAGTTTATTGTCTACTAATATTGAATGGTATTAAGTTATTACTACCAACTAATAACTTAATAAGTACTACGACTAGCCTTATTAATGATTATATAAATAGTTGTTATAATCTGACTATTTTAACATGGTTACAAACATTGTATAGCTTGTTACAATGTATGAATTAGTGAAGAGTACTTAGTTAAAGAAAGTTTAGTAGATATGTTAAATTTACCAAAAAGATAATTGCTTAAAGACGTACCTTTTTCCGGTATTATATAAACCGTTATAGAAATCCTTTAGTACACGGTTAAAACTTATAATTTTTATGAATGCCAATTATATCGCGTTTTGTAGCATCTCTTTTTGAATATTTTGCTTTGTATTTTTTTTAATATTTTAACGTTTTAATTATTAATAAATTGTATGCTTCTATTAGTTTATCGATCCCTTCTTTAAAGCCTATTTTTTTTATAAGTTTTTATAGGTCCTTCTGTGTTTATTAAATAATACGTATTATTTTATAAATGTAAAAACTATAACATAGGAGTATTTTTTTTTTTACCCTCGTTTATTTTAAAGTACGATTTAAATTAAACGGGAATTATGAAAAGTAATAATAACGATAATAAACTTATTAACGGCGAGGCAAAAGCCGTTTAAAATTATAACGGGAGCATTATTATTAACGACGGTAACGTTAAAACTGTTAAAAGTTTTAATAAAAAAAGATTAAATATAATAATAAAATTAAAATAATAATAATAATAAATAACGAAAAAAAGGCACGATTATTATACCCGATAAATACACCGGTCTTGCTTACCGTTTAAAACGGTCGCGCTTTCCGTATCCGAAACTAATAAAATATTATTATCTTTAACCTTTTACGCTATATACATATATACGCCGCCGCGGCTATACCGCGGCGTCGTTAAAACCTTTATTACTTTACACTAATAATCACAACAATAATACCAGGGTTGGGAAAAATAATTAATACTAATTAATTAATTATTCGGGTGGCTTGTTAAAATTAACTAATATTAATTAATTATTTCCTTGGACGTATATTAATTAATTAATTAATTGAGTAGCCTGCTAAAATTAATTATTATTAATTATTTATTTCTTGGCATTAATTATCATTAATGTATAGGATTATACGAACAGATAGGCAGCAGCCTACACACGTTTACATTTGAACACCCAGCGCCAACGCAGCTACCGCCCAACGAAGCCGTAGTAGATAGAGTTTTTCCCTTTTGACCTTAGAGTTTTTTACTATCTTTACTATAGACGAACTTTATACTGTAATAAGCGGTTTATAAGTGTAATAAATAAATAAATTATAATAATTACTGCCTACGTTTTAATTATCGTAAAATTTATAAAATATCGTCGGGGTTTTCGAGAGCTTTGTTAAAGTCGCGGCGGTTACGTAATAGTTGTATAAGATATATTAAGGTTAAGAAAAATAATTAATATTAAATAAATAAATAAATAAATAAATAAATAAATAAATAAATAAATAAATAAATAAATAAGTAATTAATTAATTAATTACTTACTTACTCAAATAATTAATATTAATTATTTATTTACTTAAAGAAGAATAATTAATTAATTAATACTAAGTAGTAATTAATATTAATTAATTTCCTAACCTTAATATATATGACTATAAAATAATTTCTTTTTAGTATTATGTTAGTATTATATATTTTAATAATAAACTATTATATAGTAAATACCCTTTTTATTATCTGTAGTTACAGCGCGAGGTAGGTGTATCGGGTATACGGCGGTTAAACAAGTAGCCTCGTAGTTTTATATAACAGTTACTTTTGTACTTCGTTAGTTTTATATATTTCTTTAACGGGGCTTTATAATCGAGGTTTTCGGTTTTAATATAAAAGTTACGGTAGACCTTTAAATTCTTGACAAGTTCAAGGGCTTATTTAAATTTTACTTCTGCCACGCCGTCGTTTAAGTGTTAGCTAGCCGCCTATATGAACTTTTCGGCGATCGCGACGGCTTCGTCGCAGCAAGGCTATAACCGAGAAAGGTAGCGTATAAAGTAAATAAGTATAAACTATAGTATTATATTATTTTATTTTAAAGCGGGGGTACCACCGGTCAAGATATTCATCCGCCGTTGGACCGCTAATTTCTACCAAGCCAATAAAGCCCACCACCGTATATATATTTTTTATTAAAGTAACAACGTTTAGTAATTAAACAACGTCGTGATTACACCCGGTATAACGGAGTGGTCGAGTTGTTATAGGCCTGGCATAGTGTACTAAGGTCGTAGGTTTAAATCCTATCTATCGGGTTGCTTCGAACATAAAGAAAACGGGTACGTTTAAAACTAAAAATTAATAAAAGTACACCAGTATGCCTAGCCGTAAAGTAGTAAAAAGCGTTAGTTATACCGTTGTTTATAAAATAACGAGTTAGTAGTTACCGAATTAGCTACCTATACTATACGGAGCACCGATGTGGTTTAATAGCTCCCACATTATATATTATTAAAATTAATATAGTTAATACAAAATCGGGGGGGGGGGGGGGGTAGTATTATTAGCGTGAGTAGTAAGTTAAGCTAGGCTGTCGTGAAGGCTTAGTAGGCGTGCTAAAGAGCTGTGTCGCTAAGATAAGGCTTATTTATATTAGTTAAACGTGCGAAGCGGAGATTTAAACTGCCAATATATAGAGTCGAGCTATAAATAAAAGTATTGATTAAAACCTTTAAGGTTTTAATGACGGGCTTTCGAGTAGAAGTTTAAATAAGAAAGTAGACAGTTAATATATAGAAAAATATAAAATACGAGACCGACGATAAAAACTAAAAAGCGAATAACACAGACGACGTAAAGATAAAAACGGCAAAGATAAAGACTTCCTTTCCGAAGTATAGAGTCCCGCCCGACTAAAAGACCCCTATCTAAATAGGAAGAGCTATAGACTCCTGATTAGAGCTTCGCGCCAGCACATGAGGACTTGTTGTTTTTGTGTGTGTTTTGGCTGTATGCTTTGAGCCAGGATATCCAGCCTATTGTAACGTTAATAAGGAAGCTAAAGGGGCATACTGTCTCCTTCGTTATGATAATATTATATAGGGTATAAAAACCTTACTATATAGTTTATATATTAGCACAACGTATAGAGGTAGTAGCGGTAGAGTTTTCGGTTTAAGTAGGCAGCACAGGTTTTTAGTGTTTTACCGAAGACGTACTTTATACTGTAATACGCGGTTTATAAGTGTAATAAAATAAATAAATAAAAACATCGTTATTACGTTGCGGTTTAATTATAACTTTATTTACTATTTATTATTATAGTTACCGTTATCGTCGTTATTATAATAATCATTATTATTACTATAATTCATTAAAATAAATATTTATACTAATTATGACGGTCGCGACGAGTAAAAATAAAAGTTTTTAAACTATTAATAATACGGTTTATAAAAAAAACGATATAGTTAATTAAAAATCATTTAACTATATACGTTTCATATAAAAAATAGTAACGTTTAATTATTACCGTTATCTAATAAAAAATCGTTAAACGACTTAACGGCGTTAGCGGCCGAGCCGAATATTTAAGCTGTTAAACCGAAATTATTTGTTTAAGTTAAGTAATATATATCACACCCTTAAAGTTTAAATCTTTACATTTTAGATAAATCGTATGAGAAAAGACATACTTTTGCTATAGTTATTTTAAGTTCGAGCTAGATCGTGGATAGGATCACTATAAAATATCATGAGCTGGTATAAAGTACGTAAGCTAATAGATACAACCAGGGTTAGGAAAAATAATGAATACTAGTTATTAATATTAATTAATAATTAATCAGTGTAACAATGAATATTATTTATTTATTTATTGGAATTGGTTGTTAGTAGTGTTCTAGTTAGAATATTACTGATTATTTTCCAACCGTAGATATAACCGAATTTTTGACTCGTATCTGAGTAATATGTTGACTAGTAAAAGAGAATAAATTATTAAGAACACTCATTTTCCCGTTGTATTCTTTGTACTACTTACTTTGTAGTACCACCTGCGCATTTGACCATTAATACTTTATATGAGAAGATAAAAACGTATTTATTTTGGTGCCTTGTTAATACTGATAAATGATAGATGTTATAAAGTTCTCTATACATTGTTAATTAGTCAAATATATATTGCGACGTAGTTGGATTAACCCCACTATTTGGTCTTTCTTAACTGAACTAATCGAATATATTACAAAATTCTCAATGTTCGATTGAGTTTTTATTAATATTTTATCGACATAATGATGCTAGTACCTTTAGTGTTATTTAAGATTTATTATTTTCCTTGTCCAGGCTACATAAAAATTTCAGCCTATTTACAGGGTTGGAAAAGACAACTATTAATTATTTGTCTCACTTATGATAAAATAATAAAAATATATAGAAAAAAACTATAGATTAATACGATAAAATATAGTCAACTAGCCAGTCCTCGACTTAACAATACCTATATTTTCCCCAGTTGGATTTACTAAGTTATTATCCTCCAATTCTGGTTATGCAGTCAGTAACAAGCTGTACTTACTTACCACTGTGGTTAAATAGAAACATCAATTAAGCTTTTAATGCTTATTTTTTAAATCAACACAGTATAGTTTTAGGAAGAAATTGACATATTTTCTAAATCATAATAAATTCAACATTGAACAGAATACTGCACTGAATAGATTTAATTACGATCAGGCAGGGAATAAGTAAATGAGGTTAAGTATTGATGTACTTGTACAAAGTTGGAGTAGTCATTAAACCCGATACAGAACTTTACTAATATTGGTATTAAAAGGTACGACATTACTGTTTGCCGGAGCAAAATTAGACCAGTTTCATTAAGTACCACTCACTTTAAGCTGCTTTGAGTGTATTGAACCTGGTGTCTTCAAGTTTGCAATGGAATGACTAAATCTCTTGCTTTAAAAATGTAGTTGGTGTTGATTGAGAGCTAATGTCAAGCATTAGGCTAATAATGTGCGTGAAACCCGTATAAAACATATTTATTCATTGAATATCTTTTAAGAGAATAAAGCCTAATCAATGCAGTTAGCAATATCGATACGATCATAATCAAGCGCTAGTTTCGTTCTTCGTCACATGCTATTTAATGAATACATCAGAAACCGCAGTTCTCTCCATAACTTGCAGGATGCCACCTTCCGTAAATTCAATTTCTAGTTTCAGTCAATATGCATAACGAAAGGCAGGGTTGGGAAAATAATTAATTAGTATACTAATTAGTATATTAATGATAAGTAATGCCAAGAAATAAGTAATTAATATTAATTAATATGCCGTATCACGAATGATTAATTAATCTTATTTATTTTTCCCAACCCTGTACACTAATACGTTTTGCACCGACAGTAGTAATAGACTAATAGTTGCGCCTTTGCATAAACTTGTGCTAGGAACTTTTTAATAAATTAAATGGATATTATTACTAGGTCTGAGATCGTTAAATTTCCCCAACTGTAAACTAAATGACTTAAAACATAACCCCAATTATTCAGTTGCTTTTTTGATCTAAATTGATGATTAGGTTGAAGAATAGTCCTGTAATTTTTAGCTTAAGAGTTTCCATAATAACAGTTCTGTTTATACATCGAGAACGTAAGATAAACGTATATATTGTTTTATGGTGGTTAGTCCTTTCAGCTGCTATCTACATAAACAAATAAAACTGCCTGCTACTAGTGCTGAGTGCTCGGGGCTTCTTTCTCTGTACTCTCTGTACATTTGTCCATATATCGGCTAGGGAGACCGTACATTATAGGCTGCGGTGGCTTCAGCCTTCCCTGTCTCCTTGTCTTCGGTTGCTTAGATAGCTCTCTTCTATCCCCTTTTCTGGCGTGTCTGTAGTGGTGTTCACTTTGTATTTGCGCTGTGGTGACTGGCTGGGTTACGCAGAGTGGTTGTTAATATGACCTGTGATTGGTTCTGCTTGGCACGTTATGATATTGCTATGTATATAATATATCAGCCCTATATCTTGTCTTGTAACTGTGGTGCCATTGTTTTTACTGGTTGGGCTTTACTTCGCGTAGCTATCTGTTGACAGAAAAGTGGTTGTATTGAATACTAGAGGGGTATGGAGGAAAACACTTAGTAGGGGAAGACCCACTACGACATTATCCTTCTGTGTTGTTGCCATCCATCAGCGACCGCTTACTGGTGGTGATATGCGACGATAGGCACAGAGCGCTCGATACACGCTTCTTAGTGGTTGTTAGTACTATAATTACATAGTAGCTTATGGCAAGGGGTGGCCACTTATGTCATCACGTGCTGCGTGGGTACTAATATTAATCATCCAGTAATAGCTCACGAGTCTCGACTGTAACTTGTGATATCTCGTGGGCGTACTTGTTCTGTTTGTTTGTTTGTTTGTTTTGAGTTTTTTTTTTATATTTCTCGATGGCAATGTTTTTTCTGTATTTATAATGGTTTATTTGTGATTTCCTTGCAGTGTATTCATTTACTAGCATCAAATATATTTTACTTACAAATTATACATTACAACAAAAATAAATAAACCAAAAATAAATAAACCAAAAATAAATAAACCAAAAAGAAAGAAAACAAAAAGATACACATCAACACTGACAATCGACAAACACAACATAATCAAACAGCATTTAGTTATGCCACACAAAATACAGTATTATCTACACTCCAAAAAAAGAGATTCATGATCGCAAGAAATACAGAAGCACAGAGGCCATCATGAGTACATAAGCAAGCGCGTACGAAGTCAAGAAGTAGCGGCCATTCGTAACGTAGAATACTACTGAATCAGATTCTGTAGCGTTCAGGACAGACAAGCCAGGCGGAAGCCTCGCTCATACGGAGCAAGAGGCGGAGAGAACCAGTACTATGTAGACAGTGGACGTAACGCGTATGATAAACAAACAGTCGCGTAATATGAAGACACAGTACCGTGTAGGACGCCGCAACGCTGGCAACCAAAACACAAACCACGGCAGAAATAGTGCAAGCAAGTACAAATATCACAAAGCAGAACGCCAGAAAGTGAAGAAAGAATACCCCGGTCAGGGGAGGAGAATCAATTACGTTGTCCACGTGGAAACACCAGAATGCCCGTATGTTACAAGACCCCAAAAGCAAAAACAGAAAAAGAATACCCATAATCATCACAACCGAAACCAGCCGAACCGCCTCCCGACTCAATAGTAAACGAGAAAAGCGCGAATCATTAAGAAAATCAACCACCGAAACCGTACAGGGTGCGGCCTTGCCGCTTCAGGGCGTAGACAACGTCGAGCGAGGTGACGGTCTTGCGCTTGGCGTGCTCAGTGTAGGTGACAGCGTCACGGATGACACCCTCGAGGAAAGACTTGAGGACACCACGGGTCTCCTCGTAGATCATGGCAGAAATACGCTTGACACCGCCACGACGCGCCAGACGGCGGATGGCAGGCTTGGTAATGCCCTGGATGTTGTCACGGAGAATCTTCCGGTGGCGCTTGGCACCACCCTTGCCGAGACCCTTACCGCCCTTGCCGCCTGATGAGAGAATACGTTAGCATGATGAGAGAAGACGAGGTTGGAAGATAGAGATAGAGGAAGGCTGAGCCATGACAAAGTACTTACGTCCAGTCATTTTGAAAGTTGGAGAAGGTCTGAAAGACTTGTGTGTATGTGAGAAGAAAGAATATAGAGCGTCGCGAGTAGAAAGATGATGAGCGAGACGTGTGGATGAATGGTGATAAGAATGAATAACGCGGCGGGGACACAGCAGTCTTTAAATGCGGGATGTCGAGAGCGCGGCTGATGCAGGCGGGGCCCAGATCAGTGACTGATTTCGCGCATGGCCGAAAAGAGAAGAGTGGTTGGAGAGGGCGGACAGGCAGGAAAGGAGGGAAAACAGAAAGAGTGGGCCCTCAAAATAGAGGCAGGAAATACGCACGGCGGAGAGGTGGGTCTGCAGCCAATGACAAGGCGTGTCGAATAAACACGACGAGACTTAGGGATGATACAGAATTGTTATTGTGGCTCTCGTGGCTCTTTATCGGCATGTTGTAATTTGGATCACGGCTGTATGGTCCATGGCAGACCCGCCGACACGTCTTGAGACGAGATGCACTTTTTGCACTCTACACGGGCAGAACGCGTTCGATGAACGTGCCTACGGGGCGTGTCTACATAGTATGAGCGTGTCTATGGAGAACGGCAGTCGTGTGTGCAGAGTAATTGTGATTGTCTCGAGGTCTGCCTTTGTGACTGCCCTTGTCTAGATCCATCCCCTTTGACAGGGCAATGCGTATAGGGCGGTGGATGCTCTACCATATTAGTCATTCAGTTACCAACCGCGCCTTACAATCTTCATACGCGAGCTGAATAGTCCTTGCAGCTGAATAGTCCTTGCCTGCCTGTAGAATGACTTAATACGTGACAGTCGTGGGATTTTAGAGAAGTCATTGATGGCCAATCACCGTAGATGTGACCGTTAGTTTTCATCCGTCATGCGTTGGTCCTTTTGTTAGTCGTTGCTCTGACAAAGCAAGTCACGTGCCATAGCCAAACTAGATCAGTACTGATTACATCGTACACAGCCGTCTCATTCTCACCGCCATTGCCTGCCTCCTGCCTTACTCGACGGGGATCACTCATCCGCTGGCCTATCAGCTTCAACTCCGCAAATATACTCTACGGTAAGTACACGCTTTTTACAGCCTCCCTCCCAAAGAAGGAAGAAGTAAAGAAATGGCACCCTGTCTTGGCAGGGTGACCCCACCCTCCTGCGCTAGTCGCCCCCTGTCTGGCCTCAAAGCACGCGGGACGCAACAATAAGAAAAAAGACGCCCAAACCAAAAAAGGCACCTACCCAGAAAATAAACCAGCGCAATCCCCGATATTCGCCCCTCCAATCATACGTCCCAATACCGCAATCAGACCCACACTAATACAAATCAGCCTGCAACACGTCTGCCGCCAACGCCGCCTACTTAAACCTTTGGACCGCCCACCCCACCAGACATTTCTTCTCTCCTCCATCATCCTCTCATCCACCCATCCAATCATCTCTTCTCATCATCATCTTCTTACCTCCTCATCAACAAAACAATCATTCACAATGGCTCGCACCAAGCAGACCGCCCGCAAGTCCACTGGTGGCAAGGCTCCTCGCAAGCAGCTTGCCTCCAAGGCTGCCCGCAAGAGCGCCCCCTCCACCGGTGGTGTCAAGAAGCCTCACCGCTACAAGCCTGGTACCGTCGCTCTCCGTGAGATCCGTCGCTACCAGAAGTCGACTGAGCTCCTGATCCGCAAGCTGCCTTTCCAGCGCCTGGTTCGTGAGATTGCCCAGGACTTCAAGTCCGACCTCCGCTTCCAGTCCTCCGCCATTGGCGCTCTCCAGGAGTCGGTCGAGTCTTACCTCGTCTCCCTCTTTGAGGACACCAACCTGTGCGCCATCCACGCCAAGCGTGTCACCATCCAGTCGGTAAGTCTTTTGCAATCTTCATCACTCTTTGCCCGTACAGCCACTAACAACCCCACAGAAGGACATCCAGCTGGCCCGCCGTCTCCGTGGCGAGCGCAACTAAAGCTGCTTTCTGTTTCTAGGCGATGATTGGGATGCTTTCGTGATGATTGGTTCATATTCGGAAGGGGTTTAATATCACAAGGCGTTTACTGTTTGCGTTGGTTTATTTCTGGTTTCTTATTCTCGAGGGGGTGTATACTACCCGCAGCAAGGACGCTGCCAATCAAACTTCTTCATGACTACTTTTCTACCTTATATTATAGTGACTGCATACCGATGTACCATAACACACTGTAGTGAACATGAAAGCGCGACGCGACTGATAGATAACCGCAGAACAACGCGCATCCACTACACGACGACAACGCGCCGAGGCGCGTAGTCTTGCTTTCGGTGCTGTTGATTGACTTAGGCCCTCCGAAGATGTGCTGTCCTGCCTACATGCATAGTACTACTATGTAGGTATCATTGCACGGTTGGTGCCTACTGTTGCCTATTGTTGCCGGCTCTTGTCGGAACCCGTCTCAACAACTAGATGTGGCGACATGCATGCAGCAAGTCACGATGCTGGCGTGGACGAGGCACGTTGCAGTTGATCGTCTCGCTATGTTCATGCCTTCACCCGTCCTGACCAATATTCTTGTCTTGTCTGATGTTACATGATGCTATGTCTGACTATACTATGTATGAGGATGCATATGTGATGCCTGTAATGTCCGAGTGACGATACTTATCTATCACAGCAAAGAGCGCTGCATAATCAGCTCAAGGTTGAGATCAGGGATGTATGACAATCATTCATATCAAAACTTGAAAAACGCCAGCAATCGACGAAGAGGAGTTGCCGTTGTTATTATCGCCATTATCGCCATTATCGCCATCTGACGCCATTCATCCAGTCTAAACAATGTCCGATTACATATAAACTTACATAATCGGCTCACGTCGTTGATCCAAAAATTCCAGTTTAATGCAAATGCCATATATTCTTCCATGCGCCATTACAATACAACAATACAAACTAAGAAAACAACCAACAAACTATAGTGATAAATGCACTCGCAAAAAATATGCCAAGACCCTCGACTCCGTCGTGTCTTTTGTCTATTCTTTCTCGCCTTTTCTTTTGCCCTCCTCAGCCTAGGCCTCCAGTCTACACCTGCACACCCTGAATCGGGTCAAAGTGCTCCATTGGCACTCTGGTCAGCAGGTCAAACGCGCCAGTGCCCGTCTTGCCCAGCCGGCCCATGACAATCCGACTACTCGGCGTCACCAGGCCATCCCAATCACCCTCCACAAGAGCATCCTTCAGGAACGCCAGCGTCGTCTCGAAACTCATCTTGGTGAACGGGCTGACATTGCCCTTGAGGCCGTAGCGGTTGAAGGGCATAAAGCCGCCACCGCGCGTCATAAAGTCGCCAATCAGGTTCAAGTGACGGTTGTCGACACCGATACCGTGAGACACGAACACAGAGCTCAGTTCGTGGATGATCGAGTTGCGACATGCCTCCACGCCGTAAATCTCCAGCATCGATACAATATCGTTGGTCGACAGCTGGTCGGGGTTGATAAAATCGCCGTACTGCTGCATCGCCCGGATGTTCGTGCCCTCGGTGTGCACAACAGGAACCTTGGTCTCCTCTCCGGTCCGCAGGTTCTTGATCGGCTCACCCTCCACGTACGTGCACGCCTTCACGCCAGGCACCTGCCGAATGACAGTCCGCCGCACCGCGTCCTCTACCACACTAAGCATCAGAATCTTGGGCGTGTCTGCCGACAGCTCAAGTGAGAACTCGCACCACTCGCCAGACTTTTCGTCTGCCCGGAAACGCGTCACGTTGGAGACGCTGCCCTTGACCCGTGCCTCACGCGCGTTGGACTTCTCCTTCTGAGCCGCTCTCTCCACACCCTCCATAGCATCCGCCTCCTCACCATCGCTGTTCTCTGCGGATCCGGACTGCGGGCTACCAACGTAGCCCTCGTCGTCCGGCATCTCGTCATCCGTCGACGCCTCACGCTCCATCCGCTTCTGGATCTCGTCGTCGTCGTCGTCGTTAGGTCCGTACGAAATTGCCTCCTTGCGGTTCGCCCGCTGCTTGGCACTGGTTGCATCGCCGTCTCCCTCCTCGTCGCCACTCTCGTCATCCACATCGCCAGCAGGAGCGTCGTCGTCGTCGTTTTGAGCCGTCGCCACCTCGACAGCGCCAGACTTCACGCCAATCTCCGGCACGCCCGCGCTCGACTGGCCCTTGCCGTTCTGCTTTGTGGCCTTAAGGATAAGCTTGCGCAGGATAATCAGCAGCTTCTTCTCCACGGCATCTAGGACATCCGACCGCTCAACAGCATATATCGGCTCGTACTCGCTCGAGGCGAAGAACTGCAGCCGCACATCAAAAATCTTGGCATATGAGTGGCCAACTCCCTTGCCCACGCGTTCCTTGACCGAGATCTTGTCCAGAACATGCGACAGGGGAAGGATGCTGATCGACTTGGCAAAGCTTTCGCCTTCCTCAGCCGTCAGACCGGGTCTCAGAACCAAAGTCATAGCAGGTGTCGATATTTTGGCACTGGCAGTCATCAAAATTTCACGAAGACGGGGAATACCCAGCGTGACGTTTTTGGCCGAGTGACCAGCCAAATGGAAAGTGTTGAGCGTCATCTGAGTCGACGGCTCACCCACAGACTGGCCAGCAACGATACCAACTGCCTCACCAGGCTCCACCTGCGACCGCAGGTACTTGGCAGCAAACACCCGCTCGACCGACCGCTTGCCAATTGCCGTCTGGCCAAAGGGCAGCCGAGAGGACGAGTCGTCGTTCTTGCCATCCTTCTCCTTGATGAGCCAGTCTTTGTTCTCCTTGATGTACTTGGTCATGGATGTAAAGTACTTCTCCGACATGGCGAAAGCGTGTTTTGCAGGGTTGACCAGAGCATTGACAGGCTCCTCGGCAAACGCCGGGTTCGCGCTCGCTTTCTTGATCATGCGCTTGGTCTGCTTTGAGAACTCTTCCTTGTGCTCAAACAGCTCGGCTGTCCGCGGGTCCGAGAAGTTAAAGTCTGACATCTCAGACTCCAGGTTGTTGAGCACAAAGCTGAAGTTGGTCAGGTAGTTTTGCTTGGTCACATCAAGGCCATCCTCTCCGTACAGGAACTGGACAAGACTGCCATCCGAATCACGCACAGACGTGTCGTAGGCCACCTCTAGACCCTCCATGCCCTTGATAAGACAGCGCTGCAGGTAACCTGAGCGAGACGTCTTGACAGCGGTGTCAATAAGGCCCTCACGGCCAGCCATGTGATGGAAGTAGTACTCCTGCGGTCGAATACCAGTAAGGAATCGGTTGACAATGAAGCCGCCAGCGCGCAGGCTTGTGTCGAACTCGGGGAAACAGGGCAGAGACTTGCCACTGACCATGAGGGGGACACGACGACCCTCAAGGACCTGCTGTCCCAGGTTGCAGGAAATGAGGTTGGCGTTGACGCTACCACCCTTGGCACCAGAAATTGTCATCGACTGCATGTGGTTGTGGGGGAAGGGCTTCTGCAGGCCGGCAGGGAGACACGCCTTGGTAACAGCACTCGAAACCTCTGCGCTCTTCTTGTTCATAAGAAGATCCAGGCCTTCCTGCTTGGCATCCTCGCGCATGACGTCCTCGAGACGGTGAAGCAGCTCAGGGTCCTTGCTGGTTGGCTTCTGCTCGCCAAGACTGACATATCCGGCAGCCACCTCTAGGCCGGCGTCCTCCGCGGCCTTGAGCTCCTTCAGACGGTTGTTCTCGCCCTCAGGCGTAAGAAGCAGATCGTCCATACCACAGGTAAATGCGCGCATGTTCAGCATCTTTGTCAGCAGGCGACCCATGCAACTCAGCAACTTGCCAGCGGCCGAGGGGCCATACACTTCGTGGATAGCGTGGATAAAGCCACCAGAGCTAGGGCCCAGGTGGGCCTTGTCGAGGATACCGGTGATCAGAACGCTGTCACGAAACTCAACCATACCCTCCTCAGTGTGCGAGCCCCATCTGTTACCAGGAACCTGTGTCTTGCCAGTCATCCAAAGGTGGCCGCAGTTTGGCGGCTTAATGTTCTTGAGGATGGTGGTGATGACCTGCTTGCCGGTCCAGCGCGGGACGGGCTTGATAAAGGCTGGGCTCACGAGCTCAATACGGTCACCGAGAATGTGACCGCTTTCGGGCCGCAGGGCACTGTAGATGAGCTCCTGGTATGTGCTGCGTGAGAAGAAGGTGTCTTTGCTGCACAGAAAAACGGAGATGGAAATATGATCTTGAATGAGACCGCGGAGGGGCTTTCCCTGGGTACCGGAGAGGTATTGGTGGTCAGTGTCGGCGATCTGGAGGGCCTCAACACGGGCAATCTCGTTCTGTGGAAAGTGCATGTTCATCTCGTCGCCATCGAAATCGGCGTTGTAGGTGTTGCAGTTGGCGTAGTGCATGCGAATGGTCTTCTCACCGGGCAGGACTCTGACTCTGTGACCCATAATGGACGGCTTGTGAAGAGTGGGCTGACGGTTCATCAGGACGACATCACCGTTGCTCAGGTGCCGGTAGACCTTCTTGCCACGCATACCGCTGGGAATCCCGGTGCTAGAGGGTGCCAGGAGCTGGTTGGCAAGGGCCATACGATCTTCCAGGGACTTGCCCCGAAGGTTGACAACCTGACCGTTCTCGTTCTCGATAGAGGACGCACCGGGCCAGACATCAGTACCGTTGATGACAGCCTGCTGTAGCTCCTTGAAGTTGTGGCTGGTGACAGGCTCGGGGTATGTGAGCTTGCGGGCAAAGACGGGAGGGACACCAATCTCATTGGTCTCGATGTTGGGGTCGGGCGAGATAACACTACGGGCAGCAAAGTTGACACGCTTGCCCATCATGTTTTTCCGGAAAAGACCCTCCTTCTTCTCAAGCTTCTGCTTGATGCCGTCCTCGATGCGCTTTGCGTTCTGGCCCTGAACGGGGTTCTTGGTAGTGTCGATCAGCGAGTTAACGGCGTTCTGGAGCTCGGACCACGCCTCGTGCAGGGACAGGATGTCTCTTGCGAAGCGGCCTGGCTGCTTCCGACCAGCAGCGGCGTTGGAGATCTCACGATGAATTTCTGCCACCTTGAACGAGGCGCCCAGGATAGACTTGTAGAGGGAGTTTTGCTGAGCTTCTGTGACCTGTGCATCGCCAGTGCGCGCCTCGGGACGGAACTTGTTTGGGGGGACTAGAAGTGCCTGGACAAAGAACATGTCAGGGGTTGTCTTGACGTCCTTTCCTCTGGGCCGCGAGTTGTAGACAAGGTGGAGGATGTCTTGCTCGTTGACAAACAATAGCCGCAGACGCTCCATGACCTCTTGCGTGCTGATGTAGCGCTGTTGTGAGACCGGTGCAGAGGCGGTGGCGGTAGTGGTGGCGGACTTGGAGACAAGGTTGCCGAACTCGTCGAGCTCGTCGCCATCGTCTTGGTCACCGTTCACCGAGTCAACGTCGATGTCGGCAACGCCTTCATCGGAATCAGAGTCTGGCTCAGTGGGCTTGTTCTTCTGGCGGATGGTGAGGGCGTCACGCAACTTGAACTGGCCAGCAGCCATCTTGGCCTGCTCCTTGGGGTTGAGGGGCTTCTCAAAGATTTTGACAAAGCGGTCTTTGCGGTAGCTTGGCGAGATACCCTTGCACCGGGCGCACTGTCTGCTGACAACGATGTCTTTGAGGAACTGCTGGACCAGGTCTCTCCGCAGCTCAGAGCCTCCCTCGTGTTTCCCCTTGCGAATATCGCCAGCAAAGATCTTGCGGTTTTTTAGGACCTGGCGGACATATGCGTTGCGGGCGCGGGACACGCCGTCTGCGGTGGCTTCGTTATCATCGTCGCATTCGATGTCGATCTTGGGGAGGTCTGGGAGGGCGACGCTGCGGTAGTCTTCGCCAATGGCATCGATGTTCATGGCTTCCTGGAGGAGGCCATACTGGAGTAGGCGAAGCTTGCAGATGTAGCGGTTCATCTCCTTGGGAGGAAGGCGGAAGTGGTGGCAGTAGATGCACTCGGCGCGCAGCAGGCGGAGGACCTGGTCCATGAAGACCGGGTGGTACACGGGAACGGGAAGGTCGATGTGGCCGGAGTGACCAGGGCATAAAGACTGGCCGAGGTTGCAAGTGGAGCATCTGTAGACGGTTTGTTAGCATGTCTAGGATCTGGTACCGATTGATATTTGCGATTGTTGGTAGAGGATGTGAGTTGCGAAATTCGAGGTTTGATTCAAAATTCGACATTAGCAGTTCCGTTCCGACTATGATATTTGAAAACCATGTAGCGTCAATTGGTGTTTCCATGATGTACGTACAGGGCGTCACCCCATGATCCAAGAGCAGGGTCATAGAGACCTCCGGGGACAGGGTTGAGGAGGGTGTCAAAGGTGCTTTCGTTCTCGATGCGCCGGACGGAGGCGGCCCGGATCTCTTCCGGCGAGAGGAAGGTGAACTCGACGCTCTCGACGGCGGAGGCAACCGGCTGCGAGACGTTCATTGTATCGCTTGTGCTGCCGTGTGGCAGTCAATTGCTCCGGATTTGGATCAAAGTATGGTGTTGGCTGGAGGATTGAGCCCAGAGGCGACGCGATTTGGGTGGAGAGTGAAGGAAGTCCAACGTAAAATTCGGACGACGTTGGTGATCCAGACTTTTCCTAGCAGTAGTGAAAAATTTTAGCGGTGGTTGGCGGCAGTATTTCACGTGCATATAATGTGGGGTGCTTGCCCATTGATAAGTGATAAGCAGTACGCGGGTTTGTGTGTGGACGTCATAGTGCCAGATGTACCTCCCTGGCGGTGTAAGCCAAAAGCGGTAGGCTATATCGTATGGCATTGAATATCGTAATACTGGGTTATGATACTATGTATTTACTGTTAGCTGTAGCATATCTGGTGTGGTACTTCTGTCAGTGGTCGTTATTGCCAGTTTTTTTATATGTACCAACTTTTCATATTTGTTAAAAATACACTCAAGCCGAATAAATTTTAAAAAAGGAGTTGGGACATTATAATAAAAAAGGGAAATAAAACAAGAGAAAGGATAAATCATAGCACAGTAAATAGTCTATATAAATGCCAGATTTTAACCAGCACACCAAGTATCCGGGTTGCCATCACGGGTTATCAATAAAAAAACATACCGAATTTCATTTTCCTTCTCTAACCGGTTTTCGGGAGATACATACTATAAAACATATCCCTACGCCCTGGGCTTGACACGAAAGTGTAATCGACAGCCCGAATGAATGCCCGTGGGCTACATCGCCTCAGCCTCAGCCACTACCTCAAACCCACACAGGAAGCAGCATCGTTCATAGATACACAATTCTACGTCTAAAATGCCGGAGAACATGTACTCGGCACCGGACACCGCACAGCCACAACAAGAAGAAGCAAATCAATAATTGCCCCCAAACTCAATATCAAATCTGAACATTTAACAACCAACAAAGGCAGCCATGCACAACCGCACCCTACCATTAGCGGGCCGTGTGGGCGCCTAACAAACCTAGCATGATACTGACCCCTGCCACAATCACCACAGGGACAGGGACACTTCTGCGGTTGAATATAGTGAAAAAAGTGAGACGGCTGGTAAGATCCAGAGGACTTGCTGGAGCATGCTGACCCCTCAGAGGTTGGCTCGGGGAGGCCGTCTATAGTCGGACCCGAAAAAGGACCAAATAAGCGACCTCAAATATAGCCAAACTGGATAGGCTACCTTTGCACCAAACAGACACGGCATGCTACCAGCCAGAGGCGGCCCTACGCAAAAACACGACCCCGACAAGTACATATCAAACAGAGACACGTACCGATATCCAACGACCATAGCCTAGCGAGTCCACAGATGAACTGCAGGAGGCTAGCCTCGAAACAAGTTGCAGTGGTAATAGGCATTAATTCATGAGGCATGCAATAAACATAAAATATCAACCAAAAGACCTGCCAAATAGCGCGGCCGTATCACATCTGCCATGCTGGCTCCTGAGAGCCAGAACCAGTGCCAACCATCCCTTCTGTCCCTACATCGAGGGTTCCAATGTCAAACCGCTTTGAGCACCCATCATCCATATGTCTGGAGTACTGTTAGTATACTTGCACTGAAAATATAAAAGCAGGGGACAAAGTTCGGGCTTACCTCCGCAGTGTATCTTTTCGGGCAAACAGCCGCCCGCAATAGTCGCATTTGTGGGTTCTCTCCTTAGCATGCACGCTCTGGTGATGCCGCTGCAGGTCGGTCTTCCGCACAAACTTCCTGTCACAGTCGGGAACTTGGCATGGGAATGGGTACTCCCTGCCCTCGTCATGTGTCTCCATGTGGGCTTTGTAGTTGTAGCTTCGGCTGAACAGCTTACCGCATCCTCTGACCTCGCACTGAAAGTTGGCCTCTTCTCTTGTAGTCAAGCGCCGGGGCTGTCTCCGGGGCCGAGCGGCTCGCTGTTGGCCATCGGAACTGTAAGTAGGGGTGTGATGACGAGCTGGGACGTGGCTGCCGGCCGATACCGAGTACAGCGGCTCACTTGCCGGCACTGGGCTCCTCCAAACAGAGCCAGAGTCCACTGGAAAATACCCGGAAAATGCGCCAGAGGCGCTGCCACTGCCGGTGTTGCCGCTGCCGTAAATGTCAGGCGAGCCCGTCTGCTGTGAATACTGAACTGGACGAGGTTGTTGCTGGTAGTGTGCCCTGTCACCGATGCGGCCAAAAGCGGACACAGAGGTGGCAACACCGGGCTGGTAGACGTTGGTTGAGCTGGGAAGTACTGGTGCTGAGCCGGAGAATGACAGTGGCGATCTAGACCGTGAAAACGAGGATGGGTGTGCACCACTAGCGACAGGGGAGTGTGTGCCAGGCAGAGATGCCGGGCGTTGTGAAGCGCTCGTGTAAAGCGCGGAAGAATAAGTGGGCTGTATGGAGGGAGCAAAGCTGTGGTAAGGCTCGTATTCTACCGACAGTGCCGTGGGAAGTCCAGTAGAGAGTCCCGCAGAGAGCACTGATAGACTCGCGGACGAAAGTGTTGTTGCCGGGTGATCCCACGAGGTGTTTTGGCTTGTGTCGAGAGCAAACAGGGGAATTTCTGAGTCCTGATTTGATTCCATGGAGCAGAACGAGCCCGTGAAATAGAGCGAGGATAGGCTGTATTGCTGGGCTATCAAGCTGGGGGAATGGTATTCCAAGGACGAAGCTTCAGAAGGGCAGTATGAGTTCTGGGGAGAGGAGGACGAGCGTTGCAGTAGAGGAGTAGTGTCCATGACGAAAGGTATTTAGTTGTGCGAGACGATTATGAGATAGGTCACCAACGAGGAGTGATTGGGCAGCTCCGGTGTCTTATATAGCCTTGTGGGTAGTATATCGCCGCTGTGTCGAGATTGTTTGAGAGAGCAAAAAAAAACACTCGAAAGGGTGAGGAACCGAGGGGATGATGATAGGTATAGTGAGATGAAGGGAGGGAAGAAGGTATAAATATTTCTATGGGAATGATCAACAAAGAGAAGACCAGGATAAATTTAAATGCACTGACGCAGTCGAGTACTCGTAGTCGGGCTAGAGCAGTGAGATAATATAGGAGTGTAGGGTCTTGTCATGTGAACTTGACTTAAGTATCTGGTGGAAGTATCTGATGGAAGGGATTTAAATCTGAGGGAGGATGGTGAGATTAAATGAAGAGAGTATGAGAGAAGTGCCTCAACGTCAAAGTTCCAGATGGGAGCAGCATCAATATACGTCTTGGAATCATGTGTTGTAAGTGAGAAATGTGAAAAGGTGTAAAGGGATTGGGAATAATAGATACACCTATTGCTGAGCATTTGATACAATGAGGCTGTATCATGTAATTAGCTGAATGCCAAAGAATACGTTTATCCCCTTTGTTAAGATTTTTTTTTTAAATAATATACAATCGATTAACAACAACAAGGCTCAATAGAAAAAAAAACAATGAAACATAAAAGTGAACGACAATAGTCGAAATAATAAGAGGAGAAGTAAAGAAGGGACCGGGAGAAGGGGGGGGGGGTGTCGATGGGCCCAGACAAGCTTTGCCGCATTATGATCTAGGCTAACATGCTGTTTGGTAGACCAAGGTACGGACACCAGGCAGCGCTTATACCGACTCTGTGTTTCGTTTCTCAGATGTACTCAGGATTTAGTGTGAGTAAAAGAATCAAAATGAGACTGATCAATGGGCGAGGTGAGGATCGCTGACAGAAATCTGCGAAGTGACTATGAGCGGCAAGAGATTCATACTCTGGCGTGCCCGTGAGGAATGCAGAGAGCCATGTGCCATCTAATATCGAGCACTGCTACGTTAGTTTGTGCGGCAGAGAAAGTTGCTGTTGGCATGCAACTTTGGCATTTTTGAATATGGAGGGAGGGTGTGGAATACTCTGTTACGAGGACAAAGACGAGACAGACGAGACAGACGAGACAAGCGAGACAGCCATGCAGGGAGAGAAACCTCATGTATTTGGAGGGGAACATAATGGTAAGATCACTCCGGGGACTAAAAACGCCTCGTAGTGGCTACCCGGCACATTGCATTTGCATGCTGTCCGTCTTGATGGCAAGCATTGAGCGAGCAATACACCTCTGCGGTGGCGAGAAGACACCGCGGTCATGCTGGCCACCGTTGACAGTGCTTTTCTTTTGCGGGTCGTTTTAGTTTGTTCTCTGAAGCTTCCATACTTGTGCTTCTACGCTTCTTCCCAACGCAGTGCTGTCGCATTGGCCACTGAGCCCCTGGCTGTGTCTGTGTCTGTGTCTTGTGTTTCTTGTGTTTTCGGTCTTCTGTCATGTCGATGCATTGGATGCAGTGCATGGAGTTTCTAGCCAAGACGTACTTGCACGCACCGATACTAGCTTGCATGCAAACTCAAATACCAAGCTTAATAGTCTGTATGCTTGTGGTAATATTACACCGTATATGTCGGTCTATTATATACATAGTATGACATCTGTAGGTTGTAGGCTATGGTTATATGACTATACATGACCGTATATGACCATGTATGCGAGGGTCTTTGTGATCTATATCGAGACTGTTATAGGCTCGATTGATTGGCTGCCGTTTTGTATGAAACCCTCGATTCATAATATGTAGGTGGCCAGACGCTCAGCCAGACACAACGGCATCGATGTAGTGAGATGTCAATGCAATACCGGCTAATTCCTAAAGGATTGCTGCTGCCTCGCTGAAGACGGTTATATTCTCTTTGGGGCCGGGCCAATGTTCGTACTCCGTAGACGAGAATAAACAACTACACTCTGCATTTGCAGCCTGTCTATTATATCCAAGAGACGCCCGGGTAGTACTTACATAATTAATGCGCAGCTATCGTTGGCTGGGCTTCGACTCAGCCACCATAGCCCAGACGATGATCACGGCTGAGCCCGCTAGGGGTCAAGCTTTGAGTGTAGATTTCTCTTCGATATTACCGATATTACCAATATTATTATATCGTGTGTCGATGCATGATACGAGTATGTTGAGATTGCCTTGATCTTCTTCCACGTCCACGGACACCATCTCGAGCATTTCTTGGTGCAAAAAACTTGGCATTGTGCCTTGTTGCTGATCATGCTGTCGAAACATAAGAGATCCCTTTCCCCAAGCGGCACTTAATAAAGCCCTTTTTCCTTCTTTTTCTCTTCGCTTTCCTTTTTCCTTTTCCTTCGTGGCCATCTTCTTTCTGGGCTGCCAGGGGGCCATGTCTCGGATTTTAACGGCAGCTCTGTATCAAGCAGCACAGACCACTAGGGCGCTGCGCATGGCATGCCACAAGACAGAATACGAAGTGCTCGACGAGAGATGTAGAAAAAGGCATAAAAAGGATACGAAGTAAGGCAATACTGTAATGAAGTAGGTATGTACATACTGTATGTACATAGTATGTAGCATGATATGAAGGGCAAATAAGCGGTAGGAGATGGCAAGAGACTCTGGACGAGATATTTGTAACTATGATTGATACGAGAAGGGGTCCCTTATTTGAATATTTGAACATTTGAACATTTGAACATTTGAACATTTGATTTTAATATTAATTCATTAAAATGTGTATTTTATTTCCACCCAACATACTCTGTGTGATATTGAGTTCTGACAGAGGCCCCTTGGCTTCCCACCTGCCCCTTGGAGCCAGCACATACCTATGTAGAATGTCACCAAAGACTGGATATGAGAGCCGGGGCCCCTTTTGAAATTCTATCCCGACTTTTGCCAGTGGATGCCTCCCGGAATCACCTTATTGATTCTGTGTTTAATTTTACTCACGAGATCATTACCTCGAAGGGACACACCCTCGGTACTTTGGATACATGCATCGAGCCCTTCTCTCTAGTACTCGGTGATCAAGAAGGTATTAATGCAATCGGCTATTGAAGATGTTAGTTTTGATTTAATGCACTTTGATGATCTGGGCTGGACATTAAGCCATGGGGAAGCCACGATGCGTGTACAAAGTACAAATCAGTACTTTAATTTTCTTTCTATTTTTTTCTTCTTTTCTTTGTAGTCATCTTCTTCATTTTTTTTAACATAATATCTTGTGCTATTAGCATATTCCCCGGCTAGTCATACATACCCTGGTGGCTTCCCGCGACAGTGTCTCCGCGGGTGAGACCCGACGTCGATCGAGACACAGTATTCACTTGTTAAACATCATATTTCATTTTATCTTACCTTAAGTACATCACAGTTTTGATAATTATTATACTTGCTTGTTGCATAGCCAGTCTCGACTATGCGATCTGATCAGAAACTTTTGGTGTCTCCTTGGCTGACTTTTTCTTCCTCATTTCCATACCCCTTCTCCTGCCCGACACGGGCATCCCGTGCTATGCACCCCTGCTGAAGATCATGCTGGCCTCTGTCGGTAACGGCCGGCTCTTGACAGTTGTCCCTGGCTGGCAGGCTGGTAGGTACGATGTACAGAGTAGGGTGGCTCGGCAGGGTGCCTGGGTAATAATGATGTTCATAATGGTTCTTGTACGATATCGACCTTCTTGTATCCTACCTTCGGTGAACAGGAAGGCAAGACATAAAATAGCTGTATTATTCCTCGGTATGCCCTTGGCGGTCCCATTCATAGCTGGGCTGCTGGGCTGTACAGCTCTTAAAACCAGGCAAATTTGAGTACGTACTCTGTAGACTCTGGAGCAGGATGAAAGAACGTACAGAGAAGGTCCGATATCATTTCGAATGATGACACGATATGACACTCTCCTGCTATTTGGAGTGCAAATAAATTACAATTATACTTGCAGTAGTATATAATCAAGAATCTAAGAATCTAAAAATAATGATCATGTGTGTATCTTAGTCCTCAAAAGATTTAGAGCTGTGCTAGACGTTGTTGTTGCTATCTGTCATTGGTGATCGTCAGTCCTCACAAGGCGGGCGGGTTTATTGCTAGTACTGGAAGAGTGCGTTGCCAAGAACAAACAAACGTGCCGTGTACATCGTAAGTGATCCTGCGGAGCACGCTGGCTGGCCAGACTCACGCCGCTCGGTGTTAACAAGACTCATACAGCGGTCATTTTGCCTGGAAGCTTACGACCCCATACCGCAAGTGAGGATAGGGATGCTAATATTCTATTCGGTTAGATATGCCGAAGAGCACGTAAGACAGTATTATGTACACACTTACATAGTACTGTTACTGTAAAAGCAAGGTTTGAAAGCGAACGCGAAGCCGACCTGCCGGGAAAGGCGTCTACTATCCGCAAAGCCAAGGCAAAGTCAAGGGCACAAAATCAAAGACGAGACAACCAAAGCTGCGTAAAACCTCCTATATTGCTAGATTTCGCTACAGCAGGTAGCTTTGAGCATAGATGAAGTTGTTACAAATCGGAATCAGACCAGCTGCAGGAAAACCAGATCAGCATCTACAGAGTAACACTCTGTACCGCTCTCTCTCAAAGGAAAAAAAGTAAAAAAAAATAAGCAGTAGAATAATGTTAAAGAACACGCCCCCCAGCATTACGGAGTCCCTCAACGGCTCGTGCCCTTCTAGAACCACTTCTCGGGTTGGTTGGCTACCAGGATGCCAGAGTAGTTCAATTATGCATCGCACACGCTACGCCCGCAGTCCTATGTACCATGGTTCGTGGTGTTTGGGTCGTGTGTTGCACCTGCAAGGCAGACTCCCCTTGGCGAGCAGCAATAGCCCATGAACAAACTTTCGCTAGTTATGTAACTGTTTTATCCTTTCTCTTTGCAGTTTTACCTTTGCAGCTCTGCAGCTCTGCAGTTCTAAGCTGCACAGCAAGATCTGTTTTATATGCACGCAGTTGCAAGGTAGGATATCTGTTTCGAGTGCAGCTCGGCTTGTGCTTGTGATCCTCGGTCCGCAAGTCCGTTCACCGTCAACTGCTGATCCTCAACCGTCCACCACCCAATCCACGTTATTTCGCAGTCATTTCGCAGTGACAGACTCACATCACCCGAATCACCCACTTTGCTGTCACTCGTGCCCGACGTATGGCCAAGTGCTCTAGATGATCCATCCTCGGCGTGGACGGGAGACGGTGCCGATCCATTGCATAAGCCTTGCTAGGCAGCAGAATAATCCCAGAAAAGAAACAGCTCGGCATCATCAACCCCTCAAGCCGCGCAGCTGAGCCCGCAAAACGGAGCCTACGAGTTTATTTCCTAGGTGTACATATCTTACATGTAATGTACTTGGTACTATTTGCTGCCAAGGCTTTGGGGTGACTGGGCTGTTGTGATCATGACTTACCATGGACGGTGTACTGATCAGTTTGTCCACTGTTCTGATCGCTTCTGGACCCCCGACTGACTGACCCTCTTGCAGTGGTGGCTTGTACTGCAATGTAAGTAGTATACTCTATCAATACTTGTTCGACATTCCTGTCTCTATGCTACGCTGTTGGTGGAGGCATTGCGGAGCACTAATTTGTTGCCAGCGGTAGGGCGGAGAATACTTTCCCGTCTGTCGACTGTGTAGTCGAATTTTGCAACAGAGA
This sequence comes from Ophiostoma cf. undulatum, assembly GCA_022392935.1. Classification (NCBI taxonomy): domain Eukaryota; kingdom Fungi; phylum Ascomycota; class Sordariomycetes; order Ophiostomatales; family Ophiostomataceae; genus Ophiostoma; species Ophiostoma cf. undulatum. The sequence continues at coordinate 568,970 of JAKRGL010000047.1, read as the reverse complement.
AAATCAGAAAAAGGTCTGAGAGATATTACTTATGTGTAAACTGTACTATGTACCTATGTACCTGTACCCATGTACATCCACGCTTACATCATCACAAAAGGTGTGGCGCTGTGGCTTGAAAACGCGAAACTGCCGCTCACGTGCTCCCGCGCAAGACCAACGAGAAAGCTCCTCTGTTGCCTGAGTAAGCTTTATGAGCTCGCCGTTAGTTTGACATCATATCTCACATCACGACCTCTCTTTTGTCGACATTCCCAACTGTCACCCTTCTTTGGCGCTGTTTTTCATCCGGAGCTTCTGAACGTATCCGGGCACTCGACGCACCAAGCCTTGAACCCTTTTCCCTTTATTTTCCTGATTCGCCCGATTTCGACTCCTCTTCACTCCTCGTCGCCCTCGAAGCAAACACACCGTGACTGTCGCAGCCAGCCCCAAGCGCGAGGCCGCATGCCTCAACACCCTCCGCCATGAAGTTCAACATAGAGTACGTGCTCCTTTTGTTTCATGTTTCATTACTTGTCCACTTCTTCGTGGCTTGTTTTCTTGGAAGTCCTGCAAGCTTCAAAGTGCTGACCGGTCTTCCCATCTAGTGACCTTCCGGTCTTGTTCCCGTACCCACGGATCTATCCCGGTAAGTATCCTTGGCACCCTGCGCTCACAGCCTCATTCCATTCATGCCTGAAATAATTATGTTGTACTGATATGATATAGAACAATATGCGTAAGCCGATCTCCCTGCGCCATCCGATCCTTTCTCTTTTTTCTCTCTTCTTTTTCTTCATCCCGAGAAGTTTTTATTTCCACGTCGAATGTAAGCGCGTTGGCTGACCGATGATGATGCAACCCATAGCTACATGTGCGACCTGAAGAGTGAGTCCTTCCAATAGCCGGCATACTGCACTACGCATCCGTCCGCATCCGCACCTGCACCTGCATCTGTAGATCAAAGTCATACTTGGTTGCTAACTACCTAGAAACTCTCGATGCCGGAGGTAACTGTGTCCTCGAGATGCCCTCGGGCACCGGCAAGACCGTGTCTCTCCTGTCCCTGATTGTTGCATATCAGCAATACTATCCTGGCCAACGGAAACTCATTTACTGCTCTCGTGAGTCGCCCATGTCTCATAACCATGCTTTATGTTGTGCCCATACTAACACCCCTCGCTAGGTACCATGTCTGAGATTGAGAAAGCACTAGCAGAGTTGCAAGCCCTGATGAAGTATCGCACAGAGGAACTCGGATATGAAGAAGAGTTCCGTGGATTGGGCCTGACAAGTCGCAAGAATCTCTGCCTTCACCCTTCGGTCAAGCGAGAGAAGAGCGGTGCTGTCGTCGACGCACGATGTCGAAGCCTGACGGCCGGGTTTGTCAGGGAAAAGAAGGAGCGAGGCGACGACGTCGATGTCTGTGTCTATCATGACGTGAGTTTGCCTCTTCAGGTGTCCAAGCATGTGGCTTCTTCAGGCTAACTTTTGCGGTAATAGAACCTCGACAAACTTGAACCTCATAATCTCGTCCCCAACGGCATCTGGACGCTTGATGGCCTGCTGCGCTATGGCGAAGAGAACAAGCAGTGTCCTTATTTCACATCCCGGCGGATGGTAAGTGCCCCTTGACAAGCATCACCACAAGGCTCTATCACGTCTTAACATTTCAGATGCAATTTTGCAATGTCATCATCTACTCTTACCACTACCTCCTCGACCCGAAGATCGCCGAGCGCGTATCCAAGGAGCTCTCACAAGACTGCATTGTCGTCTTTGACGAAGCGCACAACATCGACAACGTCTGCATCGAGTCTCTCAGCACAGATATTACAGAAGACTCTTTGCGAAAGGCTACACGTGGCGCTCAGAATTTAGAGCGCAAGATCAACGAGATGCGGGAAACCGACCAGAAACAGCTTGAGAACGAGTATCAAAAACTGGTTCAAGGACTGAGGGAGGCCGACGAAGCTCGCCAGGAAGACGCCTTTATGGCCAATCCTAGTAAGTACAGACTAACAAAATAGTACCACCTGCATGCCGTTGTCAAATCATTTCTACATTTACTGACACCTAGTTGCAGCACTCCCCGAGGATCTTCTCAAGGAGGCCGTGCCCGGAAATATTCGTAGAGCCGAGCACTTTGTTGCCTTCCTCAAACGATTCATCGAGTATCTGAAGGTAAGAAACGAGGAGAATGTGCACGCTGCTACACATTTAGCACCGAATGCAAGGCTGACAGTACACGCTAGACACGCATGAAGGTTCGGCAGGTCATCTCGGAGACACCGCCGTCGTTCCTGGCACATTTGAAAGAGTACACCTTTATCGAGAGAAAACCCCTTCGCTTCTGTGCCGAGCGTCTCGCGTCCCTCGTGCGCACGCTCGAACTTACAAATATCGAGGACTATCAGCCTCTCCGAGAGGTGGCTACCTTCGCAACTCTTGTTGCCACCTACGAAAAGGGGTTCTTGCTGATTCTCGAGCCCTTTGAGTCGGATACGGCCGAAGTCCCCAACCCCGTCCTCCATTTTACATGCCTGGATGCAGCAATTGCCATTAAACCAGTGTTTGACCGCTTCAGCAGCGTCATCATAACTTCTGGTACTATTTCGCCTCTGGAGATGTATCCCAAAATGCTCAACTTCAACACTGTCGTCCAGGAGTCCTACAGCATGACCTTGGCAAGACGCTCCTTCTTGCCCATGGTCGTGACGAGAGGAAGTGACCAGGCTTCTATGTCTACAAGCTTCCAGGTCCGCAACGAGCCGAGCGTTGTGCGGAATTTTGGCAATCTACTGACCGAGTTTGCCAAAATCACGCCCGACGGCATGGTGGTCTTCTTCCCCTCCTACCTCTACATGGAGTCCATCATCAGCATGTGGCAGGGAATGGGCATTTTGGATGAGGTGTGGAAGTATAAGCTTATCCTGGTCGAGACTCCTGACGCACAAGAGACATCGCTGGCGTTGGAGACGTACCGGACAGCCTGCTGCAATGGCCGTGGTGCTGTGCTCCTCTGTGTCGCCCGTGGTAAGGTGTCGGAGGGTATTGATTTCGATCATCAGTACGGACGGACAGTGTTGTCCATCGGTATTCCTTTCCAGTACACAGAGTCTCGTATCCTCAAGGCTCGCCTCGAGTTCTTGCGCGAGACATACCGGATTCGTGAAAATGACTTCTTGTCGTTCGATGCCATGCGCCACGCTGCACAGTGCCTGGGTCGTGTATTGCGTGGAAAGGACGATTACGGTATCATGGTGCTTGCCGACCGGCGGTACCAGAAGAAGCGGAATCAGCTGCCCAAGTGGATCAATCAAGCCCTGCTGGAGGCAGATGCAAACCTCAGTACAGACATGGCTATCAGCAACGCCAAGAAATTCTTGCGTGACATGGCCCAGCCCTTCCATGCCAAGGACCAGGATGGCATCAGCACATGGAGCCCGGAAGACCTCAAGAAGCACCAAGAAAAGGCAGACTTTGATAAAATCATCGAGCTGCAGGAGCAGATCAACGGCGCGGGCATGGCACGGTATGCCGAAAAGGATGAGACTGTACAGCAGGTCGAGTCCTTTGACGACGCGGCGATGGACGAGGCGATGATGGACCTGGACGAGCCATAAAAGCCTGCCTACAGCATACTTTTTGGCGTCACTTTGATTACTATATAGAGACAGACATAGCGAAGGGAGCAGCGTGGCAGGTTTTTGCATATTACATTAGTGTTTATTATATTAATTCTATCTAGAATACAAGCAATTCGGGTATTATTGGACGTTATCGGTCATTATGGCATCGTCTATTATCAGAGAGGATAGCGCCTATATCTGTGAGTGAGCTTATGCCTGTGCCATGCCTGGAATCACGCGCTTAGTCGTCTTGACTGCACGCATCGATGGGAGGGCATGGGCTTTGCCAGGCTGCCGGCCAATCTCTATGCAGAGCATGCGAATCAGGTCTTGGTTTGTCCAGTAGCTGGTATGTGCGCTCAACATGTTCAAGTACTGTATTTCGAGAGGCCCGCTGCCAGACTGCAGGTAGTAATCAATCTGCCCGTTGTCGTTCAGAAGGTATGCCTTGCGCTCGGCAATGTCCTCACGAGTAAAGTCGTGGATCTCTAGCTCGAGCTGGGATGGCAGACGGACAATGGAAGGCACACTGGTTGGTGCGTTCAGGGAGACATCGGCTGCGCTGGTCCCTGCAGCAGCTCCGGGGACGACACCACGAAGGGTGTTGCCGATAGAGGTGAAGAAGCCGACATTGGCGGAAGGCACATATGCGGTCTTTAAGCTAGCTGCATATACCGTGTCGATTGTGCCGTTTAAAAGATACGCAATGGGGTCCTCTTTGGCGAGAATGTTGTAGATGTTGTCCACTGCCAGGCACCCAAAAGAACCGATCTCGCCGGCCACCCGGCCATCCTGGATATCCTGGACATCGACTCCCGGCTTTTGGCGACCGAGACGTGGCACGAGAGAACCGCGCTCTAGAAGAAGAAAAAAGGCCGAGGGACTGCCAAGCAGGAAGAGGTTCTTTGTGTCGAACTCGAAGAAGTTGCTTTCTGGTGGCGTGATATCCAGATCAACGGGAGAAACGGAGGTGGGCTGCTTCGACAACACCTCTATGGACATGGCACTGCCGAGGGAGTGTCCGATAAGATGCGTGCGACCGTTCTCTGCAAAGCCAGGGTTGTTCTGGCACCAGAGACGATAGACACGGTTTGCCTCGCGAACCAGCGACTGAATCATCTTTGGCTTGTGATGCGACATGTAGAAGGGAATGTCGAACATGACATCCGAGATCATGCTCCGGACCGCTGGGATGCTGTTCGGCTCAATATCTTTCAGGCCAAAGCCGTCGGTGACAGAAGAAGAAGCCCCTTCCCGACCCGGGGTATCCGCGAAGCCGCCTTCTTCAAACGATAACGTATGGCGCCAGTTGATGGGTAGTACCATGACGCCGTTTTGGTCCTCACGGAGAATAGACTGCACTGCAGGGTGTTTGAGCTCGACATTCATTGCCCGGCGAAGGCCATTAACGGCATGTGTAAAGTGAAAGCTTTCAACTCTTTCTGCCAGCTTCTGACCCACGCCATGCACAACGAGCACAAGGTCGGTGACTTGGTATCCTTTCTTCTTGGCCTCGCAGCCTGGGCAATTGGAGCCAGATATCTGGTCCTCAGGACCTGTCCCTGCCGAAACAGGTAGCGCTTGCTTGGGTACTGATGTTGGCGCCGACCGAGACTTTTGCGTCTTTTCGTAAATCCGATCCCAGGTTTCGCGGTCGAACCCTCTGACAACAGGGATTCCCACAGTGGCGCCCTTCATTATTTTCGAGATCGGTCGTCGGCTGTAGTAAGCAGACGGCTTGAGGCTAGGCTTTAGAAGGTAGGCAACTGTGCTATTTTTGTATGCTACATGGTAGTTTGCAAATGAGTTTGGAGGAGGCACACCTGCACTACCATTGCCATCCGTTGCTTCCTCACCACGAGATGGCAAAGAACGAGGCTCTAGGGTCCCAACAGCAGCTGCAGCACCTTGATGGCAGTGTGCCGCGCAGAATGGGTCACTCGATATCTCAGGGCCCGGAACCTCATCATCTTCTTTGGTCTTGGAGCCACGCCGGAAGGGCTTGGGCCATAGAGGCTGGGATATCTTCTCCTCACCCGCTGGGCCGATGTCGATGGCACACCGCAGTTCGATAGCCCATGTTTCAGACCATGGGCGCAGTTCGCGATAATGGAGCTCCAGCTGATTCGAGACTGTAGCCTCGACTGGAAGCATTGTATCTTTATAGAACCAGGTGGCCCGCTGGACAATGGAGATATCGTTGACGGGGGACCAATAGATGGGTTTCATCTGAAGAGATGGCAAGTCGACAGTGTGTAGCCGTGATATGCCTACAGCAACCTTGGCCGACTTCATCAGGTCTTGAAGAAAGACCGAGGTCTCCTGTACCTCGGCTTTCAGAGCTCCTTCATCTATGGAGCCGGACTCGTCCACGGCTTGATCAGAGACTGGCGGCGAAGGGGCTGCAGAAGCCGGATCATGGAGATCCCGTACTTGGGTAGCATCTCCGTTGAATGTGCTAGGCGTTGAGGGCACATCATCCGCGATGACAACCTTGTCATACCGAGGCAGGGAAGCGATAGGCATGGAGTTCTGGAGGGAGCTGCTGGGGGTGCTAACTCGTAAGAATGGCTTTCCCGAAATGCCATCATCGGTGACTGGTGGGCGGATGGGGAGGGGGACAACGGTCGAGCTTGATAGTACTGTAGGTTGAGTAGAAGCAGTATCTTGCGCTGCTGTCGCTTGCACACTGTCTGCGGATACCATACCGTTGATTTCGAGTTGCCCGGCGCTGGGTAGATCTTGCTTCGAAACCACCGACGATGTAACACTTCCGGGAGCTGCACCGTGAAATAGGCTCACGGAGGCTTTCCTGGCTTTGCCTAACGTGACCATTACACAACGTACTACCTTGTCGACACTAGCTATACTTTGCCTTTTTATGGTAAAGGGACAGAAAAGCTTGGAAAGCTCGACAGCCGCGTCTGTGTAGAGCTCATCGCAGCACGCCGTTATGCTGGCGGTTGCGCCTTGGTGTGTGGCGCGCAGGGCTGCGCCTGTATCTGCGCCAGAGGCAGCATCGCGAGCATGCTTTAGGCGATGGCGGGCTGTGAGATTCCGCACGACAAGAGTGACGATATCTTCGTTCAATTTGGATACAGCGGCACTTGAGGGGCGGCCTAGCTTTGCTGCCTCGTGGTTCTCTCGGTACTGTGCTGTCGAAAGATCCAGCCACGACGACTCGAGAGCGTTGTTGTCTTCTTCGGAGAAAGGCCGAAGTGGCTGCTTTTGGGTTTTCGCGTCACCGGTGTTGGCTGAGAGGGGGTCATCGATGGGAATCAGAGACGAGTAAAAGTACTGCGCGTTGCTTGGGGGGATACCCTCTAGCCAAGCACCGAGCTCTGGTTGCGGCACAGCGGTGAGACGACACTGGGGGCCAAATGTATGTTGGTCAGGTTGGTTAGCCGCCGAAATAGGATAGGAAGGAGAGTGATTGGCCATGGCGATAGGAGATTCGAGATACTGCAGGTCGAGCGATGGACGCCGTGGATGGACGTCGTGGACGAGGCAGCCTCGCGATGGATAGGTGAAGGCGGGAAAGAGCGAACGGGAACACGTGCGAATGATGGTAGTACTAATCGAGAAGGATCAACAAAGGAAGGAGCGACGGACCTGTGAGGCAGCAAGTTAGCCAAGAAGAAAGACGGCTTGGATGGGGAGGGAAACCAACACGAGCAGCGCGGCCAAAGAGTGAACAAGAAATGAAGAAGAAAACAACAGAAGAAGTCAAACCGAGTAAATTGCACAATGGATTTTGACGATACACAACAGGGTACCCTGCTTGCTGCCTGCAGACGAGGCACCTTAATAAGGCCGGGCGAAAAGTGGTGCAGAAAGACGGGTGCGGATGACGCCCGTTTTATGTTTACTTGCAAACATGGCACACTACTCTGCTCTGCAATATCACATGTACATAGGAGAATGCGGTAGTAGCTTTTCGGACAGTTCCAGGCGTTTGATGACGTGGGTGATTGTCGTTGTTCTGATGGCTGGGTCAGCTGCACGATACAGAGCTCTGATTGGCCAAATTCCTATTATAGATGACAGAGACCCACAGTGGACATGCCACGAGGGACGAACCAAGCTAGTGTGTTTAGGGTTATTGTGTATGGATTTCTCTATTGACACTATGATCGATATGTTATGATTGCGATAATTGGGCGCCATTTTCTAATGAGGATTTAGACCAAACATTGGCTTATTGTTATGACGCTACAAGTATAATAATAAAACCCGCACATTCTATGAAGAGTCTCATAAATGTACTACATAAGCCTGATATATTTGTGTGCATGGATGAGTATAGCATAGCTTGGCGGCCGGTGACGATATGGCCAAAACAACAACAAAAATAACCCGAAATAAATGCCATCAATACTCGCACTCGCATCCAACCCCCAAACCCCCCAAGATAGACCGCCTAGTAATATCTATATCCACCTAATCAGAAGCCAAAGCTATCTAGAAGCGAGCTCATATCTGGCTCCTCAAACACCGGGGGTGCCACTTTGGGCATGCCACCTGTCTTGAGATCGAGGGGCAGCTGGTCTGCGATGCTAGACGACGGTAGGTCGGCCACAACAAGCGAGCTCCTGCGCCGCATAAGCTTCAGAGGGCTAGTCTCACCGCCTTGCCGAGTCTGGGCCTCAAGGCCTGGGTGCAAGAACTCCCAGTTGCGCACAAGGTCGAGGCCGAGGAGATCGCAGCCCATGCGGCCATAGAGTCGAGCACTGTGCAGCACTAGCTCCCACTCTACCTTTGGCGTGACCTTGGATGCACCACGCATCGTCTGTAGTGTCTTTTGCCGTAGCTGGGCATATAGTATGACGAGCGCCGGGTCGTCTGTAAGAAACAGCTTGGACTTGAGGCCAGGCGAGCAAGGCGTTTCGACGAGGGTATAGACGGGGCTCTGTAGATAGTTAGTATGGCGAGTTGAATAAAGATACCGAAAAAAGGACGAGGAAGGGGGGACTCACAATCAAGGCCCGAACAGACATGTCCCTCCGGTGCAGCATCCAAAATGCCCAGGATGCAAGCCAGCGGTTACCCTCTTGGGCTGCTACGGCGAGCACCTCTTCCTCCAAGAATCGCTTCAATACAGGGCCCTGGTCGCCCTCGTAGACGCGGGCAATGGCTATGGCAAGCTGCATGTCCTTGAGCTGGTTGTAGCACACGTTGACAGCATCCTGCAGATTGCCAGCGAGCAGGAAAAAGGCCGCGGCGTATTCTGTAGAGTTAGTAAAAGAGCTGGCTTCATGCTTATTTAAAGTCACTTACCAAACCGTCTCTTGCTCATGAGAGCATATGCATTCTTCAGCGCCGTAGTCCTCCACTTTGGCTCGTCAAAGTTGTTTGCCAGCAGCCGTTGCGTCGCGCCCTGCTCGCGATTCCAGGACGCCATGCGCCACAGGCCCTGCAGCACAGTCTTCTTCTTGAGCGCAAGGTAGAACAAACTGCAGTCCACAGGGTTCTTCAGCTCGCTCTTCGCATACTCGTTGCGGGCAATCACCTCGAACTGTTCTTTCTATAAGATGCCATATTAGTCTTCAACAATTCATATAGTCGGATATTGGGATATGGGGTGGGTAAAAGGTAAAAAAACGTACCACTGCGGACGTCTCTGTGAGCCACATAAACATGCCGCTTTCTCGGGCATCCCCCCACAGAAGAGAGCCGTGGTGCTGCTTCGATACAAAATCGACGAGGATATCCTGGCTGGTTGAATGGAAGGCCCAGTTCGTTTCTCTCCAGCCCATGTGTATCTCATTGGTGCGCCCTTTCCGCAGAGCATGCTGCCGGTAGAAGAGCATAAAGCGGGCGCCGTTTTCATCGATCGACCGACGCTGCTTCTCTACTAGGCCTGCACACTCGACGATATCGACGAGCTGTATCTGCTCATGGCCAGAAAGCTGGGGAAGCGCGATGCTGGTGAGCTTGGTGTTGATTGACTGAGCAATATCTTCGGTGAACACCTCCTCATCGTCCTCAATAGTTGTATTGCCAACAAAAAAGGAAGAGTCTGTGTGCCGCTCTCTTGCTTGCTGTTTGACCTATTGATCTGTTAGTAAAACAATAGAGTAAGTGTATTGCGAATATAGCGAGAAGGTCAGCAACTTACCATCCCACTGTTGTAGAACTCGTCCATGTCAATCCCGAGGTAATCATCCACAGTATCGCCCTCTACCCAAAACTTCAGGGTCTTGTAGAGCGACATTAAGATTCTATGCACAAGCCCGTTCTTCCCGGCCAACATGCACTGGCTCAGGAACTGGGGATGGAATACCGGAAGAGGACCATTGAGCCTTTGAACAACATCAAAGAGATCCCACGTGCGGCCCTTCTTCTGCGGAAGCCGCAAACTGGTCACTAGCTCGTTAGGAACAGCGTATTGTCGATCGTGCACGAGCAATTGGTTGCCCGCTCCAATAACAAGATCGCCGTCGCCGAGCCAGGTAGAGTCACCAATGGGGTGTGGCGTCTGCAGCCGGATGTTGATCTCGCGCACGACAGCCCATGCCGGGCCCTTGTTTAGGTAGTCGTACCGCAGTTGTGACAGAAGTAAGACACGATGGGGAAAACCAACAGCAAGAATAGACTGGGAATCGGGCGTTGACGTCCAATCCAGATCCTGCACCGTATCATGGCTCTCAAAGCAGCTCTCATACTCGAGCTGGGCGCCTTGAATGTCCCAAATTGTCACCGATGAGCGGCTCGAATTGACCAGCGCTGCCTTTTTGCGAGTGCTTCCACTGACAAGGGATGGGCTCTGAACGCCGGTTTCCATTGACGACGTAGACAGCCACTCGACATTGCGCGCGCTGTGATTGACCCGCGCGGTCCATAGCTCGACCCTGCCTGAGGTTGTGTACGAGATTGCGACATCACGGGCAAACACATCGAGAAAGCCCGATATTGTCGGAGTAGCGCCTGCAGGGTCGACGGGAAGCACATAGGCGAGATCACCAACTTCTCCTAGGTCAAATTTGCAGAACTCGCGGACTGAAGGCTCGCCGTGGCCATTCATGCTCGATCCATTGGCCCCATTGGCCCCATTGGCCCCGTTAGAGCCATTGAGGGCACTGGCGAGCTTGGGGAGCACTACCTCCCACACAATGCCCTGTTTATCAGACGTGATCGTAGCAATATGTGCTACTGAGCCGTCCTTGACATTTTCGCGCGGCAGAACAAGCAGGCACAGTGGCTCGCCAGATAGGGAGTACTTGCACTGGCCCAGAAGAATTGGCCGAGGGTCCCGACAGTCCCATACAGCGATGCTGTCACGGAGGAGGAACACAACATAGCGACCCTTTCGCAAAAGGCAGATCCTGTGAATAGCCTTGGCCTCCGACAGCATGTTTTTAGGGAACAGTGGTGTGCTCTTGTTGCCGTGTGTGTGGCTCCAGATCATGCTCTCTCCGTCTGCTGTTCGGGACACCACGGCGCTGCCGCTAAAGTTGCGGACCATCTTGCGGATGGGGCCGGCGTGGCCGGACCAAGTGGCTTTTCGAGTAATGCGTGGGCCTGTGGATGTTTCGTCAAAAAGGGTAGCCACGTTGGCTTCATAGACGTCTATCTTGCCGGAGAAGTAATGCATGAAAAGCTGGAGGTGGCCGTTGGCGCTGTCGCAAAAGGTATAGACCTCAACATGACCACCCGAGGGAGACGTTGCGAGTCCCAAGCTGCGCGAAAAGTCGAGATCTTGAGATACAAGCTGGGTGATGTTGTAGACGTCGTTTGTGCGCTGGGTCTTGGAGTCGAGGTTTTCAAGAGATAACGCGGTCATGGCGCCGTGGGCGTCGAGGACGACACATATTTCTGAGCTCCTGTTGGCGATATTGACAAGATGCTGCAAGGCACCGGCGTCTTTTTCGCTGCGCTCATCACGTTCCTGCACGGCCCGCTCAGTGGCTGCCGACAGATCGCGGCCCTGAATGATGAATGCCCACTGCAGGTCGCGAATGACGGAGCCGCTCTCGAGGGCCGCACTCTGCAGGGACGCAGCAAGATCGACGGTGCCCCAGAGGTAAAGGTGCTGCTGGTGGGCGTTGTGGACGTCGGCTTTTGTCCATATGCGTAGGAGATTGTCGGAGCAGAATGTATAGAGGACGTGGTCGATGGTATGGCCGACGTGGTATGGCTTGCGCCACTGGAGGTTGGTGACGGGCTGTGGATGAGGGAGGTAGAAGAAGTCGAAGCAGGCATTGTCGGAGTCGAAGTTGACACGCCGCCAAATCTTGACAAGGCGGTCCGTGTAGCCGGCACAGGCGACGTAGGCCGAGTCGTATGAGAAGGCTGCCCACTTTGCTGTGTTTGCGAGCTGCTTATGCCACGAGCAGACGGGCGTGGTGCCGGCATGGTAGAGTGCGAGGGCGCTGTGGCCGACGATCAGCTCGCTTGCTGTGCCCCATGACATGGCGATGGGTGCATGGTCGGCAGGGAGGTCGCCGTCGGCAGGTGGCCGGATATCAGGTGTGAATGCGCATTGCAATGCCCACTAGGAGAAGAGGAGATGTTAGTAGGTGTTTGATGAGGGCAGCTGTGTATAGAATAGAGGCAGTGCATACTCGGAGGGCACCATTCGGTGCGCTGTTGGGCTGGTAGACACGGACGACGCGGTCTGTGCAAGTGGCAATGAGACCCGAGGTCTCGTCAAAGGCAACGGCCTCGAGTGGTGTCTCGTCGTCATCGTAGATGGTCTGGTGCAAGGTTTCGTGGTCGCCGAGGATGGCCAGGGCGTTGCCTGAGATGTAGGCCTGGAGGGTTAGCTGGACTTGTGCGACACAGGTGTGTAGCAGCCTTCATGGAGTAGACATACTATGACGCGCCGAGAGTCCCAGTAGCCCGTTGCGAGGGCTTGAAGCCGGGACTCGGGCTTGCCGGGGAGGACGGCCTTCATAGCTACCGATTGTTGTGCAGTAATGGCATTCTGTCTGAGAGAGAGCCCGGGAAACAGTGCTGTATTGGGGCTGGCCCAGTGAGACGACAAGTCTGACGATGCAAGCTCCAGCGAATAAGACGTGGTGTTTGCGCCGAACAGAGGATGGGGGACGGTGGTCGAGGAGGAGGACGGCGACGACGTCGCGTATCTCGGGCGGTAGACAAGATGGCGTGCTTTGGTCTGATCAGGGGTGTATATCTAGGTCGAGAGATGATGTTCGAGAGCTGTGGCGTAGCAAAGAATCTCGGTATGACAGCGCGAGATCGTCGACGTCGGCGAGGTCAAGACGGGATGCTCGCTGGCCTTGAGCTGTTTACAGTGGCGAGACACAGCACGGGGGCCACTATAATTAGCGTAAGATGACAGCATGTGTAACAGAGTATCTTAATTAGTTGCAGTCGGTAATTATTATGGGGCGCTAGCTGAATAAGCATCTTCGGTTGGCTGACTGCACGCTGCGAAAATGCGAAAACGCATGAGCTACGACTAGCGGCAGCTGCAGGCGGCAGGGCAGACAATCTGCTGCAGAACAGAACCGCACAAGAGTCGACCGACGTCTAGAACACCAACAGTTCTTTGGGACACTTGACGAACAAAATGCCTCACGAGTACAGATATGCATGGGAATAGATAAGAAATGTGGCCTGCTGCATGAGTGTGTCGTCGCCAGAACAGGGCCACCTCGAAGCAGGCTGACGACAGGAAGAGCGCGATGAGATAAGAGGTGCATTGGAGTTGACATTTCCATTGGTGCGTCAGCTATATATAGGTCCAATGTCTATCGTCGTATCGTACACGTCGCCATTTTCGTAGTGAGAAGGATGTAGGTGGTGTGTCAAGATCGAGGTCGAGGGACGACAGCAGGCTGCTGTAATCATGACTCTGAATCTTTATTCCTTTGGTCTAGTGAGAGGAAAAGACTCTTGTAGACGTAGATCCAAATTACCGTGCTTGGTACACCAGCATGTATCGCCGCCTATTTCGGCTGGATGTTAATGGCCTTTCCATTGTCGTCGTATTTCGCCTCTGCACATAAAGTCAGCAACAGTTCAAGGACAGGACTACAACAGCCCATCGCAGCCAAGTATGGTGCCCAACAACGCCAGAGACTTACTGAAGAATGTGTACGACAGCGTCACCGTCTCAATGCCCTTCATGTTCAGGTCGTTCAGCATGTCGGGGTCGAGGTAGAAAAAGACGGGCATGTCCACCGTCTCGCCGGCGCTGAGCCGCTGCTCCTCGAAACAGAAGCACTGGATCTTGCTAAAGTATGGCGCCACTTGCGCTGGGGTCACGCTGTATGTGGCAACGCCGATAATGTCCTTGTCGCTCTTGTTCGTGGCCGTGTAAAAGGCCAGCGCCGTCTCGCCCGGCAGCACCCGCACCTCGCGCTGCTGCGGTACAAACTTCCACGGCAGCACGTCCGAGACAGACGCATTGAACGTCACACGCATGCGCTTGGCATCCTTGACCGGCTTCAAGCGGCTAGCCAGATCCTGGTCATCATCGCTGGTGAAACCGCCACCGTGAGCCCGCACAGGCTGTCCTCCCCAGCCGGTAGTTTGGCAAATCTACAGAAGCTGTCAGCGAGGTGCAATATAGTAGATAGAGTCATTTCTTCACTCATTCAAGTAGAGGCTCTTTCAGGCACTCATAGACCTACCATTTTGTATAGCGGCACAGAGCCGTATGAGAATGCAACTGTGCCCAAGATAATGCTCAGGGTGTAGTTCCTTGTCTGTCAGCAGCTGCCGCAGTGCACGCCATGGGCTGTTCCTCAGCACGTACATGGTCGTTCTATTTCTTATCTTGTAGTATTCCCGCATGCGCTCGCTGCTGGGGCCATCTGGAATGTGCTGTGCCGGCCGTCTCGCCGAGCTGGTCAACGACCGCCGGGATGTAAAAAACTGATCGCTGCGACACCGAGCACAGGGCTGCCGCGCGGCTGTGCGGACCGCTCTCGTGAATGACTGGAATATTGAGTCCATTGTGGCCGTGTGTGTGTTTTCACGGAGCTGCAGAGTGCCTCGTGGACGTTGTACGTTGTGGTGTTGTCTTCTCGTCGTCGGGTGTTTTATAGCTTCGGATGCTAAAATGCACCAAACCCCGTATCACCAGACAAACAGCGTAGACCCACTATAATAGTGCCCGGGCGGTACAGTACTACTGTAACTTCTGAACTACAGTGGATCACACCAGCTGTCTACTCGTCTGATACATATATCCTTTAAAATCAATTAAATTCAAATCTCGCCAAATCCACAGCCATACCTCTGTTTAGAATGTGTATATATCTCTACATATGGCAGTTCAGGGTATAATACAAAATAGCCAAGCCAATCACGCCAGCTTTCCATTCTTTCCATCGTGAGAGACGCCATTTGTTTTCTGGACAACCGGCTTGCTGCGTCTCCGGGATATGCCCAGCAGCTTCTCGATTGTCTCGATGATGATGACTTGGATCAGCCAGAGGACAGCGCGCAGCAGCCAGTCGGCGATTCCAAGCTTGGGGGCACGGCCACGGCTGTATGTTGAGTCGGCAAAGTCAAAGGGCAGCCTGGCACCCAGATGGTCCTTGGCGACGGCAAGACCGCTGCTGAAGCCATCCTCGTGGAATCCGTACTTTGTCCACGCGCCAGCATAGCTGATGCCGCGGGTGTTTTGGATGCGCGGCAGCAGCTCCTGGGCGCGCACGGCGGCAGCAGTATACAGCGGGTGCGTGTACTTGTAGCGGCCCTGCACCGTCTTTGGGTCGGGGTCCGTCAATGGGTTGAGCGTCACAAGGACGTCGCCGAAAATGTCGGTCGGGATGTGTTGCAGGATGTTCATGTTGTATGTCAGGGACACGCGGTCGATCACGGTGCCAGTGCCGGCTCCGTTGGTGGGGGCTGCGGACGGGTGCGAGCGTGGCAGCGACAGCGACAGGTAGTTCCAGCTGGACCATGCCTGGCGTGACACCGGCAGCTGCGAGATGTCCGAGTGCAGCACAACGTCGTTCCTGGAGGTGTGGAAGCACGACATGATATCCTTCTCCTCGGGCGTCGCCGACTCTCCGATAATGTCCAAGGCTTCGTCGCCGTGCGTCGCGAGGATGACATGGTCATACACTTCGGACTTTCCGTCGTCGAGGCGAAGGCGGACACGGCCGTCGGGCTCGCTGGTCACTGAGCGTACAGGGGTGTTGAGGAAAAGGTGGTTTGCGGGGAAGCCCTTCATGACGGCGTCAATGTACGACTTTGAGCCGGTATCGATGGTGAGCCAGTCGGGGCGCTGGGCTATGGTCGACAGCAAATGGTGGTTCCATCTGGGGAATGTGGTTAGCTGAGGCCCGGAGGTCCACGGGCGGGTGCGAGAGCTGCTACTCACAGGAAGCGGACAAGAGTTGCGGCAGGAAAGTCGAGCGAGCACTTGTCTGGGCTTGTGCTCCAGACAGCTGCAGTCATGGGAATGAGGTAGTCGTCGCGGAACGCATCCGAGTAGCCCTCACGCTCGAGGTATTGCCCAATAGACTCGCCGGCAGTCTTTGTCGTCGGCGAGGGCACTGTTTCGTCTTCAATCAGGTCGAGCGCGAACTGGTTGAAGCGCAGAATGTCAAAGATCATGCGCCACATGCGCGGCGAGACAATGTTGCCGCGCTGGCAGAAGAGGCCGCCGAGATCTGTGCCGGCCCATTCAAAGGCGCCCCGGTCACGGCAGACGCTGAATGTCATGGGCGTCGGCACGATGGGCACGCCGACTTTTTGCAGAAAGTTGATGAAGTTGGCTGTGTCGTGTGAGCAACTGGTTGGGTAGTTTTGGTTCGCATCTCCGGATTTTGGACGTACGGTATGTGGCAGTGTTCATGACGATAAAGCCAGTGTCAACCTTGGTAGTGTACTTGCCATGGCGATAGTCGACGGTGTTTGTGTGTCCTCCGAGGCGGTCGGATGCTTCGTAGAGGTAGACATCGTGGTGTGTCCGGTTCAGGGCCCAGAGGGCGGCAATGCCCGAGCAGCCGGAGCCGACAATGGCCACCTTTTTCCTGGGGACCGCATTAGCAGGCATGAAGATGGTGATGTGGTGGTAGAGGCAGGAGGTAGGTATGTAGACGGCTGTTCAGGCAAGGCCCAGAGGCTGTTGGCGGTCAAGCGTTGTTGATGCCATTGAATAACCAGGGTGGAGAGACAACGTCATCATTGCCCACTGCAGCCTGCTAGTCGCACAGGGCTGAGCTGAGCTTTCCCTGCGGTGGCACCATTACTCTGCCGAGCGAACCAGAGTGACGCTGTCGCTCACTAAGCGTCAACAAGAATGAAAGCAGAGGAGGTTGTTTGTATGATTTGACGGATGGTGTGTTGCGTGGATCGACCTTGTAGTTCAGTGACTTACAGTTGTTCTGCCATTGAGCTTGAGTCCGAATTGAGTAGGGTTGAGCGCAAGGCGAGCTTGTATATAGAAGCCAGGAGTAAGCTGTTGCAAAGATATGATAAAAAAATAAAAAAGAATCAAGATGTCAAGCTCCCATCTCGGTTTGATGCCAGAGCTGTCTCGGACGGCACGGAACGCGGAACACGGCTGTCGAGGTGAAACGTGTTGGAGCTTTGACAGCGTTGCGTGTTGGAGCTGTTGGAGCTGTTGGAGCTAGGTTGCATTGGCCCTGGAACAAGCACACGCCGTACACTCGACGGCTGCCAGACTCCCCAAGCTGTTCATCGCTCAATTCTGATCGTGCGCAAGTCTTCCGATCTGCTGCCGGCCACCAGCCATCTAGGCCAGTCGATCGCCTCGATTTACACGTTCAGGGCTAACCAGATCCGGCCAACAGAGCTCGTATGAGAGGAGAATTCAAGCACGGGTACGGCGACACTTTAATCGATACACAACAATCACCAACTACTATGCATTGCCTGCCGCCCGATTCTGTGTTGCTATCGCGGCCGGTCCCGTGATCATACCGACCGGTCTCGTGACTTGGCAACTTCCGGATCTGGCATTCTCAGCCAACACAACCAGCTTCATCCTGAACCTCGGCTTCAACCTCAACCTCACAGCATGCATTCTACTACAAACTGCAGCCACATACTCCAGTACATGGCTGAGATGTCGAGACTCAACGGAATTGCACACGCACGGTCAAGTACAGCTGCCTGCACTCTTTATGTCGTGTCCAATTCTTTTAAAGCGCCGCCGCAAGAAATTCATCGAGCAGATCAATCTCCCCGTGTAGACAACTCGCCGTGCTTGCAGAATCCTCAAAAGAAGAAGTATATGCACGCGGCGAGATACTAAGTGCGATTCCCGGGTGTGAAACAAATTGGGAAGAAAAGAAGGAAAAAGAGATGCTGAGGAGATTTCGGCGCGTCAATTTAAGGCGTGTAAAAGTGGGTCAAATGAGATAAAATGGCACTGAAAATGGTACATAGTACTTGAAGAAACAGCTTGTGCTATGAAAATGACTAAGACGTGACTAGGCGCGCTCCTATTGGTGGAGTCGCTGCCAGAGACCCATAAACAATTTTATGTAATTATATCGAAAGCAAACAGAACAGAAACAAGACAGGACAGAGGAGGTGGAAGAATGAAATGTCATGAGCTTTAATGATGACGACGAGTGCGTAGACACTGCCGTGCAGAGACTAATAAAGATGGTATAAAAAGAGAGAGAAAAAAGATGACAAAGGAAATAACAAAGATGAAACAAAGGAAACAACAAAGACAAAAGAAAAATAGCGATGGAGGGACAGTAAAACAAAAGAAGACGGCAGTGGTTTTTATACCGGGAGTGGCCGCAGATAGAACGAGACAATGCCATCGAGGTCAAAGGACGAGGCCGAAGAGGCGCCCCTTACATGTTGCCGCGAAGAGGGTACGACTGGCCGTTGTGGCCCCGCGAGTTTGAGAACTCCCCCGTGCTCTCCAGATCCACGGAGCTCTGGGGCTTAAAGCCAAGAGCCGCCTTGTTGACAACGCGGCTGGGGTGGAACAGGATAAAGACAATGGTGGTGGTCATCATCGGCACAGAGTCAAAGATGATCAGCCAGTACTCCTTGGACTGCAGAACACCACCGGAGCCCTGGGCGTACTCGGCCACACGGTACACGGAACGGACCAGGATCATCAGACTGCCAATGTACAGGGCAATCAAAAGACCGCGCCACGGGGCCTGGAGCTCAAGTGAGCTGCGTGTAGGGCTGGCATTGATGCGGCGGTGGAACAGGGCAGTGACAATGACAAAGAAGCCAAAGAACAGAATCTGGATGACCAGACCGGCAATGATGACGTTGTTGCCGCGGGAGACGTCCGATTCCTTCTTGGCAGACGACAACAGACCGCCACCAGCACCCTGGGCAAAGAAGGACATGACATCACCAGCAACAAAGATCTTGGTAATCCACTTGGGTCTAATCAGAGTGTGCTTCTCGCCGTGGAGGATGACAACCAGGCGACCAAGGACCATGTAGATGGAAGCAGCCATCAGGGTAGGGCCGAGCAGAATCAGAAGCGACTGGATGATGTAGGGGTTGGTGGTGAAGTTGGGAGCCTCCTTGGCGGCCAGAGCACGGCCGACATAACCGATGGACTCGACTGCGCTGTGTTAGTGTTTGATCCGTGGATAGATATAGAAAGGACGAAGATGCAAATGGTTTCGGAAACTTACAAAGACAGCCAATGATAAAGGGAATAAAGTACCAGGTCCTCTTCTTGAGCAAGAAGAAGATGTGGATGGTAGAGGCCAAGGCGAAGGCGGCAATGAAGATCACCGCCGCCGCCATAGACGGGTTGTAGACATAGAACTTGAACTCGGTGACACCGGCCATTGCTGCGGTTGTATGGGGTTGCTTGCTAGGTGTTGTTGTTGTTGTCCTTGTGTGTATGGTAGGGCTGAGACGTGGAGGTGAAGGTGGTGATGCCGGTGTTATATATATCAGATGGAAGAGTCGATGTAGTGTTGGTGATATAGATGGAGATGATAGAAGAGGTGCCGACCTATAGTAGATGGTGAGGGTTGGGGTGGGAGAGGATGAGGATGAGGGTGAGGAATGGTAACAACACAGAGACCTTGGGACGACGACGGTCTTATATATCGGAAAGATGCAAGCAGGGAAGAAGAAAACACTTTTCGTTTAGATGGCTTGGAATACATTGGCTTTGGACAAGCGAAGCTTGAACGGCCTTGGCAACTGACTGACGCTTACAGGCTGGGGTTAACACGCCATGTACAAGAAAAAGGGAAAAATGTAAACGAAAATCGAAAATGGCTACAGGGTGACAACAATGCACGAGAATAACGAATAAACGAAATAGACAAATAATGCGATAGCGAATAAACAATAATTAGACAAAAAGTCGTGCCGAAAAGGGGCAATGCGGATCAGAAGAATTCGACTGCCTGCTGCATCCCCATCTGAGCAAGCCGGCTTATAGACGCGTGTTTGATACACCGTCCTGGCTAGAGCAACCAGTTGGCCGGGCCGGTACTACTCCAGTCAAAGATCTATTCCAAGGCTATGGCAGGGGGGGGCCGCAAGGCTAGACCCAGGAGTCTCACTTTTGGGAAAAGATTCTATATCAGAGTTCGCATTGATAGAGGCCCAGGGCCTGTTGACTCCTGTTGCCTCCTGTCGACTCCTGTTGAGCACGGCAACAGCAGCTCGGAGTCTGTTGTTGCTCACATTCTGGTAGAGTGATAGTTGGACAGAAGCTGCAGCAGAACTAGCTATGAATACGTATAATTAAAATAAGATATTAAAAAGAGAATAATACGACAGCTCTTGCTGTACTGCCGCCGCTAGGCTGCGGGAGAACGACGTTTAACGGCACATAACAGGAACAGGAGAACTACTATGTAAGTACTATGTGCTATGTACTAAGTAGACCCTGATGCCATGTGGTGCAGTCAAAAGAATGACAGATACATATATACAAAGACGAGAGAATGCAGAATGGTTAGGCTAGGCTGGATAAGCAGCACTAGAGAGCGACTAGAACAGCACAGAATACGAAATATCCATTTCGAGAACGAATAATGCGTTCGACCCGAAAAACTATACGAATAATGGGTGAGCGTGGAACATGTGGGAAAAGGCATCTGCCGCCGGCGTATCTGTAATCATGCACAGGGCTGGTCAAACGAAGTGGCTTGATGCCAGTCCATGCTTATGAAAGCAGAGTAATACCGGGACAGAGACCGCCCGATATGAAACTCGACGTGATCAATGTGTACTATGTATCTATGTATTTACTGTAGAGCTGCCGTGATGAGATGAGGCTGTGCTCAAGGGGAGATGAGATGCGATATGGAGCCAGCCCGCCAGTCTCGGTTTCTAGAATATGGCTGCCTTGGGGCATATGGCAACGATGTGTAGATACTACGACAAATCAATTATGGGACGAAATTATTGTTCGGCTGCGTGCCATTGAATGAGTTGACGGGGTGGTGAGAGTCACTATGCAGGGTGTCAGCGAGCATGGAATCATTGATCGGGAAGCTTTGGATCAGATGAAGAAGAACGTTGACAAGCCACGATGGTGAATGGCAATGCTGCTAGTCTGATACAATTGGAATTAAGTATTGCAAATTCAAAATGGAGTTTCTGTAACGGTTCGGACATGTTCCTGGCTGGAGATGAAATCGGACGAGAATATATTAGGAAACGTCCGATTCGAGGATATAGGGATATAGGGATGACACACGTCGAGATATGTTGTGTACTATGCAGTGGATGAGCAATGTTTGGCGATGTAGAAGAAAAGGGAAACAAGAGGCATAAAAGGGGGAGAAGATACAAAATAGAAGATACAAAATAGAAGATACAAAACTGAAAACAAAACCCCAATTCCCTGCGAAACACAAAGCCCAAGCCCAGGTAGCGTGGATCGCCCAAACCTTAAAGCACTGTACACATACCTATCCACTTGAACGGTAAAAATAAAACAAGCTATGCTTTGCGGAGTATTGCGGAGTTTCTCAATGCATTTTAATGCTGTATTACTCTGTTACTCTGTATGTGTTGGGCTGAGCGAGACCGAGCAGCAAACCACAAGCTACGGCATCAGCAAGCTACGAGCCTGACCTACCCCGGCCGCAGAGCGAGAGCGAGCACGCCAGCCAGCGATTGAGAGGCACTTTATTGAATGTTTGCCTACGTACACAGTTATCTCGAAATAGGCAGTCCACCAACAAAACAAGAGGAAAAAGTGAATGAATGGGCAAAGGAAAAAAAAGTGAATCGAAATAGCCGGAAATCTCCAAATTCAAAAGAAGCTTGATGAACATATCTATCATACATATCTATCCAAGCGTCGCCCTAAACACCGCGCTGGTAATGGCTGTAAAACACGGGAGAACCAAGAGATCCAAGAGATCCAAGAGAAATAAGAAAGAAGATCAAAAATACCAAGAGAATCACGAAAATCAACATAATAACCCCCGGGGCCAAGAGAAAAAAAGAAGCAAAAAGGAATGTTTCAAGCCATGGATACAAATAAACCCCCAAGATGAGACGAAAGCTTGCCTGGCAAGGCTGATGGCAAAGCTCGATAGCTCGATGGCTCGATGGCCAGCCGACCCAGGCCAACCCAACCCGCTCCTCGAATACCTCGTCATGCCGTCTGGCCTCGTCAGCCGGTCGTCTTAGAGTGACAGCTTGTCGGCGCCTGGCCACGCTCAGACGTTCCCCAGCAGCTACTGTACGCTGCCACTTTTTCCTCTTTTTATTCTGCTGCCTTCCAGTTCTCTGCACTCCGCACCCTACATCCTGCCCTGTTTTAGGCTAATGCTCTCCTGACCTTTCCACAAGCGCGCCCTTTATGCCCCTCGCACTATTGTGATTATGGCTTATCTCTCTCGTGCTCTCTTTCGCAACGAGACCGACGTCGCTTGACAGCACATTCCGGGCCACGTCGAACGATACCAGGCTAGGCCAGGCCAGACCAGACGGCATTTTCCGCCGGTTAAATAAGGGCTACTAGTCCCACGATAAGACATGCACGCCAAAGACGGCGACAATGTCAACGGCGAGACAGTGGCAAGGTAACGGCAGGGCGACATGTCCTCCACAAAGACAATAGACGGCCATCTCTTTAGACTCTGGATCGTCGGAAATGGAACCAATAAACAGCAGACAATCATCTGCACGTCGTTGAACTTCTTTGACATGGCCACCTCACTGCGAAGCAGAAGACCGCACTGCAAAATACGCTTCATTGCAAGAGACCGTGAACTGCCGAAAACGGCCACTCTAGCCAGTGCGACCACTCTGGCCCCAGGTAGTCGCTGACGCTCTGCAGCATGAATATGCCCGCGTCGCCCACCTGCCAGTAGTCTCGGCACTCGTGCAGCAGCACCGCATACCACGCCATCGTGGCGACAGCTTCCAGCCGGTGCGCCTTGAGCAGCGCATAGAACTCGTCGGGCAGGTACATGCCCCAGATAAATATGATCTGGTGCGCGCTCTTGCCCTGCCCCGGATTGACGTAGCTGTCAAAGGCCAGCTGCAGGTAGTGGATGGCGGTCTGGCACGCTTCCTTGTCTACCGGCTCCAGCTCGGCCGTCACGGCCACCAGCCGCCTCAGCTCGTCGCAGTGGTGGCCCACAGTCACCGCGTCGCGGCTGGGGGCAGCCCACCGCATGAGAGACGGCATCCGCTCCTCGAGCATCTGTGGCGGTGCCGTGTTTGCTACCGCGCGAATGCCCTTTTGCAGCATCGTGCTCTGCACGAAGCGGCCGAGAAACGAGCTAAAGTCCCCTTCGCGGTTCGCCAGCACGTCGACCAGCGTAAGCCGGTTCAGGATCGACGAGAAGAGCAGCGATGCCACGACGTTGCTGGTGTCGACAGAGTTCGTGTCGCGGAACATGGCAATTGCCTTGGTCTGCAGCTCGACAGAGTGGCGCAAGTAATAGTCTCGCCGCTCGGGCCGCATCACGCTGAGATGCCGGGCTGATATGGCGAGTACCTCGTACAGCAAGAACGGCGACCGGATCGCCTCCTCCGTCACCAGCCTGTCGCTAATGGCAACGAGCTGCATGTCCGTCATCTCGGGGGACGACACAGTGCAGTTGAAGTTGAACGCAAGCTCGGCATGCAATACGTTGACGGGCACGTCGTTATATTGGTCGCCATTCAGACGTGGCGTTGTCGGTGTGCTGGTCTGCGGTGTCGTCTGGTGTCGTGACAAGGCCGATGCCGGCGACCCTCCTGGTGTCTGGCCATCATCGTACTGGCTCCTTGTATTTGCTGCCGGTGAGCTTGTAGCAGGGCTTGCCGTGCCTTGTATGTGCCCCGGTGGCGACGTGTGGACCGCGTATGCGATGGGGGCTGTAGAGGATACAGTAGTAGAGGATGCTGCTGGCGAGATGGATGACGGCGAAGTAGACTGGTAGGGTACCCGCTGCACACCTTGCGGCTCTAGGTATTGGCACACGCGGTGAACGGTCGTGCAGTTTGCACACTGGGGTCTTGTCTCGTCACACTGTAGGAGAAGAACGAGTTAGCAGCTGTGCATTGTGCTTCGCGTACGAGTGGGCCACCATGTCGGCATATATGCTTTGTGTTAATGCCTATGTAGCATGGACCATATCAGATATAAACATAAAAGACAGGCCCATTGCCGCAAACGGTAATCAACGGATGGGATGGCTGGATACGCGGATACTGTGGCCAAGGACATGCCTCACTGCTACCACAGTCTCACATACGCGTCAGGGCAGACGCTAGACAGACACTGGACAGACACTGGACAGACACTATGCAAGCTTGGCCGTTTGATATACCTGGTGACATACATTCAACGTGCCCAACGTATCCATGGTAATACCACTTCGGGTGTATGTCCCGGCAGTCGAGCCGGACTGTGGCACGTGTAGACGGGTAGGGCTGATACAGCTAGACACAGCCAAGACTAGTATGCAGAGCTGGAATAGAACAAGGAAGATACACGCACCTTCATGTGGCGTCGCTTGCACTCAAGGCACCCGTTACGGGACTTCTTATGGCCTCGACGATGCATTGTGGACGCCGCGACCCTAGACTGATTGGACCGATTAGGCTGATTGGACAGGGACATTCGGGAAAATCTCCCGCGGTGCGTGCGTTGCTCGTGCACGGCGCACCAGGAGGGTCTATCTGGCTGCCAGGTAATGAATGGCCTGACCGTAGGCTGAAGGGCAGGGCAGCAGCACCAGAGCAGCAGTACCCAGGCGAGTAGCTGGTAAGCTGGAGCTGGAGCTGGAGCTGGAGCCGGGCTACAGCCTCCTCCCAAGTGACCTGTAATATGTAATATGGGTGATGTGAGTCCTACACCGTAGATTGGGGATCGAGTGATGTGCGGCGCAGAGCACAGAGGACAAAGCGGAAAGGATGCCAGGCGCAGCGAATTGGGCAAGATTCCTGTGCGGCGGAGAGCGATACGCGCATTCGAGAGGAGCGAGACGGTCGGTTGCCTTTTATTGATTTATTGTCCGAGGGATGATAAAGGATCCTTGGTCCTTCTGGGTTCTTGGTCCTTCTTGAAGGAGGGGGGGGGACTCTGGCTGTTGATGGCGGCGGGCGGTGGCACTTCAGATCTGGCCTGCGCCAGTTATTACTCATTGATAGACCACGCAGACTGGCTGTCTCCTGCATTTAAGCACAGCTCCAGGCCTCCTTGCCCCTGTTCTGCCTCTCAAAAATCAAACGTAGTCCTGCCGCCATGCCGTCAAGTCCGGGACCCCGAGGCTTTTGCGCCGCCGCCCCTGTACGCAACGTTGTTCCGCTATTTTTTCACCATCTTTTCCTTCTGTGAGAGATTTTGATTTTCTATTTCTTGCCTCAATGCTCTTATTATTTTTCGTATTTTCTTTCAGCTCTCTGTCTTGTCCCGAGGCTTCAGTGGT
Source organism: Ophiostoma cf. undulatum (assembly GCA_022392935.1). Lineage (NCBI taxonomy): Eukaryota > Fungi > Ascomycota > Sordariomycetes > Ophiostomatales > Ophiostomataceae > Ophiostoma > Ophiostoma cf. undulatum. The sequence goes on along the minus strand of JAKRGL010000047.1, from coordinate 543,565 downwards.
CGCCCCCGTACTCAGGGTCTTGGCTCTCCCAGTCTGTGCCGATTGTGGCTCTGGATTAAGCTTCGCGCTAGAGTAAACAGACCCACTTGTATACGCGTAAGAGTACATCCCGCATGTACTTTCTCGTACTCAGCATCCCACCTACATAGTACTACTATATACATAGTATGTACAAGAGCATCTCAGACTGACAGCACAGTCGACATTTGTGCATCGTTCGAGAGTTAATTTCATATTGAAATGAATATCGAGAGATCAACTGGGTGCTTGTACTTTATAAGTACAGACGGCGCGGGTACTGTTAGACCCTTTGCTTTCATCTCACATTTGCGGTGGCAAGTTCTTCTCCGCTGCTGTTGGCCGTTGCGGCCGAGATCCGAATTTCCATAAATACCTCGACTAACACTTTCAATTCCACTTTTGCCATTTTCTCAACGAGTCGGAGAATAATCTAGGCCGATCAGACTCTCTAACTCCCTAGGCGAGTGCTTAGTCATCACACTCAAATATACCTCACGTGCAAAATCATATGAATCCCGGATTCGGTAATAGCACGTGACGCTATTCTCACACGCTAAGACCAGAGTAGGCGCAGCCGGCCGCCATGACGCCTCCTTCGATGCTTCCTCAGCAAATGATATCTCTCATACCAGCTAGGCTACGACGTTCTCATTGATAGGCCATCACCGCATACATCTCCAGCATCACACCAGCTAGACCCAGCATACGACCGACTCGTGCAACATCAGACAAAACACGACTACCACTTAGCTCAGCGCCAGTCCGTCGTTTGTGCCAGCCATCTCCTTTTGGTCGATCCGTGACATCACTCGATTCCCATCAATCTATCATCACACAGTCGACCGCAGCAATGGCCAACCCTCTTGATACCGATGCCGGCTCCGAGCTGTTCAGCACCTACGAGGCCGAGTTCCGCCTCGTCCAGGCCGATCTCGACCAGAAGCTCGATCAGATTCCCGACCTGTCTGGCGAGCCAAGGAAGGCTGCTATCAGCCAGGCCGAGCGTGCGCTTGAGGAGGCCGAGGAGCTGGTAAGCTTCACTCCAGAACCGGGACCGGACCGGTGTACAGATTGCTAACCGTACTCTAGATCAGCCAAATGAAGCTGGAGAAGCAAAACATTCCATCCTCCAGCCGCACCCGCGTCAATCAGCGCTTCCGCAACTACGAGGCCGATGTCGACGGCTACAAGCGTCGCCTGCGTGGTCTCTCCAACGACCGTGCCGCCCTCTTTGGCAGCCGCTATACCGACAACCCGGGCGGCTCTAGCGACGTCCACCTGGAGCAGCGCCAGCAGCTCCTGTCCGGCACCGAGCGTCTCGACCGCAGCAGCCAGCGCCTTAAGAACAGCCAGGCCCTCGCCCACGACACGGAGGCTATCGGCGCCAGCACCCTGGCCGACCTCGAGCGCCAGCGCGACGTCATCACGCACACCACCGACATGCTCCTCGAGAGCGAAGGCTACGTCGACCGCAGTGTCAAGACGCTGCGCGGCATGGCTCGTAGGTACTGTCTCGCCCCTTCGTCCCCTGATTACATAATATCGCGAGATCAGACTTGCTAACTCGTTTCATAGGATGGCTACGAATCGGTTGATCACCATTGCCATTATCACCGTCCTTGTCCTTCTGATCCTGGCTGTCATTGTCAGCAAGTTCAGATGATTGCATTTTGTTTGTGTTCTTCCTCAAGCGTCAACTTATACACAGTAAAGCCCTCCTGGAGTTTTCAGCATTTCCTTTGTCCGCGTTTGATTCCTACAAGCCATGGCCCGTTGCCCTTTTTTTTTTCTTGAGTATTTCCAGATATCAATAATCACTTTTTATTCGTATTTCTACAAGTATACTAAAATGCAGTCCGTTTTATTTTCATAAGTGCAAACTATGTAAGATATAACAACCATGTGATAAATAGCAAATGTAATGACAAAAGAAAACCGGTACAGTAAAACAACAGCAGTCAAATCAAATGGAATCAATCAGCCCTGGATGTATATTAACGCTTCTTGGGCCACGCTTTTGCGACACGGCCGCCGCCGTTGGATGAGCCACCCTGGCCGCCACCGCTGCCTCTCCGCTTCTCCTCGCCCAGACCGCGTCTGCCCATCTGCACACGGCCGCTGCCCGACCGGCTGTGGCCATGGCCACGGCCTCCACCACCACGACCACGGCCGCCACGGCCGCCGTTGGGGTTTCTGTCGAGCTTCGACTTGATGGCCGTCGCATCGCCGTCGTCCATCTCGTCGTCGTCATCGCCGCCCTGGCCGTTCTTATTCGACCACTTGAGCTTGCCGCGCAGGCCGCGCTTGGCGACGTCCTTGCCGGACACCGCCGCCATGTACGCGTTGACACCGCTACCGCCACCCTCCTCGTCGACGTCCATACCGTCGCCGCCGCCACCGCCATACTCCTGCTCGTCGTCGCTGTTGCCGCCCAGGATGAGCTTGCCGTCCTCGTTGAACTTGGCCTTGCCCTTGGTCGGCTTGCGCATCTTGACAGGCTTCGTCGACGAAATGCTGGCCATGGCCTTCTTGTCGAGCAGATCCAGCGGCTCGCCGTCCTCCTCGATAATGTATGCCTGGCTGCCCTTACTGCCGCGGCCCTTCTTCTTGGGCGCAGCATCCGAGTCGGCATCCGAGTCGGCACCGTCGCCCTCGGCATCCGAGTCGCTGTTGTACAGCGCCTCGTCGAACGCGCTCTCATAGCGGCCCTTCTTCTTCTGGCCAGCCTCCTCATCCTCGTCGTCGTCGCTGCCCTCGCCGGCCTCCTCGGCCTCCTTCTTCTTGCGCTTGTTGCGCTCCTTGGTCTTGCGAATGTTGGTAATTAGCTTGCGGTCGGCCTCGGGGCAGTGCTTGTTGACAATATCGTAACCGAAACGGCGCACCATGCGGTCCAGAATGTGCTTGACCTTGGACCGGAAGTGGCCCTTGTGCTCGTGGCTCCAGCTCATCACGTTGGGAATCAGCGTCGGCAGGCGTGTGCGCATCATCTCAATCGGCAGGCTGATCGTGCACACCTTGACAAAGCCCAGAACACTAGCGACAATCTCGCGGTTGTTGGACGTCAGGAACAGGTCAACAGTCTGCACCAGGTCGTTGAGGGCCTGCTCGACCAGCAGGCCGTGGAACTCGTACAGAATACGCGTGATGGCAGTGATCGAAGCAGAGATCATGTGGGGCGTCGAGCCGGCGAGACCAGCGCTCACCATGGTGAAAAACTCCTCAATGTTGGCAACAACCGACGGCGCATCGGCGCCCATGTTGGGCACCTTGCTGTTGTCGATCACAGCGCCAGCACTGGCCTTCATCTTCTCGCCCATAATCACAAGCAGCTCAAAGGCAGTCGTGCGCGCACGCTCGTTGTGCTCCTTGCAGCTAATGACAACCTCGGACAGCGTCGACGGAATGAAATGCAGCGTGTCGTTGGGGAGCAGGGGGACCAGAGCCACCAGGGCGGCCAGGCGCTCGCGGCGGGCAGGGGCCGAAACCTTGTCAGTGCTGTTCAGCATAAGGTTCTGCAACTCCTGGTTGCGCTCAAAAAGAGCAACCTTGCCGATTTCCGACTCGGCCAGGCGGGGGATCATCTTGTAGGCCTTCTTCTGCAGCTGAGGGTCGTCCTCCTTGACAATGGCAAGCGAGGCAATCTCAAACAGCGTCGAGTAGCTCTCTCTTGGCAGGTGCAGTGCCATTGTGATGACAAGGTCCAGCAGGGTGTGGCTTGTGGACGGCACGGTGGCGTTCTTGGCTTCGGCCTTGACTGACTTGGACGCAGGGGCCACCGGCTCCTGGAGCGCAGCGGCCAGCATCTTGCACACCTCGTCAAAGGACTTGACAAGGTCGGCTGTGGGGGTGATGCTCAGGAAAGCATTGATAGTCTGCAGAATGGGGCCGCGAGACTGGGCCAGGGTCTGGCCGTAGACGTTGAAGAGCACGGCAAGGTACTGGCTGGCAAAGTTGCCCAGGTACTCCAGGTTGGCCTTGGCCTGTGCCTTGGAAACACGGCACTGCGCGTACAGGTCCTCTTCCTCGTCGTCCTCCTCCTCAATGGCCACGATGCCCTGGTTCGACTCGATGAGCGTCTTCAGCGCACGGCAGATGTCGTTGCGCAGGGGCACCTGCTGGTACAGGAGACCGGCAAGGAGCTCGCCAAAACCACTGTCGAAAGCAGTAGTCACATCCAGCGGCAGGTCGCAGTAGCCGGGTAGGATGGACCAGACCTGCTGCACAATGGTCTCAAAAATCTTGATCTCGGTCGTCTTGGGGGCGTCGCCGTTGTCCAAAACGTGCTGGTACATGGCGTTGCTCAGAGGCACAAACTCGCTCCTAAAGTCGGCCAGTTTGGTGTTGGTCGCAAAGTCTCTAAACAGGGGCAGCAGCCACGCGCGGCCAGGCTCGTCGATGGATTGAGACAGCAGGTTGTGGGGGAGGACCTTGAGAAGAGAGGCAGGTCCCATGGCACGGATGGCGTGGCCAATGACCTTGTCAGCCTTTGTCTTGGTGGCAAACGAGCTGCTGCTGCGCATGGCACCGATCGTCTTGACCAGGTCCAGCAGGAAAGGATCGGCCTGCCACCGGAAAGCGTCGAACATGGCAGCAAGGACATTGTACACCTCGTCGGAAGCAGCCTGGTAGCGGACAGTCAGGAAGCTGGCGCCGATGCTGGCAATCTTCTCAAAGATCTTCTCGTCGTACACAGAGGGCTCGAGAATGGTCTGCTTCGGAATGCAGTTGGCAAGGAAAGAAACCATGCACTCGGATGCGGAGACGCGGATGTTCTCAGAGGGAGACTCGAAGTAGGTAGTGACCATCTCGATCAGCTCGGGCAGCTTGTAGAAAGTGTCCTCAGGCTCGACCTGGGCGGACACGTCGTAACCGCGCGACAGGATAGCAATCCAAGGAGGCAGCAGCTGGGTGTCGTTGGGCGCAGGGCGCAGCTCAGAGATGATCTCGAGCAGGCGCGTCAGCTTGGAGGTGGCAACCTCGTCGGTCATGCCCTGGAAGATCATCTCAAAGACCTCGAGCACGGCGACAGACATGTGGTCGTTGCCGGTGCGGGCAATCTCAAGCAGCAGCTCGCACAGCGGCTCAATCTTCTTGCTAGGCCAGCCACTGCTGGAGCCAGCAATGACCCGGACAAGCTGCAGAGCATGGAACAGCTCAGGGTCGGTAGTGGCCTCGGTGCCGCTGCGCTTCTCCTTCTTGGCCTGGTTGGCGCGCTGGCCCAGCTCCTTCATGCTGGACATGGCAGTCTCGGCGCACATGCCGCTGGCAGGGTGGTCCAGAGTCGGACCGGGCGGGGGCGAGTCGAGCACATTGCGCAGAGCCTCAAGAGCCCGCTTCCGGACCTTGGGGCGTGGGTCGACAGACAGGTTCAGCAGACCGGCGACAGCGCGACGGGGGGTGATCTGGGTGGCCGACAGTTCCCATGCGGCGGCGTTCTGGGCAAGCAGGAGAGACTCGAGACAGCCAATGCAAGGGCGAATAAGCGGAGCATCGGCGCCCTGCTGCATCAGCACGGGTGCCAGTGCCGAGAGGATCTGTGTGAACTTGGCACGGAGCAGGGCATGGGGGGTGTAGGGCGTCACGAGGTCGAGGAGGTAGATGATGGAGGTTTCGAGGCTCTTCTTGGAGGCATCCTGGCCAACAGACTGGTTCAGGAGTGCTAGGAGTGCGGCAAAGTAGGCGGTGGGTGTTGCTTCCTCCTTCTGCTCCTTGAGCGTGGATTCGACGGCACTGAGGATAACAGCGGTCTGGAGACGAAAAGACGGAGTTGTTAGCGGACTGGGCCATGGATCAGGGCCGTTTGCACGGCAGAAACATGCTCAAAGTGCAAGAAAAACGCACCTGCTTCTGGCTCTCCAGGTTTGGAGACCGGATCTTTGCGAACCGCTCTTCTAATGTGATTTCTGCCATCTCGGGAGGTCGTGTGTGGCCGAGAAGTATGTCGATGCGTGAGAACGACAGAAAAAAGTCGATGCGCCGTCTGGAGATGTCCACTATAACTTTTTTTATCTTATCAGTAAAAAAAATTGTGCCCCTCAAGGAAAGGCGGCGACCGATAAGTGGGGAGATGACTAAGTATCGATGACGCTTTCTAGTTGACTTCAATTGGCCTGATTATGTAATGCGTGTAGAATGCGGCGCCATGCCAGCTCAAAGAATAGTATTTCGATACTGTACATAGTAGACAGATAATTGATAATTGGGCAGCCAAGGCTACTGCAGAGGCGCCTGAGAGTATTCGTGCACATCTATCCAATAGATAACAAGCCCGCAGGTCGTTTTATTCTAAACAAATGCCGTGGCGTACTCTTGAGAAAACGACGAGAAAAGATGACGAGAAAAGATCAACGATGAATCAAAGGCGAGAGGCCAGGAAGCAGTGAAAGCGAAGGAAAACAAGTTTAACATAACACTCTGAAAGTGGCCAGGTAGGGGAGATAGCAAAAAGAAAGAAAAGGCAGAACAACACCAGGACACATCCTCTTATCCCACCATCGACATCGACGTTGAATCTATGAGAACTCGTTGTCGGCCTCCTCAATCTTGGACTTGACAACAAGCAGAATCTTGGTCTTCCAGGTGTCCAGCTTGCTCATGCGGTCGTACTGGAACAGCTTCTCGGCAAACTTCTCGGCATCGCCCGCCTCGATTGTCTCGGTGACGTCGACCAGCAGCTGGTACTCGCGCGTCGATGCAAAGGTCGGGTCCATGTCGGGGTACTTTTCCAGGGCGCGCTGTGCCGACACCAGATCGCCCGTTGCCAGGTGGCAGAGGCCGGCCTTGAGCAGGTGGTCCTTGACCGAGTAGCGCATCAGGTTGCTAGAAATGGAGCCGTGGGCCACGCGCTCAAAGATCTCAATGGACTTGTAGTAGTCGGGCTTGGCCGCGACGGCAGACAGATCGGCCACCTTGAGCCAGTTCTTGTTGGCCAGCGACTGTGCGCCGTCGCTCTCGTACCACGCAGCCGCGTTCTCGTAGTGCGGAACAGCCCGCTCCGGGTCCCGCAGCTCCACCTCAAACAGCTCGCCGAGGTCCTCCTTTTGCTTTGCGGCACGACGGAAGTTGCCGGTGCCTGTGTAGTACTGGATGGCCTCCTCAAGGCAGCGTGCGGCGTCTTCTGGGCTCTCCTTGCGGTACACCTTGTAGGCATTCAACAGGGCACCGGCCGCCTCGTCGGGCTCGTCGAGCTTTGATCTGAAGATAGGGGCAGATGCCTCGAAAGCCTTGCCGGCCTCGCGGTCTGGTATGGTTAGCCGGTGTTGTCAGTTGAGATGGCTTGTATATCTGCACATACTCTGGTTCTGCAAGCGGAAGGCGTTGGCAGCCTGGGTGTAGGTGTCGGCGGCATCTCTGTACTTTTGCTCACGGCCGCCAAAAAGGCTGAAACCGCTGCCTGCGCCAGCAAGCAACTTTTCGGCCTGTAGATGAAGAGACGGGGTTAGAATACTGTTGGATGTTATGGTAGAAGCAATGCAGCAGCCGCATCCGAGAACGGGTCCAAGTCCGAGTCCGACGCCGATGCTGCCAGTGGCGGCAGATTACACGCACCTTTTGAACCAGCGCACGAGGATCTTGCGACATGGTGATCGTCAATGTGAAGAGGGTATAGTCGGTTGGAAATCGGGTTATCGATGGAATCGGAATGTAGCTGTCGAGAAGTCGCAGATGAGGGTATGCAGGTATGTAAGACCGATGGGTCAAGACCGTAACAGGAGTGTTTGAAGATGGGGGAGGGGAGGTGTTAAGTTGCTGGCTAGAGCAACAGGCCCAGCAAGCTATGACGCCGCCGTCAGTGGCTGTTGAGGAATAGTGGGGTGGATGGGCTGGGCTGACAGCGCCGACAGAACCGATGCGACAGGCACTAACTATGTAAGATATGTACATAAGTAACCCACTAACCTTCAGGGCGCAGAATTGGGGAAAAGAAGATATGACCACCACGTCAAACCACCACATCCTGACAACGACAACGCATATACAACCTCGGTCGACGTATCAAAATCCCAATGAAAATGGCGTCGCATACTCGCTCAATTTTGGCTGCCACGCGAATTGTCCTTAACCGGACTCGGCCCGCCTTGCGCTCATTCTCCGTCTCGGCGCGGACGGCATCCGACAATTCATCCTCCTCCGGCGTCGACAGCAAGGGCAGCGATATTGCCCAACTCCTGGAACAGCCGACGTGGTCTGTCGCGTCCCTGCTATCCAATAGCGTCAAAGCATCTCAGGAAGCACCGGAGCTCTCTGTGTACCAGCTCCGCCATCTCTTCCGGCTGTCAGCTCTGCCCTTTCCAACGGACCCCGAGGAGCAGGCCGCCAAAATTGCTACGCTACAAACCCAGCTTCACTTTGTTCGCAATGTCCAAAGTGTCGATACGACCGGGCTGAAGCCGCTACAAGCCATCCGCGACGAGACTAGAGAGGGCATGAAGCAGTACACCATCGGCATCAAGGAAGTCGAGGAGGCTCTGCTTCAAGAAGAGTCTTACGGCCACAACCGGCGCCCAAGACGGCGCAACGGCAAAGTCGACACCGGCGACGTCGAGGACTGGGATGCACTGGCAACTGCATCTCGCAAGGCGGGCAGATATATCGTGGTCGACGGTGCTGAGCAGTAGTCTGCTCGCATTATCTCATTTCTATATCAAACTCAAACTCATCAAATAAATATTAGGTAAGCAAGCACAGGACAAACAGATTGGCATTTAAGGTGGCAATATGGATAGAGCATCGCACTCGGATTTATTTTGACTTTTGTTGTTTTCTGGTGTAAGAAGAAGAAGAAGAAGAAGAAGAAGAAGAAGAAGGCGAACGACATAACCGGCATAAACAACAACGACTATGGAAACATAGAGGATAGACTTAAAACCACAAGACACGGTGCTAACAGATGGACAGACAGGCAAGATATCTCGCACCACCAGACCTTGCTAGGCCTTGCCGGATGCAAAAGTCAACAATAGCTCTTGCAGAATCTTGCACACCTCAATGGACAATGTTCATGGCTTTGAACTGTCCTTCCAAGGCATCCATCTTTTTTCTGTTCGGCCGGCCACGACCACCCCTACCCGAGCCATTTGTCTGCACCTGTCCTGGCGCTGCCTTTTCCTTGCCTTGCGCACGACCGCCGTCTCCTACCGCTGCCTGCTTGGCTTCTACCTGCTTCACTTCGGCCGAGTCCAAGTCTTCCCATCCAATGTCCTTCAGGATCCGTGGAACGAGTCTGGGGTATGCAAGGTGGCTGTCAATGGGCTTCGATGCGTTCACATTCTCAACTCCCTTGACATCATCGATCCGCTCTAGTCCAGCCACTCCAAATTGGATACACCCGGTGCGGTGGAGGAATGCGAGGATGTGGTCGTTCTCAGAAAAGACATTGATCACACGCCCAGTGACAACGCTGCGAATCGCCGTCCACACGCACTTGGATGATGGCGCTGGAGTGCCCATCATGATCACGTTCTCAACCTGGCCAAAGAGGCGCCTCTCAGAAAGGCTCATCAGACAAGTGTAGATGACGCGGGCACCAAGGCCGAACCCGAGCAGAGACACCCCGCGCTCGCCCTGGACTTTGTTGACAATCGCGTCAGCTAGAGCTATCCCGACTTTATCTGCGCGAACCATGCCCACGCTCCAGGGGTTGTCAGCGATCTTGCTGATCTTCAGGATGCTTCTCGGCCAAGCAAAGTTCTTTGTGTTTGCGAAAACTATTTGCCCGAAAGGCCGTGTCAGCGTTCTCTGCTAATTTTGCAAATGCGGGATTGGAACCAATTTTTGGAGGTAACTGTCTGAATTCAACAACTTACTGTTTCGCTTGGTGAAATCTTTCTTTGCGTTCTTCCATGCCGTGCTGCTCATGACCGTTTCCATGGAAGAGCCAACTTTTTCCAGGGCTTCGCGCTCCCAGGTCAAAGTATAAGCTTCAGTCTTGTCACCAAGAACCCGCCAAGGCCCAGCGACATCTTCATCGGGCATGGTCCAGCCACTGACTGCAATGGTCAGGCGGAGGCGTCTGTCTTGTGCTGCAACTGTGTTACCTTCACGGACTTGCAGCTTGTTCGAGCCATGCAGAGGTAGCAGGCCGACGTCCTGAATATCTTTGGTGAAGATATCCAACGTCTTGGCAGGCGACCCTTTTGGCCCACACAACCCAAAAAATATGCATGTTGCTAAACCGCCATCAGACAGTGTCCCCATGGTACCGAGGACTGACGCTGCCGCGGCCGTGCCGATTCCAGATCCTCCCGCGATAGAGCCTATCTTGGCATCCTCGAGGACTGGGGCTAAAGTAGAAGGGGGCGGACCACTGGGCCGCGGACGTCTCTCTCGCTTTCCATCCTCATTCCTCTTAAGCACCCCCTCTTCATGGAATACGCTATCAGCAGCAAGAGAGAGTCCCCGAGCAATGTGCATTTCTTCTTCAGCTACAAAGCGCTGGGGGAGACGGAGCTGTGCTGCCACGCGAGCCATAAGGACTCGCGAGTATGCAGGATATGAATCCAGAGACACTATCAACAGGAGTAGGGTGTGCAGTAGAAGCTGCCTTTTTTCGAGGGAAAGCTGCTGCAGTGTAGGGCCTTGTGCACCAGGTGGTAGCTGTGCGGCTACCTGGGCCACGGGGCAGTTGCGCGGGTCTAAAGGTTGTCAGAACTTATACATCTTTATATTATAGATTCCGCATGCCACTATCAACTTACCAGATGCAACTCCTCTCCCACCAGCGGTGCTGCCCTGGCGTCCTGGAATTGAGGACGTTCTTCCACCGCCACCTCGTCCAGAACCTCTTGATGGCTGCTTGCCATTGAATTTTCCCTGTGACTGGGGTGTCTGGGGAGGCTGCTCCTTGACGGCGGATATGTCTGAGACTCTCTTAATAATGAGAAGTAGCCATTTCTGGAAGCCTGCGACAGCCTCTTTCTTGAGTTCGCCCTGCACACCATACGCTTCTGTGGTATCTTGGATGCTGCCACCAGTCATGTCGCCCACACCTGAGTCTTTAAAGGCTATAAAGCTTTTAAAGTCTTTGATGTTTTTGACGTCTCTGAGATCCTTGGTGTCCTTGGGGTCCCTGGAGTCCCTGGAGTCCTTGGGGTCCTTCAAGGGTGCTATCTTGTTGACAGACGTATTGGCTGGCAAATTGACAAGCGGCTTCTCTGTGCGCTCAAAATAGGCACATATTTCGTCCTGCATGGCATTTGTCGTGGCATTGAGCATGGCAAGGAGCTCGAGTTTTTGGCTCGGGGTGATGACGCTGCTGAAATCAGCCTCACGCCGGGGCGGCCCTGGAGATCTACCGCCACGCGGCGGGTTTCTGGGGGCCATTTTGTCACTGGGCTCTGCCGAAGTTTGAGACTGGTCGGTAGAGGCGAGTCGAGTATCTAGATCTTGGCCATCTGGCGGGATTTGCTTGATACAGCCGCTATTGTTTTTGTTCGAGTTGGATAGCGAGGGAGAGGGCGGAGCAGTTGCAGGAGGAGATAATGGCGAAATAGGAGAGGGGGGAGCTGGTGAAGCAGCCTTCGAGGAAGGAGGGGGGGTCGGAGGTGAAGCCATCGTGACGGTTTTGTTAAGACCAAAGAGGCAGGTACGGGTGGTCACGGGCGGTCACGAGCAGCGAGAGCAACCCAGGGCTGCAGTAAACACGTCACTCTGGGAAGGATCCGGCCCTTGTTGACAGTGAATAGGAAGGGGGGCGAGGGAAGGTGCAGGCAGCTGTTCTGCAGTCTGGTTAGCAGGAGCAAGCAGTGAGCAATGAGCTCATATTCAGTCCCGGCTTCGGGCGGCGGGAGAGCAAGCTCGAGGAAGGAGCGACCGGCACAGGCGGATAGTGATGAGCAGACTTGAGGAAGTTGCGCCAATCGTGCCTTCCTCTTCGGGATACACAGCGGAGTGTCTCTTACTATTTGTGGCTATCTGGGGTCGTCTGGAACTGTGTTTGCCAGGTGCACTTCTGTATAAGGTTGTTTTTTGGTTTCTGTTGTCGTCTATTGGAAAGTTTACACTATGATGCTCTTTCCTCGGTATGGATATACGTCTGGGGAGTGCCTTCTTTATGAAGCCGACTCTACATTGCATTGCTCTTCCAACCAGCCCACTGCCCGGACTGGTTGGTTGACTTGGACGGCCTGTGCTCCTCCGTCTGTGTTACCGCGCACAACAGCATTTGACCCACGCAACGAGGAAGCTGTGGCACGGTGATATGGCTCTGTTTCGCTCGTCGCTTCCCGTTTCTGCGCCTTCCCTCCCTCTTGGCCTCGCTTTGGTGCACTCTGCCAGGAAGTACTTGCTCTGGCCGGCTGCGTCCTGTTGGACACACATTGTCGTGTGACACAAGGATCAAAAGTCGCGCTGGCAGTATTGATTAGTTGTTTGTGTGGTCGGTGTTTTTTGTTAATTTATTATCAATTTTTTTTTTAATTTTCTCATTTTAGAGACTGTTGCACGTAGTTCTTGATGACTAATCATATGCTCGCTGAGCCTCTATGCTGTTGGATGTTACTTGTAAAGATAGAATAAATTCACAATTCTTTATAATTACACCCGCAGTTGACGTCGTCAATAATGGTAATGGTCTACATAATAGACACCGCAGCTGTAGTTATAGTCATGGTTTCAGATATATATCACCAAGCAAACATGTGAAGAGGCTGGGCCCGGACAACGAGCTTAGATAGATGGCTGGGTGTCCTGCAAGTCCGTGGCACTTGATCACTCACATTCAGAAACACCAATGTCAGGTGAACAGAGAGAAGAGCAGGACGAATCCGTAGTGAATGACTATATGAGACACGCGGTGAATCAGTCGGCGCCCGCCTGTACGCGCGAGTTATTGCTGAGAAGGTACATAGCTGAGGTCGAACTTTACGGCTGTGAGCAGCTATTCTTTTTGAGTACTATGTAGTAATAGCATTGTAATGCCATCAGTACTCCGTATCCTTGACATAACTTCAACCCGCAATGTAACATTTTATGCTTAGTCATCGACTGCCGTCCGGCTTACACGGCAATGTCTATTATATTTTTATTTATAGAATCAAAATGTTTAATAGTATCTGCCACCATCATTATTTTTGTTTGATATTGACGAGACAAATCTAATACTTTGTGTGGTATGTCATACATTGGTTTTATGAATTATTTGCTATTTTATTGTATTGTTTACAAAAATATCTCTCCTGAAAACACAATTCACCACATAAATGACATCACTTAACCATACAGCGTATAAGACAAGCTGGATATAACCAGGCGACAAGTAATGCCTTCCCTATTACAGTTCACCATCGAGATGCAACCTTGTCACCTACTTCACTGCCTGGTTCTGCCGCGTGTTTTTACATTAACAACCGCTTTCTTCGTTCCAACTCTGAATCCGGCCCAGATCAATCATGAAATGTCTTAGTTCTGCCACGCGTTCCTGGTGCGTAGTTGCTCGCGCTACGGGTTCTTATTCATGGCACTGAGTACTTGTCGAGAATATGCTGCATACGTCGAATGCTTATATAATCAAGACAGCTCCAGCTTTTCACGCCCATGACGCACCCCGGTGGACTCGTCTGCCCATCACTGAATTTGGTATGTATATATTTGGTATCCTATTCTCGTATTCGTCCCACACACCAGCCTGTCACATTTGTGGTTGCCAATCTTTCTCTTCTGGTCGAATTCTCCATTGCACGGTAATTGCGAGACTCGCCTGGCCGCACCCGACGTCTGATTCCCCACTGCTACCAAAAAGCTGCGACACCAGGGAATGCTGGAACTGGTCGTTCTTTTCCTTGCATACCAATGCGGAAAGTGACGACAGGATAGCTCCTTCCTCAATTTTGACCGTTGTTTTACCATGTCTCGTGCTCAACCAGAATAGCTTCATTTCGTCGTCTACTACACCGTACATCTTGCATCCGCACACCTATAACACTTCAACCAACCTTCTGCCCCTGCCCCTGCACATTGCACATCCACGCCCGCTTCTACATGCCCACCTAAAGACTCTACGCCTGCCTCAATGTCATGTCGCGGCAACCGGCCTGGCTGACGGACCTGGTGCCGACACTTGGTGACGACGGGCTCGATATTTCCACAATCGGGCTGCGAGACTACACACCGTCGCTTGCGTCAAGCTCTGTGCCACCGCGGACAGCAAAGCCGCCCAAGTCGCGGAAACCACAACCACAGCGGCCGCAAGGAAGTGCGGCTACGCAAGGAAGTACACAAGCACAAGCACACAAGCCAACTGCACCCACGAGTGCCACTGCACGTACAACGCCATCTGCGGGTGCCTCTACTGCCTCCGTACCTATCATTACGGCAGCGCCGGTATCAGCAGCAGCCCCTTCCGCGGCTTCGACTTCTACATCTGCTCAACGCCGCCAACGGGCCGACCGGCGAGCCCGCAACACATCTACTATATCAGACAACCTTGACACATCGGAATATGTCAATCTGGATCTTACCCAGCTCCATGTCGACTCCGACTCTGACGACATTGACGTCCGGCCCTCGCGCCGCCCACCGAATGGCGCCAGTCACTCGCGTTCTATGAGCAATCCCTTCCCGTCTTTGTTTTCCCCAAAGAAGAAGAAGCAACAACGAGGCCACTCGCCGTCCGGGTTTGGGGACTCGGCCTCGAGTGGCGAGGATGAATCGCTTCCACCGCTACCAGTCCAACCGCGGATTGCGTCACAGGCACATACCAAAAAAATAGGTGCTGCATCTGGCAGTGGGGGGACTGGCAACTTCCTGACTCCCGCATCTGCATCTCACAGCCGCAGACCTAGCTTTTCTTCCGGCCCCTGCATCACGTGCGGCTCGCTCATGCGCTGGGCGCAAGGCGTCGATGCTTTTCGATGTGGTATCTGCCTGACTGTGAACGATCTTGTGTCTGCAGCCGGGAAATCGACTACCGATAAAACGCGCACTGCTTCTGTTGGGCCGATCTCGATTGACGAGACTCGCAGCATTGTCAACAAATGCATCCGTGCCTACCTCGAGGCCGTCTTATGCGATGTGCACGTCAAGCCGAGGAAGCTTGAGAAGGAGGCCCCAGCGATGTCTGCACCACGGTCACTGACTGGCAGCAACAGCATTGGACGGCCATACGGCCGGTCAGAGACACAGCCTCAAGGCCAGAACCCTGATACCCGTGTGAATGCTACAGAGGCAGATCCACAAGAAGTGCAGCAAAAGCCGGTTGGGAGTAAAACGTCACGGCACAGCCGGTCACTCTCGAGCATCCACACACCGTATCGCCAACCCGGGGATGCTCCATCGCGGCACACTGACCTCCCCGATCCCTCTCCATATACCGGCCCTGATCCGAGAAATCAAATTACCAAAGATGTCAAGGAGGTGAAAGAGGCAAAGAAAATATTCCGACCTTTGGAGGACTACATCATCAGCCATATTTTCTCAATCGACTGCCTGGATGCCTCGTTTTTGCCCAAAGGACACTCGGCCTCGTCGCAAGCCGCCCCAGGCACTTCACGCCACAGGCAACACTCACGTTCGCGAGAACACGGCGTGCTATCATCCTCTCCACCTGCCCCTCCGGTGCCTGAGAAAGACAGCAAGTATGCTGCATCCGGTAATCGAGCAGATAAGAACCTACTGCGGCCAAAGACACATGGAAAGACAAAGTCCACAGACCACGGCCATCTGCGGCAACCAAGTGAAGGGCGATCGAAAGATGCATCATCTTCTCCTTCCACAAGCAGATCTATACTTATTGACTGGGCTTCTGTAGATGACTGGTATGATAGTGTAATCAACTGCGGCGCGACCTGGGAGCTTGTTTACACTCAGTTGATCAGCCAAGGGATGTGCACACGCCAGCCTCGTTTCCTTTTGGAGCAGATCGAGGCCAGCATCCTCCAAGGCCAAGACCATGCTCAAAGAATGCTGCTCAAGGCCGTCGAGACGGTTCTCAAACGACCAGGCCGCCGCATCACCGAATCGGGAGACTTTCGTTTTTTAATTATTGCACTTGCCAACCCTGTCTTGCATGCGCCCTTCAGGCCGTTTGATGGCAACTACCAGCGCGATCCGTATATGCGGCACGCACAGCTACGACAAAAAGTCGAGAGTGGGCGCGGAACCGGACCGGCAGCAGGCCAGCACTCAGTTATTATCAAGCGCATCCTGGGGCTTATGTCCAACTCCCCCGATGATTGGCACAGCCGCATGATCTCGTGCTTTTCCCGATTCTCCGAGACCAAGTTCCACCAGACCAAAGATTTGGTTAGCGGGTTCCTTGCCTACCGGCTTGTGCGGTATAACGAGAAGAAGGAGGGCAAGAATGTACCTGAATGCGACTCAAACTCTCTCGTGCCAAACATAGCCGAAGGTGCGTCTGCCGCATCTTTCCATGCCGCCCTGAGCCAGGCTACCGGGTCATCTAAGAAGCCCAAGCAGCCGGCCGAGAAGAAGATCACGCACGGCGATGACTGGCAGATCAAGGCGGCTGTCCGCGTCCTGGGCCTGCTCTTTGCTGCCAACAATCTAGCGCTGTCGGCACGACGCAGGCCCTCAGGACTCAACGCACCGGCTGGCTTCAGCTCTAGCGGGACCAGCGCTCGCGCGCGGCTTAAGGGGCAGATTGTCCCCACGTCAGACTTTTACATTACGCTCCTAGACAACAGCGACCTGGTGGCAGACTTTGAGGCGTGGGAGCAGCAGACCAAAAAGTTCAACTTTTGTCAGTATCCCTTTCTGTTGAGCGTGTGGGCCAAGATCCAGATTCTCGAGTATGAGGCGCGCCGCCAGATGAAGAACAAGGCCCGAGATGCATTCTTCGACAGCATCATGACGTCGCGAAACTTTGACCAGCACCTGATCCTCCAAGTGCGCCGAGACTGCCTAGTCGAGGACAGTCTCAAGGGCGTGAGTGCAGTGATTGGCAGCGGCACGGACGATATCAAGAAGGGGCTGCGCATTGTATTCAACGGCGAAGAGGGCATTGATGCCGGTGGCCTGCGGAAGGAGTGGTTTCTGCTTCTAGTCCGCGAGGTGTTTAATCCTGACCATGGTATGATCTTGTTATGTTACTGCTCCGTTTTCCTCCTCTGGTTTGTCCTGTTCATAGTTGTCAATCTGATCTAACAATCTAGGAATGTTTATCTACGATGAAGAGTCGCAGTACTGCTACTTTAACCCGGCTTCATTCGAGACCTCGGACCAGTTCTTCCTGGTTGGCGTTGTTCTGGGCCTGGCTATCTACAACTCGACCATCCTGGATGTGGCATTGCCTCCATTTGCCTTCCGTAAGCTGTTGCTTGCAGCCCCTAGTCCGGCGTCGGGCCCTGGAGCAGCATTGCCGCGGGCGTCCATGAAGTACACATTATCCGACCTTGCCGAATACCGGCCACGCCTGGCAAAGGGCCTCCAGCAGCTGCTGGACTTTGACGGTGATGTCGAGGATACGTTCTGCCTTGAGTTCACCATTACCGTCGAACGGTACGGCCATGCAGATACAGTGCCGCTGTGCCCCAGCGGCGAGAAGCGGATGGTCACGAATACCAACCGTGAGGAGTATGTGAGCCTGTACATCCGATACCTACTCGACACGGCAGTGTTCCGGCAGTTTGAGCCATTCAAGCGCGGCTTCTACACGGTGTGTGGCTGCAACGCCCTCGGCCTGTTCCGGCCTGAAGAGATCGAGCTGCTTGTGCGCGGATCGGACGAGCCACTGGATGTTGCATCGCTGCGCCTGGCAGCGAGCTACGAGAACTGGCCCAGCAAGAGCCCGCTGGAGACGGAGCCGACGATCAAGTGGCTGTGGGAGATTGTTGCCGAGGCGTCGCCGCAGGACCAGCGCAAGCTGCTCGTGTTCATTACCGGCAGCGACCGGATCCCTGCCACCGGGCCGGCGTCCCTGTCGATCAGGGTGCTCTGTCTCGGCGACGATACGGGACGCTTCCCGACTGCGCGGACATGCTTCAACACGCTGACACTCTACCGGTATGCGTCCAAGGAGGCCATGCGGGCCAGGCTGTGGGGTGCCGTCAACGAGAGCGAGGGTTTTGGGTTGAAGTGATGCAGTTAGTTACCTATACTTTCCACCTCCTTTTCTCAAATATAAATAGGCCAGCAATTACCTCAAATACATCATAAGTATTTATTTATTATTTCCTTTATCCTTCTAGTTCATGTATATTGGCTGCCGTCGTATCTTACATAAGCACACCCAACACACGCCCATACATGCTCCAGTATGTACCATATGCAACGTGCTATATTTATTTTGAGTTCTCTCTTGTCTTTTGTCCTGCTTTCTTACATTGTTGCCTGCTTCATGGCCGCAGCCTCGTTTCTTGCCTGCTGCATGATGGCCGCCTCTCTCTTCTTCTCGGCGTTCTTCCTTGCCATCAGCTCGCGGTCGACCTCGGACTTGGCCTGGCGCTCGCGGATCTCCTGCAGCTCAACCACCTCCTGCTCCGTCGGCGCCACCGGCTCGGCCTTTGTCTCTTTCAGTAACGCCTTGAGGATCTCTGACGACCTGGCGCGCAGCATCTCGACCTGGACGGTGCGCTCCTCGGGCAGGGGCTCGGGGACTGTGGATTTGCCCTGGAAGGAGGAGGTGGGCTGGTTGTTGGGGTTGATGAGGGGCTGTTTTTGTGATGGCGATGGTGATGATGGGTCTGCATTTGCGTCGGCGTCGGCGGGTGTGCGGCGGAGGAAGATGGTCATGACGGCCTTGTCGGCGTCGGGCATGCGGTTGACGATCAAGGGGACGGAGGGGTTCCAGTACTTGAGGCGCGGTAAGCACTTGTTGAAGAATTCCCTGGATAGTCAGCACTTGTGACTCACATGGAGCATCTGCAGAGCCGCTGCTGCTACTCACTTTGCGCCAAAGTGACCGCCGTTGCCATTCTTGGCAAAGTGCATGTGTATTCTCGTGACATTGGGGGGGAGGACGGCCGCACCGGGGCCCAGGCGGATACTCATCAGCTGCTATCGAAGGGGAAGAGAAGAATGTCAGTATATTACTCAAGTCAAAGTCACCGTCATCGTCGTCGTCGGACTCACAGTCTTCAGCCGGTTCATGCGACGGCCGATGCCCACCATCTTGTCGGTCTGGACAGCTCGGGAGCTGCTCGAGTTTGTGGTAGAAGGAGCGTATAGATTGAAAGCGGATCGACGGCAAGATGGGTGTGTCTGGCTGGTTGGTCGTGTGCAGTGCGAGCGAGGGGTCTGTGGCTGACTGAGCAGGCGTGGAATTGAGATTCTGGCGATGCTTTTCCAATCGACGTCGAAATCGTCTAATTTTTCGGCATAGTGAGGATACAGCGCAGAACGGTTAAGTGGGTCCAACCGTCTTTGCTATCGCGCCAGCTTTCTAGAAGTAGTGAAAGCACTATCACGTGCCACTTACAGGGGACCAACAAGGCTACAGGCCCCTCTCCGCCTGCTAATCAGTGCTAATCGATAAACTTTTTTTTGTTTGGATTTTCGGTGGACCGACCTCACACGACATGCCCATTGCACGCACATTTTGGCAGAAACCGAGAATAATAGTAAGAAGCAGCGATTCCCAGTTGAATCTTCCGCTGTCTTATGAGAACCGCCCACAGGATAATGCCGCCAGGTGGAGGAGCATCGCGGACATGGCTCCGGGCAGCATTTGCCCTCGACAGCAAGGCCGGCAGCAAGGCCGGCAGCAATAGCGCCCTGCCGGCAGGTCTGCCACCGGCTTTTCTGTGCCCGTCTGTTCGGATAGCAGACGCTGTTGGTGCTGCCAGCTCACAGTCTGGACAGCGGAGACCACAGTCGACCCAGGCTTTCGCGACACGGCAGCCATGGACCTCGTGCGGCGGCATCCAGAAGCGCTGCTTTACAAACGCATCGGCGTCTGCTGCTGCACCAGAGGCGGGAGATCCCGTGCAAGCAACATCGACTGCCCCAGAAGAGGCTGCACCTGAGATACCACTTGTTGAGTCTGTGGAAGAGACGGAGCCGGCTGAGACGGCCGAGACACAACCGCAACTCACAAAGAGGAGTCTTCCTCTGCAATGCCCGGGATGCGGCGCCTTTTCGCAGACAGTAGTGCCCGACCAGCCGGGCTACTTTGACGTCAGCCGACACTCGACAATGGAGTACCTCGGCATGCGCGCACCGAAGAAGGCATACCCCGACCGGGTGCGCAGCGAGGACAAGATTGTGCAGGAGGCCATGCGCCGGCTGGAGCTTGAGAAGGGCAGCGACAGCCCCGAGCTGCAGGCGCTGGGCGTGTTTATCCGCCCGGAGCCGAGTGCTGACGGGGACGGAAAAGATGCCGACGGCAGAGAAGCGAAGAAGCAGAAGCTCAAGCCCGAGAAAGAGCCCGAGATCATCTGTGTGCGCTGCCACGATCTCGTCCATCACAACGCCGGCAAGCCCATCTTCCACCCGGGCATCGACGCCATCCGCGAGACGATTGCCGAGTCCCCCTACAAGTACAACCACGTCTACCACGTGCTGGACGCGGCTGATTTCCCCATGTCCCTGCTGCCGCGCATCCACGAACTGCTCGACGCCATGCCGCTGCGGTCGCGCAACCGTCGTGCACGCCATGGCAAATTCTTTGGTGGCCGCAAGACGGAGCTGAGCTTTGTCATTACGCGCTCAGACCTGCTCGCCCCCCGCAAAGAGCAGGTCGACCGTCTTATGCCGTGGATCCGCGAGACGCTGCGCCAGGCCCTCGGCCGCAGCGCCCGTGATATGCGCCTCGGCAACATCACATGTGTCAGCGCGCGGCGCAACTGGTGGACGTCGGAACTGCGCGAGGAGATCTACAAGAACGGCGGTGCAAACTGGCTTGTCGGCAAGGCCAATGTGGGCAAGAGCTACCTTGTGCACCACGTGTTCCCCAAGGGCCGCATGGACGACGAGAAGAACAGGCGGGCAAGCAACGCCATTGTGGTCAAGAACTCGCCCGGTATGCTGAGCATGTCCAAGTCTGCGTCGGGAAGCTATAGCATGGACCCTTTCCAGGAGGCGCTTGGGTCGCACGACGCAGAGGACGGCGACCACTACGATGCCAAGAGCGACGCCCACCGCGCAAACACGCTTGCGGATGAGGCCCTGTTGCCGCCGAAGCCCGTCGAGACCAACTACCCGCAGATGCCCGTGGTGTCCAACCTGCCCGGCACGACGGCGTCGCCCATCCGCATTCCCTTTGGCGGCGGCAAGGGCGAGCTGATTGATCTTCCCGGTCTGGAACGCACCGCTCTCGTCGACTGCCTGCAGGAGGAGCACCAGGACTCGCTCGTCATGAAGACGCGCTTGCAGCCAGAGCAAGTTGTGCTTACGGGCACATGGCACTCGCTGCTGATCGGCGGCTTTATTCGCATCACCCCGCGTACGCCCGATCTCGTCTTTATGACATACAATTTTACACCGCTGCAGGAGCACCGCACGGGCACTGAACGGGCCATTGAGATCCAGAACCAGTCCAGCGAGATCAATGTCGAGAACATCTCTGTGCCCGGCACGGGCGAGAAGATCAAGCTGGCCGGCTCCTTCCAGCTCAAGTACGATGTGACCAAGCAGCGTGCCGGTCCGATCACGCGCAAGGACGCCGTCAACATCAGCGTGGACCGGCTGCCATACCGCGTGCTGTCGATCGACCTGCTGATCGAGGGCTGCGGCTGGGTCGAGATTGTGGCCCAGGTGCGCACGCGGCACCTTTACGACGAGGAAGCGCGCCGGGAGTACGAGGCCGAAAAGGCCAAGAGGGCTCTGCAAGAACGCGACGCCAGGATCAACAAGGTCGGCGGCAATGGAATTTTGCAGTCTCTGGACTTGTCCGACCCTGTTGAGGACGCTGGCCAAGGCGACCACACGTCTGACCCCTTTGCGGCCATCTTTGACGCCAAGTTTGCACCCAAGAAGAAGGCAAAGACACCAGCCCCGGCCCCGGCCCCGGCCAGGAACGAAAACGCTATCCAGCCGAGATTCAAGCCCGAGCCCGAGCCCCAAGAGCCCCAAGAGCCTGAGATCAAAGAGCCCGAGCCCAACTGGCCGGTGATTGATGTCTTTAGCCCGGGCGGCAAGTTTATCGGCTCGCGGCAGCCCTTGGGAGCATGGGCGATGCTGCAGAAACAGGTCACGGCGCAGAAGAAGGCCATGAAGTCGCGGCCTCGCAAGAGCATGAAGGGTTCCAAGAAGCAGGAAAAGGCAGCCCAGGCAGCCCGGCGTGCGAGTCGTCAGGAGTAGCGACGTCCAAGAAGAGACGAGAAGAGACGAGACGAGACGGCCAGCATGATGCCAGACGAGATAACAGAACATCTCCCACCTTTACGGCAAGTATGCCATTCAATGATTGTACGACACATGTAGGATTAGCGTGTATATAGCATGATAGAAGAAAAAGCGTTGATTGTATATTCTATAATTATTTTGTAGTTGTTGATTGATTTTAGATGTTAGCATGCCATTTACAGCGTATGAAAAGCAATACAGTGGCAATAGGCTTGTGATTGGGTGACTAATGACGTAGCGCGGGGTGGCGATCTAGGCCTAAATATTTTCAGGGCCTGGCCGATGGCCCTTGAGCATCACTAAACCAAGCCTCGCCGCTATCGTTATCGCGACCCTTTTCTGTGACAGCTTTGGCATCTCCAACTGCCCGGCATCACGCCACTCGACATCTACCCTACCTGAGAGCTGCTATCCCCGTCCTCGGCTGCAGCGTCTCTGCTCAAACATACATCGACTCGCTTTTATCTCCACGGCCACACCGACACACACTCAATGGCACAAATGAATTCCCAAGGCTCGAGCGCCACAGCCGGCCCGGCATCATCTTCGAGAACCGCTACCAACGCGGCCGGCCCGTCGGAAACACCACTCGTCCTCCGGCTGCACGGCTACAACACGCACAACCAACGGTCCGTGCAGTGGGACGACTCGGTCGTCGACAACGAGGGCATGAACCGGAAGAAGTCAAAGGGTGTGTTTGATGGAGCGAGCTACTGCTATTACAAACATATACTGACGTGCAGTCTGCTGCATTTACCACAGGACAAAAGAAGTCGACGAGTCCAGCGATGAGTCGTCGTCCGACTCGGACTCAGACTCGAACGCAGACTCGGACGACTCGGACGGCGGCCAGGCAGCGCGCGCAGACTCAGACCGGCGGCCGGCTCGGCCAAGCGGCAGCACAAGACGGGCACACCGGCACGCAGCCGACTGTGAGCACACCCACGATCACGACCACGACCACGAGAACGGCGGCGACGATGACGATGACGATGGCGATGACGAAAAAGACGGCGGCGACGGAGACCGAGGCCGGGGCAGCAAGGACAACGCCAACGGCAAAGGCAAAGGCAAAGACAAGGCACGGCGGAAGCCAAGCCCAAATGCATACGAGAAGCAGCCGCGCTATATCAAGCGAGGATAGTTTGGTTTTGGTCATGGTCATGGTCTGGTGTTGCTTGTGTTCTTCATTGGCGTTCTTACTCGTACGATATTGCCGGCGTGCATTTGGTCATTTGGTTGTCCCTATTTAGAGCGTAGCAAAATACCCGTGTTTTTGCAATGGAGCCTGTTGTAGCAGTGCAGTGTGATAATGACGGGCCTTTCCTCTTCTATTCATGACAAAATCCAAAGACATGCATAGCGATATGCAATATAGGTCCAACGTGGATGAGTAATAGCAAGATGCAAGGCAAGAAAAGATGCAAAAGGCAAAGCAAACGGCCGACAAAGACGGACAAGAGGCAGACAAAAGGCAGGCAAGCAGACGAACAAGCACAGACCATATAACGCGCTCGTAATTGCAAAGTGATAGTGTACATGAGGAATCAACGAAGGAGAATCGACGAAGGAGAATAGAGAATAATAAGAAACGCAGATGACAACAGATCAACGGCATGGCAAGCAGAGCAACACATACCAGCCCGCTAAATGAATTCACCCATCGGCGCCATGTTGGCCGG
Organism: Ophiostoma cf. undulatum; assembly: GCA_022392935.1. Classification (NCBI taxonomy): domain Eukaryota; kingdom Fungi; phylum Ascomycota; class Sordariomycetes; order Ophiostomatales; family Ophiostomataceae; genus Ophiostoma; species Ophiostoma cf. undulatum. The sequence continues at coordinate 519,623 of JAKRGL010000047.1, read as the reverse complement.
CGGCCCCAGCATGCTGGCCACCTGCTTGCGCACAAGCTGGCGCGATCCCCGCTGCTCCTGTCGCGGCACACCCTGGATTGCCCGGGGCTCCTTCATCAGCGACGGGTCCAGCATCGACGGCACGCGCGTCGTCACTGCCCGGTACTCGCCGGGGAACTTGGCGCTCGGCACAGGCACCGACGCTGTCCGCCAGATGTGGTCGCTCGTATCGCTCAGGAACGGCGGCACGCGCGTTGCCTGCTGTCTGCTCGATCCGGGTGTCGAGCTCGATACGCCGTGAGATGCCCGGAGGGTTGACAGCCGCGACAGGCTGCTGAGGCCAGACAGGCCAGGCCGGCCACGTGCCTTCTTTGCCAGGATAATCTCGTCAAATAGGCGGATCGACGGGTGTCCGGCGTGGTGGGTTTCTCTTTCGTGGATAAACTCGTTAAAGGCTGGTTGTCAGTAAGGTCGGTCCAAGTAATATAAAAGCAGAGCAAGCGAAGAAAGCGAAGAAAGCAAAAAAAAAAAAAAAAAAAAAAAAAAAAAAAAAAAGCAAAAAAAAAAAAAAAAAAAAAAAAACCGAAAGGCGCCAAAAAAAACAAACCAGGTGGTTGCGAACCAAACAAAATTAAACAGGCGGGGAAAAT